>SJOL01008593.1:8099-20344 GCA_004794785.1 Opisthorchis felineus
GCTGAGGTGCGCAAACCGTCACACCACGGTAAGGTCCAGTCTCTTCGTGACGGAAGCTTCCTTATGCACATGGCCTCTTACTTTCAGCAAGTCGGTTGGCGCACCATGAAGCATGCAAGGGGCAAGTACTGTTGACAGCTTCGTAATGCGTGTGCTGGCTCCTTCCAGTGTGCGTAGTTGTAAGTGACCCGAAATTCTTCCGTTCTGAAATGAAACGCATACTGAAACATGAGACAACTACCGACATCTTAATAAGACTGGATGATGCAGAAAGGCGGTCATCAAACAGCAGAACAATGTCGTCCGTATAGTCAAAGTTCGACCACAGACACCAGTCGGATTCCTAGATTATCGGTTCTTTAAAATGTGGACTGTACCGATACAGTTGAAAAGATTAAGTCAAGGGGAGCTCTCCTTTTGAGCAAGACCTTAAAGAGCTTGTAGCGAAAGTTTAGCCCATGAGTGTTGGAATGTAGGGTACCTATTGATGAACTTCAAGGTGATCAAGGCTCTTCCCAGCGCAACGAGAGGGATTATGTGGAGTTCATTTTAGTGCGCTATAAACAATGTGCCAAGAGTATGTGGGTTCCAGCTGCAACATTTTCGATCACCGAAAAATGGAAAACAGGGGAAAAGAAATAACCGATCCAATTGGTTGATTGACGCTGAGTGGTCTTAATGTACCTACAGAGAATGGAATAAGAGAGCGACACACCATAGATAACAGCTTTGATGCGGCCTTGTTGTTGGTCTCATGGCCTCCGTCAGTGGTGGTCCCGAGGCCTTCATCCCGGGAGGCGAAACTGGCCAACCCAACTGAGTTTACTGGTTACGGCTTTTATACTGCGTTGCCGCTCGTCTCTATTCAGCGCAAGCATCATCATCATTATCGACAGCATAGCATCAGTGTCCCAATGCTGGGCTCTGAGAGGTAGACTGTTGTGTATAATGTGAATTAACTGTCCTAAACGACTCAACTTATGGACGGTGCTCAGCTATTTCACCGCGGGATCTTTTCTTCGTAAAACAATTAAGCGTATCCTAACCCTGTCGTTACGACGTTCACAGCACCAGTTCCTTTGAAGTTGAGGAAACCAGCGACTGTATCAGTGAGGGGTGATGAAGCATCTCAAGTAGAGAAAAGGTGGAAGCAATGTGCTACCTATCGGCAGCTCGACAATCTCAGGCATGTATCTCATTCATTAAAGTTAGACATCGACGATTGAGCGAGCCAGTAGCTGTGTTACGGTAAGTGTAAGGGCCGTTTATCAATGGTTGCAAGCCACTTCGGATAAGTCGTTAAGTAAGACAGCATAACTGATTAGTTCCGAATGTAAGGAGAGCGTTGTTATTCCCAGATAAGTTCAAACAATCTGACTAAGACAAAACAATAAGATTTACCACTGTCTTTGGAAAACGCCCACCCCCTCCCAACGATCAGATGGCGCTTCAGTGATGGAGAGCACATTGGCACTGACGTGAAATCTCAATTAACAGGCCAAGGTTCGAGCTCATTGGGTTTAATCAGATGAAGAAGCAGAGGCGCTAAGTACTGTTGACCGGAATATAGCGCCAGCGGTTTAAAGACTGTGGCGGTTAGAACTGTTGTAGGGCAAGTACGTGGTTTTTACGGTTGATGACGATGACGAAGGTCTAAAGGTCTCTGTTACAACTCAGGCATCTATTGTCTGTGAGTTAACTTCCACCAGTGATAAACAGCTCAGTTCAGTTTTCCGGTGCATCGAAGAGCAATGGTCACCGGCTGCATTCAGTTCACTCCCCGCCAAGTTTGAAAGGCTTTGGAATAGTGGCCGAAAACACGGAATAGACAAAATCCGGAAAGTTGAATATCAACCAAACATGGGTCACTTTCTGAGACAATTCTGGCGAACTAAGTGAAACATTCATTCCAGTCTCACGCAGGCGACGTCCCTCTAAGGGTTCCCAATGGAACTATTTGAAAGTGTGAATGCTGCCGAAGCTCTTAAGATGACCCGGATCCAGATATACATTAGGCTGAAATGCTTTCACTAAGCAGCCCTTTCAGCCTCATGCGGGACGATAGCGAAAACGTGGAGATACCGCCAGCGGACCAGCATACGAATTGACCGGGGCGCATCGTTTATAAGGGCCAGTTACTGAATAGTCAAAAACATCTACGTCCGGCTGCTTGCAGAGGTCAAGTCTAACAACCATGCAACAAAGCAGCCCGCACTGTAGCGTGGTACACACGGCCCGTGACATTCAGGGAAAGGTGACTTTGTCACCATAGGTGTCTCAGATTAGCAAATGTGCTACCAGCCTTTGAGATACGTGCACCAACTTCATCTGTACACTGATACAGGACCTTACACAAATTCCAAATATGTAATACGCTCCGAAACCTAGAGTTTCCCCTGCTTGCGTTGCACGTAGCGGACCCAGTGACCTTACATACTGTACGTGCAAGGTGCATGCCGCAGGACGGGGTGATTTTGGTCAGTTGATTCAAAAACACCTATTTTTGCTTCGAAGAGAAGAACGACGTCATGTGCATACTTCTACTGGCATCTGATGGGTTCCCAGATTGAGCAGGTTAGGCGAAGCAGTGAAGGCATTCGTTGACATAGTTACGCAACAAAGCTAACAGTAGTCTCGCCTTCGCATTAACTGTATCAGGCTAACGAAAAGCCTTAAAACTGCCACTACAATCCTGGAAATCAGACGGTAATTCAATCCCGTTGGAACACGATACATTGAATCCCAGAAAGTCATTCACTTGACATCACTAACATTCGTGGAGTTTTATCAGGAGTACGGTGTAGACCATGTCCGTTCTCCGCCATCTAATTCACAATCAAACAGCAGCGCAGGAGCGCTCCGCAACCTAAACCGCGCAGGTGAAGTCCAAAGAAGGACCTACAGAAGTTCTGAAAACATCCCCGTTGAAATACCGAGCGACATTAGTGAAGTCAAACCAGGTAAATCCCCGAATCCGTACCTAAGTCAACGGAATTAACGTGGGAACGCCACGCCGAACCCTACTCAACAACCGGGCTGCATATGTCCGTGAGGCGTTGCAAAGGCCGAGGACGGTTACTCGCACGTAATTGGTTAGAAAACTGGGCCAATTGGAGTTGAGCCGAGCCGAGCCGAGATCTGATTGGTCGAAAAAATGGGATAAAGCACTCACGGATTCACACACAAGATCGAGGCTTTTGGCCAGGATTCCTGAGTAGGGTTTATTCTTGTCGTTCATCGGCTTCTGTTCACCTGAAAGTCACAAGCGTGTAAAAAGGGCGTAGCACTCCTCTTTAAGTTCTCAGCGCGTGGCCGAAATCCAGCGTGAGGGCTCAACTAAAAAAGCGTCTAATAGTGCTTTGAACTGGCCACTAGATGCAGCCTGGACAACCTTCGGAGGAAGGTTATTCCACGCATACACCACCCGAGATGATGAAAAACTTTTCTTAATAAAGTTATGCGCTCAGAACTTGAAAATCTTCTTACCATATCCCCGCCGATAAACCTGTCTGCCAAACGTTGTTCAACCAGGGCATAAGTAAGTAGTGGGTCCCCTTGGAGGAGAAGATGCTCAAGGAAAAATAGGCCAAGCACCGCTAGACGCGATCCATAATCGACGGATTTAAGGTCGGGAAACATTTCCTCAGCGGCTCGTTGGACATGCTCAATGATGGCCACGTCCTTCTTGCGACCTGAGTAGACAACTTGGTTAACGTATTCAAGAAGCGATCTGACGTAGGCCCCATAGAGTATTTAGAAGTCCACGCGAGAAATACGCGGGAGAGTTCGCCGAACCATCTGTAGGACAGCGAATGCCTCCTCCGAATGACATATGGACGCACTTTTCGTCATTCAGGGGGAGGCGCCAGTCAACGACCACTGCTTTGCAGCGTCCACATCCATTTGGCATTTGAACCCCAGGATCTCAAGTTGTACGCAAAAGGTAGACATGGACTTGAAGGAACATCTGGAAATTCGTCGACGTAGATCAGAAACAGAGGTGGTCTTAAAAAAGCCCTGAGAAATTTCAATAGAGGCCGGCGCTGAAGAAGATTAGGTTGAGCCTACTCTCACTCGGGATGCTCTATCGGCTAGGAACACCCTAATCCAGTGTGGAATGTCCCTCGAATCCCGTAAGACTCAAGTTTGTGGAGCAGCGGGACGTGTGAGTCTTGACTGAATGCTTTTGAGAAGTCGAAAATACTGCATCCGATATGAGTCTTTCGTCCTTGGCTTGGGTTAAGCTGTCCATTTATACGGGCATATTGGTAACGCAAGAACGTCTTGGGAGGAAACCGTGTTGCGCTGAGGATATCGAGTTGTTTGTGGTGTGATGATTTAAGATGGCCCGCTCCAGAATGCGTTTCACCACTTTGCACGTTGCGCTAGTGAGGCCACTATGCCTGTAGCAGCCGAGTGATAGTCGGTCACCAGTTTTGCATACTGGCGTCAAAATCGCTACCTTCCAAGCAGAGGGAAGGCTGCGTTTGTCGATGGACTGAAGAGATGTCACGTTGAAATGCTCCGCCAGTGTGGGCGACGTTTCCTTCATGGTCCTTAGATGGACCTCGTCCGGGCCAAAAGCCCTGAAGCTGCATGACTTGTGCACGAGTTGCCGAATGTCCCCCTCAGTGAGGACCACTTTGGTTAGAGTCGATCTGTGGTTACGTCTTGGCAATATTGGATGTGACGCGGTCACTAGAGCAGAATACAGGTGTGCGAATTATTCTCTGTAGACTACAGCTGCCACTATGTGATAAGTTGTGGCTTTGCCGTTTCTGTCCCTCAATGAGAAGGTGTATAGCGGTGTCTCATGTATTTAAACAGCATATTTTGTTTTCCCGTACGAGGTCCAGTATCGTGGATTGTTCTAGTATGTTTCATTGGCGGATTCCTGATTTACAGCGGTTCCGCTTTTCACAAAATCCCGGCTCGTCGTCCGTGTTACCAGTGGTTATCTTTGGGGAAAACATATGGGACCTCTTTTCCAATGGCTAACAGTGTCTATCGCCCAAGCACAAGTTGCTCTTCGTGGTATCACCCAGGAGCATACCATGTATTATCATGTACTACCAGTGCTCCGACATGAATTAGCAGCAGGTTTGTGCGACGATTTGCTAAATCCAGATGAGACCAAACCCTATACACAGCTTCGGAACTCAATTATCACCCGGACATCATTATCCGAGCGTAAGCGCCTCGAACAATTAATTATCGGCGAAATATTAGACGGCTGCACGCCGTCACAATTTTTGCGAATTCTCTATAGCATACTGGGTGACCGAAAAATAGACGGCGCCGTATTCAAGCGCCTTTTCCTTAAACGTTTGCCGCCACACGTACAATCCATCCTAGGACCAGATACCGACAAAGTTCCATTGACGCAGCTCGCCAACATAGCGGACAGAATCCTAGAAATTCAGCCTCACTCACATCATCTTAATTCTCCCGACACGTCCACCAATATTACGTCACTTCACCCCCGTATCGACTACCCGGGTAGGCAAATAGCGGCTATTACTTTCGATCGTACCCCACATCGTCGGCTTACGCCCCCGCATCAGCAGAGACGCCAACGTTCCACTTCCGTATCCCGTTCTTCAGGGTGCTGTTGGTACCATACATAATTCGGCCTAGCTGTTTGATCATGCCTGACGGTATGCTACCCACCAGTTGGGAATAAACATTATTATTATTAATAAAATGCACAACACCCTGTTCATTTCGGGTAGCACCATCCGCAGTTAAATCTCAACCCAGAAACCAATGGGCCTAACTATAGAGGCGAGTAAAGTTCTAAGGCCCGCCTAATTAATTCGACGCATTACGATCGTCGACAAGTCCTCCAGCCTCAATTTTCTGGTGGACACTGGAGCAGACATCAGCATTATCCCTGTAAATGCCGTTTCCTGCAAATCTATCCCTCTTCTTTTACACTGACCGCCGAGACTTCCCATGGCTCTTCGTAACTGTTGACGCCCATCATTCCATTGTCGGCGCGGATTTTCTCACTCATTTCAACCTTTTGGTAGACCTGAGACAGCAACGTCTTATTGACGCAAATACTCAATTCACTTTATCACACACTACTTCATCAGTTTCCAGACTTGACTAAATCAAAGTTCCATCAGCCCAAACGAAAACACTCCGGTGTTCATCACATTCATACGCGTGGTCCCCCGGTTTTTACACCTCCAATTCGTTTGGCTCCAGAGAAATTACGGTTAATCAAAGACGAATTTGAACACACGCTTCAACTGGGTATCATCCCACCTTCTCAGAGTATGTAGACTTCACCCCTCCATGTGGTGCCCAGGCATGGACTGACGTCCTTGGGGAGACTACCGAGCACTCATTAACGTCACCGTGCCTAACCGTTACCCCATCCCACACCTTCATGATTCTTCTCCCACACTGCACGGATGCACCGTTTTTTCCCACACTGACATTCTCCGTGCCTATCATCATATCCCTATGCATCCCAAAGATGTTCTTAAAACTGCTATCGCCACACATTTTGGGTTATTTTAATTTTTGCGCACGTCTTTCGGCCTCCTTAATACAGCCCAAACGTTTCAGCGTTTTATTGACCAGGTGCCAAGTTGACTTCCCTTCGTTTTTGCTCATCTCGACGGCATTTTGGTTGCTAGCCCCACACCTGAACAACATTTGCGTATCTTGATTACGCGTTTATCCGAATGTGGCGTAGTAATCATGTCACAGAAATGTGTTTTTGCGTCCTCTTCATTGACTTATCTCGGAAATACCATTGACCGAACCTGAATTTCACCGGTCATCGATAACCTGGATGTCATTCACCTTTTTCCTCTCCCTACCTCTCTTAACCAAGTTAAACGTTCTTTGAAGTTGATTAAATTTTATCGCCGTTTTATTATTATTAATAATAATAATAATGTTTATTCCCAACTGGTGGGTGGCATACCGTCAAGCGTGATCATAATATTACAGTCAAAATAAAAGTATGACTGAGGGTTTGTGAGTACAGGGGACTGCGTAGAAAAGGGGCAGCGTCATAACCGGTGGGCATAATACGATTTAATAATAATAGGTTTCATTTCCCGATATGTAGATAGCATGCTGATGGAGGCATGATCAAGTTGTTACAACCAGGCCTTACCAGCCGTTACAACCGGGCGCTGCAAAATATTTGACGCCCTTTACTAACTGCTTAGCTGAGAATCCTCCTCCCAGCAGCCGAATTTTGATGACTCTGTTGAGTGAGCCTTCGAGCAAGTTAAAACTTTACTCACCCACAACCTGACGCCCGTTTATCACTTTCTGTCGACACATCAAACATCGCCATAGGCGCCGTCCTGCAACAGTCGGTTCGTGGTGAAATACAATTACTAGATTTCTTTTCCAAGAAACTCTTGCCGACACAAACTCGCTACAGCGCCTTCGGTCGAGAGTTATTCGCCATTTATTCTTCAATTCTGCATTTTAGCCATTTGCTTGAAGGAAGACAATTTTGTGTCCTCACAGATCATATGCCCTAGGGGCAAAAACTGACAGATATTCTCCTCGCGAAATACGTCGCCTAGACTATAGTTCGCAGTTCACTAACGACATTCGTCATATCTCGGGACATCTCAACGTCGTGGCAGACACGTTCTCTCGTCCGGCAGTTGACTCCATTCACTAAACGCCCACGACCGATTTACAACGTATGGCTCAACTACAAGGAGACGAACCCATTATTTCGCCGTCAAGCGAAAACCGTTTTCGTTACACGTCAAGCCGGTGCCACTACACACTGCACCAGACACAATCGATTGCGATTTCTCTACTCCATAACCAAGACCAGTTTTTCCGCCTTTGATGCAGTTCCAAGTATTTGAAGCTCTACATAGCGTCTCACATCTCGTTTGGCTGTTAAACTCAGTTCCGAACATTTTGTATGGCCAGGTACGAACAAAGACATCCGTGCCTTGGCATAAACGTGCCTCGGATGTTAATGTTCTAAAATTATCCGGCATATGCACTCACCCGTTGGCATATTCTCCCGACCAAACTGCCATTTCGACCATGTTCGCCTAGACGTAGTCAGCCCGCTGACGATATCTAACAGTTTTTACTACCTTCTCACATGTGTCGATTGTTCTACACGTTGGCCTCTGGCTATCCCCAGTCCCGATGATTCTACCGAGACTATCGCGAGAGCGTCCGTAAATTGCTAAATAACCAATTTCGGGGTCCCTTCCTTTATAACCACCGACCGCGGATCGCAATCTGAATCAAACTATTACAGCGTCTCACTGAATTACTCGGATGCAAACGCATTCGCACCACTGCCCAACATCCTCAAGCAAACGCTCTTGTTGGACTAATCCACCGACATTTGAAGACCGCTTTGCGAGCAAAAAAACTGTTTGCCTAATTGATCCGATCAACTACCACTGATACTGCTACATTTACGTACTGCGCTCCTTTCATCCTTCAACTGTTCGCCAGCAGAACTGGTTTACGGCACATCATTATGAATACCGGATCAATTTTGTTTGCTCGGATAGTAAACTATCCCGAATTCAACTACTTATGTTACTCAGTCAAAAACGCACATGTCTCAACTACGTTATTACTCACTTCCAACAGAAAACAATCGCATAAAACAATCCAATCACATTGCTCAAGTGTGAACACATTTGCCTGTTCAGACGTGAAAATTCGGATGCGTCCAACGTGCGTTAGTGGAGTGGTGGTAAAACGCTCACCTTGCATGTCAGATGTCCGAGGTTCAGATCCCGGCACGGCCTTTGAATATGCACTGCTGGCGAGCTCTAATAAGAGTGAAACTCGAGTTCAGTGCTTCCATTTGGTGTGGGCTCCCTGGGGTAATTACGCCAGAACGGGAGGACGATCGTTCAAACGAGAGGGGTGTGAATGTGAACCAAACAAAGCATTTTATGTTCCCCAGACCTATTCACCTGTTCTCATGTTTTCATTCGTTCTGATCGCGTTAAACTACCCCTAAAACCTCCATTTACCGGTCCTTTCCGCGTTCTTTTGCCGAATGGCAAACATGTTACTGTTCATTCACATGATAAGCAGGACACCATTCTGGAACTCCCATTGGCCTTCCCAGGGTTTCCTCCAGTGCGGCTTTTTGGTCCCTGTGGTTCTGCACTATGTTATGCCTACCTGGTAATGGATCAGACTCAGCATTGGTTTCACTTAAAGTGACCTATCTGATTGGGTTGAAGGGTACCCCAACAGAACTGGTGTTCAACTCCATTAATCGATTATCGAAGCGAAGTTAAACGACTTTCGGTTTACTATGGAATCCTTCAACATTGGTTAAAAGGCTCATGTAGAAACCTCGTACTCTAGCAACAATCTGTCCTTGATGAGAACATACTAGCCATCTCAGACGGTACTCGTAGCTGTGACCATCTGTGAGATATCAGGCTTCATCGAATCGCGTCCAAAAGTGCACTTATTCTGATAGCCACCAATGTACCAGGTGCACACTGTGGGATAAAACAGTGTATCGGGACAAGGAAGCAACCATTTGCGTCTTTAACCGCATCTGTTTGGGCCTCCTTTGGTCCATCAGGTTTTGGGCGTAGTAAAACTACAACAATAAACTGCATAAACGCGCAGGAGGCAATCGAATGTAAAGCGCCGTGTGAATTATTGGTCATATGGGAGCACTAGTCATCCGCGTTGCAGGGACTCCTCCCGCCAGAACAGATTCCAGCAACTTGAGCTACTGATGAGGTTGTGACATCTGTAGTGGATGCCACTCCGAATGACGGCAATAAGGGGTCATGCACGTGGTCTGACACAGAGCCTGCACACTACTCGAAGTTAGATGCTAATGCGCTCGAAGTTGATGAGCTGCTCAACGAGATAGCTTTGGGTAATCTCGACACAGAAGGAACGAAAGCCAATTTTGTTTCCAACCCCAAGTAACCCTGAATGAAAAAGAGTAGGCAGGTGCAGAAGAGGGGAGCTATGCTGCTGAAGACACCAATGCGGAGGTAACACCAGCTAAGAAAAAACTCCGATGCAAACGATGGATGAATGAAATGATCTGTTTAAAAAAGAGCTTCCACAGTTTGAGCATTTCTATCGTCTGGACCACGAACAGGCTATCACTATTCATTCCAAAAATAAAGCCAGGAGAGGTCGCTTTGATTGTCGTCGTGTTTCTCTCTCATCCTTGATTGACTACCGCACGAAAGTGCAAGATAAACAGAATTTTGAAATCTCCTTATTTGGTGAGTGATTCCGTGAGACGCACAGCGTGACCGCACTTTTACGAGCTTCAAAACCATCATTGATACGTCTGAAAAGGACCATAAATCTGAACAAGCTTAAAAACTCAAAAGTGGCATCGATGCCGGAGAGGAGAAAGAACCTCACCTGATGCGGCTCCGTAACAAAGATCCAGGAATACGACACCGGCGTACTCAAAAGCGGAGGCAAATTTGGTTGATGGCAGTCACATTTTGGTGCCGCTATTTGAGAGAATGATAATAATAATGTTTATTCTCAACTGGTTGGTGGCATGCCATCAGGCATGACAATAATGTTACAGTCAGAATGAAAAATGACTGGCGGGGTTTGTGAGTGCAGGGGATTGCTCGGAGAGGGGACAGTGCCATAAACAGTGGGCATTAATAATAATACTAGTAACTTGTAGGGAGCGTGCTATTTGAGGCATGATCTGGCCGCTACAACCTGAACGCGGCAGGCAACAACACGACGGGCATGCTTCTTAAGTGAAAAGTCACCACAGTTTGGGAACCGAAAAGAACGGGGACAATGGGCATGAGGTACGACTAGTTCAAAGATGAAGCCTGCTGACCTGAACTAAAACTGAAAACCGTTGCAGGCCATGAGTGACTTGGGCGGTCGAGCAAATGGCTTCAAGTGCTACAAGTGCGGCATAAGTGCACAGATGTCAAAAGGACCATATGAACGAGTGATCTGGTATTCGTAACCGGAGAGCACCACACACGCGGTGTCCGGGCGAAGGGGTTGCGACAGCCTCTCTACCTGGATCGGTACGTTCGAAATCGGGTTCGGTTTTTCCTCGTGCGAATTTGTGATAGAATTCTTTCACTGTTCAATCTGCTACAGAGTTCAAACGTGTCATTTGTTGAATTTTTTCACTCTAACACACCATTTATGTCATTTCTGCCATTTCGCACTCAGTTCCTTTTGCATTCATTCTCAATGTTGGCCCAAATTAATACAAGCTGCTCTCCGCAGCCATCGATGGACCACAACGGATGTGGACGAAATGGGTGTCCGCCGAATGTAAGACGTGGTACGCAATACCACTTCTGCAAGGCTTGGTGGCACTTTAAATGCACGGGTTTACAGGACGACCAGGTAAGCCACCTGGCCAACTCTCCTGACCCGTTTGTCTGCGCCAGTTGCCTTTACCCTAAGGGTGCAATGCCTTCCACAACTAAGAAGACGGTCACCAAAAACGGAACCAAAACTGCACCGCAAAATCGAATATGCCAGTGGGACTGTTCCGCTTTAATCGGGACACTCGAAGCGAGATTGGAGCTTCTTTCCAAAGCTCTGGAGGATGCAAGCGCAAAGAATACAGCGACATGGACATGGATGATAAAGAACTTTCTTCGCTGAACGGGTACCTTGCGCAATCCATCCCGGGCCCGCTGGCTGCGAAGAAAGTCATCCAGCTCTCTGATGCGGCAATAAATACCGCCACGGCGTCTCCAGTGGACAGACGCGTAAGGGAGAACAGGCTGATCATCTGGGGGCCGTTCTCCAGAAAAATCACGCCAATAAAGCAGACAAAGTCGTTCCTTAGTAGTGTCATCACGAAGCCCGACCACGAATTGCTTCACGCAGATTGGCTACGTCAGAAGGGAAGCAAGCGAGCAACTGGGCTTCTGGTCATTCTTTCCTCCCCATCTGCCGTACAGATAATCTTGGAGCGGGCTACCAGCATCAATAATAATAATAATTCAAAAGACCTACAGTACAATTAGGCGTATATCAGAGGATCGCCCTCTAGAGGCTCGAAAGCTGGGCCACAGCAGTTCCAGGGGAGAGGTGCGAAAAATGTTTCCGCTTGGCGCCAGTTCGGCCGACCCCAAACTTGTGGCGAAACCTATTGTAGTTATAGCCCCTTGTGCCCCGGAAAGCACGCCGAAACAACCGGCCGCGACTCCGGATTGCGGCTTCTACTCAACCACCGCAGACCCCTTGGCTATCCAAGGCAGCGATGCTCTGGAGGAGGC
>SJOL01008593.1:24995-36102 GCA_004794785.1 Opisthorchis felineus
CATTGCTACACCCTTTTTTTGCTTGTGCCTCTCAGGTGAACGACAACCGCAGAACGACAAAAACACAACCGACCCGGGAAACTTGGGCAAAAGCCTCGATCCTGTGTATCAGTCCGTAAATCCGTTAATCCGTGAATGTGTCAGGACGGTAGTGCTCAAGATTCCCGATGGTTCAGTTGCCACAGAAATATGGAATGCGTGCACACTAGAAGGGGTATGTGTACTATAGGCGCTCCGTCACCGTAGGGGACATGAAGAACCGTCACAGATAACTGCGGTTAATGTACCATTTTTGTACCATTTTTGCTTCTCATTGTTGCCGGTGTCCTGTACTGAGTGGGGTGGCTTAAGTAAAGCCATGCTGGCTTTGGTAAGGCGGTATGCCTCCTTCCTCCCGGTCAAACCACCCTTGCTTCAGCCCACTCTTTTCTAATTCCACCTCATATATTCGATATTCACCCACAATCCCTCATGAACTTTTGACCCCTAACATTTTGAGCCAGTTCTGACGAAATTCACACGCGCGCTTTTTGATCAGCTAAGTTGCCATGTGCTGTGCGCGCACGCTTGTCGGCAATTCACGCCAAATCGCCGTTTTTACCGGGATTTCTTTGAACTTGCGCCGATACGCTCAACAATTAGACCGAATTCCCTGTAACTTGAAGTCTATGTCCTTTTCGTATACGCTTTCGCGCTTTCGCGTGTCATTCACTTAGGCTTCCCAGAATACGTCGCACATTCTACACCCGTGTTTTTCTGTCTGAACCACTTTAAAAATTCTTTTACGTCTTCTTTTCTGGCTTAGCTCCAACAGCATTTTGCGTCCTTAATTGCACTGGATTCTTTCATTTCTCAATTCTCACGGTTATACCTTGCCACCTTGTCCACGCGCAGGCTAAATTTGAGATTCTGTGAAATCAACCGTCCGACTCAGTTGAACCCTGCGTCGAAAAGGATATGAGCCTTGCAATAACTGGTGGCTGTTGCAATTCTGTGGTCTATCGATCTCCGTATGTGGACCCAGTAGCGGGCAATTTTCACGAGGTAGCGGCTTGTAATATACCGTATTTATACTTTGGTGCGGTTCCCTATTTCTTGGCCTAAAAGTTCTTTTACCGCTAGACATCACACTCGTTTTTGGGGTCTGCCAGTAAAATTTGGTGAACAGCTGCACCAAACGAGGGAATTCTATGAGGTCATCCGTCGGCTTCAAGACGCACGGCAGTATAATTCTAACCCACTGATGGTGATCAAACAACTTCACTGGGGCCTGTCAGCGGTAGCTGGGTGCCAGGTAGAGAAACTGCACCCTCTGCTTGAAACCACTACAGCTGAAATGTCGTCGGTGCTTCGCGGAGAAATCGTAATAGCTGAAACGCGCTCGGACCAAAACGGACACAACATGGGCCCAATTCTTTAAGCGTGGGGAAGTCTAATAAAAGTAAAAATTTGCATTCCTTCCCTGAAAGCAGTGGTCATCTGAACTTTCGTCCATGGACACGCAAACTGGTTCCCTAGGGAACAAAAACTAAACACAGGATTTTCGGTGGGAGACAGCACCATGAGTGGACAAAGCGCGTAAAAACAACCGGGGTGAGATTCAAACAAGGACACTGTAACTGTCCTTTTCAAATTAAGGGATTGACCTAATTCTTACGTATGCCTTGTTTGAACAAGGTTTGGCAAACAGGTTTTTCACCGTTGAGCCAGCAAACACACGGAGGGGACATGGTAAGAAGATTTTCAAGTTCAGAGCGAGCGTTTTCATTAGGCAAAAATTTTTCCCNTTATTCTCAACTGGTGGGTGGCTTGCCGTCAGGCATGATAATAATGTTACAGTCAGAATAAAAAATGACTGGCGGGGTTTGTGAGTACAGGGGATTGCTCGGAAAAGGGGCAGTGTCATAAACAGTGAGCATTAATAATAATACTAGTAACTTGTAGGGGGCATGCTATTTGAGGCATGATCTGGTCGTTACAACCTGAACGCGGAAAGCAACAACACAACGGGCATGCTTATTACGTGAAAAGTCACCACAGTTTGGGAACCGAAAAAAACGGGGACAATGGGCACGAGGTACGACTAGTTCAAAGATGAAGCCTGCTGGCCTGAACAAAAACTGGAAACCGTTGCAGGCCATGAGTGACCTTGGGCGGTAGAGTAAATGACTTCAAGTGCTTCAAGTGCGGCATAAGTGCACAAATGTCAAAAGGACCATATGAACGAGTGATCTGGTATTCGTAACCGGAGGGCACCACACGCGCGGTGTCCGGGCGAAGGGGTTGCAAAAGCCCCTCTACCTGGACCGGTTGTGTGTGTCAGGACGGTATGGCTCAAGATTCCCGATGGCTCAGTTGCCACAGATATATGGAATGCGCGCACACTAGAAGGGGTATGTGCACTGTAGGCGCTCCGTCACCGTAAGGGACATGAAGAACCGTCACAGATAACTGCGGCTAATGTACCATTTTTGTACCATTTTTGCTTCTCATTGTTGCCGGTGTCCTCTGCTGAGTGGGGTAGCTTAAGTAAAACCAAGCTGGCTTTGGTAAGGCGGTATACCTCCTTTCTCCCCTTGCCTCAACCCACTGTTTTATAATTCCAACTCATATATTCGATATTCACCCGCAATCCCTCATGAACTTTTGACCCCTAGCAGTTCGAGCCAGTTCTGACGAAATTCACACGCGCGCTTTTTGATCACCTAAGTTGCCATGTGCTGTGCGCGCACGCTTGTCGGCAATTCACGCCAAATCGCCGTTTTTACCGGGCTTTCTTCGAACTTGCACCGATACGTGCAGCAATTAGACGGAATTCCCTGTAATTTGAAGTCTATGTCCTTTACGTATACGCTTTCGCGCGTCACTCAGTTAGGCTTCCCAGAATACGCCGCGCATTCTACACCCGTGTTTTGTAGTCTGAACCACTTTAAAAATTCTTTTACGTCTTCTTTTCCGGCTTGGCTTCAACAACATTTTGCGTCCTTACTCGCACTGGATTCTTTCGTTTCTCAATTCGCACGGTTATACCTTGCCACCTTGTCCACGCGCAGGCCAAATTTGAGATTTTGTGGAATCGACCGTCCGACTCAGTTGAACCCCGCGTCGAAAAGGATATAAGCCTTGTGATACCTGGTGGCTGTTGCAATTCTGTGGTCTATCGATCTCCGTATGTGGACCCAGTAGCGGTCAATTTTCACGAGGTAGAAGCGTATAATATACCGTATTTATTCTTTGGTACGGTTCCCTATTTCTTAGCCCAAAAGTTCTTTTACCGCTAAACAACCCACTCGTTACTGGGGTCTGCCAGTAAAATTTGGTGAACACCTGCACCAAAGGAGGGAGTTCTCTGAGGTCGTCCGTCGGCTTCAAGACGGACGGCAGTATAATTCTAACCCACTGATGGTGATCAAACAACTTCACTGAGGCCCGTCATCGGTAGCTGGGTGCCAGGTAGAGAAACTGCACCCTCTGCATGAAACCACTGCACTATTACGCAATCACAAAACGGCAGTCACCGCAGCTAAGTGGACCACGTGAATCTTGTCAAATTGGAGTGCCGGCAACCAAATTCAGATGGTAGTCTCCCAAAATGCGAGCCCGTTTGGGTTGTCTCCACTAGCAACTCATATGCCATCGGTGCTTCACGGAGAAATCGTAACAGCTGAAACGCGCTCGGACCAAAACGGATACAACCTACGCCCAATTCTTTAAGCGTGGAGAAACCTAATAAAACTAAAAATTCGCATTCTTTCCCTGAAAGCAGTGGTCATTTGAACTTCCGTCCATGGACACGCAAACTGGTTCCCCAGGGAACAAACGCTAAACACAGGATTTTAAGTGGGAGACAGCACCATGAATTGACAAAGCGCGTAAAAGCTACCAGGGTGAGATTTAAACAAGGACACTGTAACTGTCCCTCTCAAATTAAGGGATTGACCCAGCCTAAAAATATAAATTCTCCCGTCGGATTCCGCCTTAAGTGGTCGAAACACTTCCACAAATCACCTATGTCATCGAAAGTTTCCTTATCTTCACACAAATGTTGGCCAGGACTAAGGGAAGATCATCCGCAGCAACTGATCCAAATTATAAGCTACGTATCCAAAAATGCGGCCTTACAACTACTGTGGTATTCTTTTCTTTGGAAGTGATAACCTTTTCGAATTCGTCGGTTGCGAACTGCCGTACTTCAGACGATGGCTTTCTGTAATTTAACGAGGTGCTACACGTGCCCAACTCCCATCAGTTGGCGGTTAGTTAACGAGCAGTGTGTCGCACAAAAGCGACGTCACCGTGTGGTAGTGAACATAGCGGTAAAAAGTGAATGAGAAATGGTCCCTTTGCTTCTTTAAACAAAACCAGGCCAGGCAACCTGTGAGCCACATACCGTTGGTCAACAAAAAGGCGCTCAACTTATTAGATTTTTCTGGGTCTCCGAGTGTAATTTGGGTTTTGGGGTTGCATACTTTATCTGTGGTATGGCCACTTATAACACACAGCAACGCTGCTTCCTTTGTAGGATCGACTCGCGGTAAATCAGCGGCTAACCAAAGAGAAGTTGGGCACCCACAGGGCCTTACTGATATATCAAACGCTGTCGTGTGAAGTGAGGCAGTTTGTGGTATTGCAAGGTATTACAGGATATAAACAAATACCGCCGAAATTGTGGACCACCTTTGTTGAGTAAGTAACGGATAGTTGGGTTTTATTGTGGCAGATGATATGCCTTCGTTACAGACAAAGCTTTGCCAATCCAGACGTGTGCTTGTGTTGCAGTTGAGGGAAGGTTAGTACAGCCACCTCTGTGTCGGCAGATGCCAGCAAATAGAACTGGTCCGATGCTCCCCGGACATAGAAAATATCGATGGAACACATACGACAAACCAATTTGGGCGAGTCTTTTTGAAGCAACTAGTATCTATCCTGTAGATACGAGCCCCGCACCTGCTTGGTCGGTGGCGGGATGTGTAGAGGACGTCCGGTTATGTATGCCTTTGTGGAAAGCGGACAATTTGCTCCCATACGTAAACAGTCTGGGTTGTTCAGGCAAATTCTGGACGAACAGTATCAGGTGATAATTGTCATCATAGACAAGTCGGCGGCGAGATTAGTGTTGGGTTGCATTGTCATGTTGTACTCTTTCTATATTCGCGAAGCTATCAGGAAGCACCTACGTGTCATATAACATCTGTGTATTTTTCGGAAAGTTTGCAGATTTATCGCTGGGCAACGTTTCGCTTTTGACACAAAAACTTCGCCAGTCAAAGTGACTAGGTTACAAAGTTGGTCGAGATTTAGGGCGGAAAGAGAACTAATCAACTAAGCCAAGCTAAATCTATGTCAGGTGTCGGCCAAGTGAGTTTGTGTTAGGTTGGTCGGATCGATGGAGCGACCTACGTGGATTTGGGTTCAGCCAAGTGTCCAGTTCTTTGGGGTCCGTTCACGTGATGATCACTCTTGAACGTCGTTCGCACTTCTCGTCCATCTATGTGGACGAAATAGTGCTATGATAGTTGTGTGGGGGAGAGGGATTCTTTGAACCTTGGTCCGACTTGGATTTCTACCCCCTGGTTTTGCTAATGATTCTACGTGCGTTGTCAGCTACACACAGTCACGTGTCGACTCGGCTTATCTTAGCCCGCCCTCCATACGCTTGCCAGTTACACACCCTCGACTCTATTCACGTTTGCAATGCCTGGTAATTTCTACCGCCTTGGCCATCAGCCGCTGTTGTGTGAATCGCAGTCTTCGTCTTAAAACTTCCACATTCTCCAGATCCATTCTGTGTCCTGCGTCTAGTGCACGTATCGACATCCCTGAGCCATTGACCGGCGTTTGGTATTCTTCCGCATTCTCTGGTAGTTTGTTAATCCTCGTTTTATGCTCGCAAATTCTGGTGTGTAATTCCCTGGCAGTTTGTCTCATGTAATCCTTAGGGAAATCATTGCAGTTACTTTTGTACACAGTCCCTAGTCCTTTCAAACGGGAAGGGATCTTTCAGTTTTACCAAAACTGAGCGTGACGTTTTCCCATTCTGGGAAGCTACGCGAATGCTGGGTAAGTTCAACAGTCCTTTAATAACCTCCGATTTTCCTGATTTATATGAAATGAGTGCTATGCCAATCCGTTCCTCACTGGGTCCAGGTACCGGGCCAATGTTATTCTTATTTGCCGCCTATTCAAAATCCCTTAGTATCTCATTTCTTAAAGTCCGCTAGCAATCTTGATTTGAGCCGCTGTTCGGTTGATTTCTTCTGTGCACCGCGCTCTGAATTGACGAAACTTTGATGAGACAATAGTAGCGTGAACGGATCTTGGATGTGCTAATGAGTATTTTACGGCAGTCCCTGTGTCTGTTGATTGGTTGGTTTCTCTTGTGTTATACAATCCAAGAAGGATAATGTGTCCGAGGTAGACTCTATATCCATGCTAAACTTTATGTGAGGATTAAGACTACTGAGATAATCATGGAAGCTGTTCACGTGATTACGTTTGATTACAAGAAAAATATCGTCAACACAATGCCCAAAAGCTTTTGTTGGACACTGCTACCCGGCCAAGGCCACTTGTTCGAAGTCCTCCGTATAAACATTAGCTAAATCTAAGGACATTGGAGATCCAATTGCAAGACATTATTCTTGTGAGTATACAGTTTTGTCAAAAACAAACTGGTCGAGGTTCGAGCACACTCTTATGCCCTCAACGATTTCACCCATCAAGCGTTATGTCCGTTCCTAGAGTGTCGTGTCTGCTAGTAACAACCTTTTGGTTGCCTTGCAAAGCGTCTAACCTAGGGATGTTTGTGTAAATTGAGATTACGCCATAACACACGAGGACTTTGTGCATCCCCAAAGGAAGCACTATGACCTTATTGGCAAAGATGCGCAAATTTCTAATGAAGGTGCTTGATTTCCCCGTGAGTGGTTTTAGTATACCAGCTAAGAATCTGGCTGGCTCATGTGGTGGCGAACCTATACTATCCACTATTGGTCTTTTCTGGGCATCTTCCTTGTGGATTTTTGGCAATCCGTAGAGTCATGGTCGAATCGCACACTTTTGGTACAACAGATACCACTTACCCTGCCATAAATGGTTTATTGTGGATCCTAAATATCTACCAACTTCAACTTTACTCTTATTTATTTTTGAAGTGACACTGCTACTGGTAATTTTTTGATAGAATCCATCAGCGAGGTGTTGCCTGACCTTTTGAAGATAGTCGCTCTTGTTCATTACTACCACGGCTTTACCTTTATCGGTCTTCCTAATGACGATACTCTCTACCTGTCTCAGTGTGTTCAACGCTTTCCTCTCTGGTCTTGCAATATTAGGAGCTCTCGGCTATTGAAGTTTTATGACTGTGATCTAGTGTGCCCATAGTTTTTCACCGATTCAACACTAGGAATTATTTTCTTTGCTCTTATTGTTCTTTGCTCACAGTACAACTTAGTCCACTTTCTAGCAGACTAAATTCGTCTTCCCTCAGTGGTCTATCAGACAAGTTAGCTACACCACGGTAATTGGTGGATGGCTTCGTTATTTCAGTGACCTTTTCAGAGCCCTGAGTCATGGAAAGCCATTGGTCGAACTTACGCGTCTCTCTATTCCTGCATTGCCAGCCCTGCGTAAGCTTCACTTCTGTGGCTTTAGTGTTGATCATCTGGAAGCTGGTGGTTGAGACCGCGGTCTGAAGATCGTGGCTGAGTTTACTGGCGGGGCGGCGTACACCGGTTATTTACTGAGTGGTTAGTTAGATCCTCTGTTGAGGAATTACTTGGCCGCTGACAAAGCTATTTAAGCAAAAACAACAGACATATCCGGTGGCTTCACAATCAGCGATGTGGGAATAGTAATTTGCTTTGAGCGTCGAATGTGAACTAATGATAGAATGTTTAGTTCGCAGCTTGTATGGAACATGCTTATAGAGGCATAATCGGGTAGTTACAACCTGAACGCGGCGGCCAACAACGCAACGGCGAGGAGCGTACATCCGACTAGATACGCTTATTACGTGAAACGCCACCGTGGTTGTGGGAACCAAAAACACTAGAACGGTTGGACCTCCAGTCACGCCAATCCAACGTAATTGCTTGACGTTTCACGCAAATAAAGTCCGTAGGTATCTTCAGTCAGTTGCACATTTTGTATACACTCTGCGAACAGCCGACACATACTACGGTATGGCCCGTCTAGACATTGCCGTTCAGTAGGTTTTCTGCTTATCATAATACTAGCACACGGACTGCGACTTAACCTGCAATTGTTGTGGCCCGCTTGTTGTACATCACCTTGCAAGTAGGTTTTGCGCGCACAATCCGGGATGGTCTATTTTGACAGTGTGACCAGCAACCGTCTGAAGAATGCAAACGGCCGCCTGAAAAAGCGGAGGCATCAGTCAGACACACTAAAAGACGTCAGACAGATGGTGTCCTGGCACGCTGAGTGGCTCTTGCTGAATGAGATGCATCCGTCATACCAGTGTGAGCAAAGGAGAATACTGGAGGACGACGGCTACGTTCTAAACGTTGCCCGTCGAATGACTGTGTATGCGTTTTCCCTCAGTTTTAGGCACTTGGGACCGTGACCCACAAGGCTGCAGTCGTATCGTGTTGGAACTAAGACGGTGAGGTAAATCTACGTTAACTAACTCATAGTTCCTGTAGAAACACCAAAGTGCGCTCAAACGGTTGACACCTGTGCTGGTGAATCCACGTGTCCCATCTGAGAAAACATCCTTGAATAATTTTTCTTACTGCTTGGAAGGGACTAGTCCCTTCTACCGGGCGATTTGGCTTTCCTGTATCCATTTGTTTTCTGTATTCAGGGATCAGTCCGTTACAAGCGGTAAGAAATATTATTCATGGAAGTTTCCTTAGGTTGTCTCCTCATCCACCAACGGTGGTTATCTGATTACAACTTACCCATATACGTCTCCTCAGGCTACAGCCATCAACTTTCAGTGGCCTACGCAAGCAGCTTAACCAGGTAGCTGTTAAACACTGGGCGCTGGAACCCAGGAAGGCCACAACCGGTATTAGGCAGTAGGTAGTTTACGAGCAAGTCCTGCCTCGTCGAGGCTCGATGTCGGTGACTGACAACCTTCGGTAGATGATCGAGGATACTGACCCTAAACCCAGATGGCGGTCAAGGGACAAAGCATCGGGCTTTTATGAGCCTTGTGACCTGCCGAATAGTCTCAGATTGTGCGCAACGGATCGCGAATCATATCACGTCGACTGTTGTGATATCCAACATTGCCGGATGCAAGGTGATGATCTTCAGGCTTGTCCCTAAGGCGAGCGCGCGTATGAATAATTTTTGGTGCATAGCCACCGGCCTGTCCAGAAAGTGCACAGGTATGCTTGCCAAGAAGATATGTTATGATGTTGACTTTGACCGGGGCACGCAATCACAGAACAGCGTGTCCCGGAAGTCTGTGTGCATCCGCATTTGCGGCTCCAGGGAGGAGCTAATCGGCAGTCGTGGGTTACTAGCATAATATTAGTACCAAAGCTATGGAGCGCAAGTTGGAGGGAAGAAAGGATAATGATTTTCTCTGGCGCCTATAGGAGCCACCAGTTCTGGTGTGTTCTTCCGTTAACGAGGTATCGTGAATTTTAGGTAAATCTGTTCTTTCTTGCGGCCAGATATCCAGTCGGCATCAGCCACAGGCAGTAACGAAATATTAATCAGCTGTTGGAGATGGCGTTGTGCAAACAGGGGTCTACGAGACTGTCGCCACTGAAGTGCTGGCTTTATACAGTGAGTAGTCCTCAGTGTGTGAGCTGCCTGCCTCACAGTGATATTTCGGCAACATAACTTATATCTTCCTCTCATTTCAGGAGGTTGGTGGCTTGTAAGCACTGCGCACCAAGAAGGCTGCACGCTTTCGCAATCAAGACGCCCAATTAAATTCAACTTTCCATTTCGCTCAATTCAGACCGTTGGCTTTTCTCCGCTGAGATGGATAGGCGCGAGCTAGCCAGTTGCTTAGCCGCGTGTTGGTAGTGCGTGTCAGCTAGGTTCGTTCGTTTGTTTACTTCGGTTAGCGTAGGTTCCATCTAGCCAGTCGATTAGGCTTTGTTGTCCCCCGGTAACATGTTAGTTGTTTGCCTCAGCTAGGTTCTTTCAGCTGTCCGCCATGCTCGGCCTAGGTTCAATCAAGCTAGTTAGTCAGGCATTGTGGACTCCCAGCCACATGCTAGTCGTGTGCGCCAGCTGAGTCCTCACTNCGATTGTCACACCAATCTACAAAACTGGTGACCGACTATCGCCTGGCAGTTACACGCCTATAAGTCTCACTAACGTGTCATGCAAGTTGATGGAATGCATTCTGAAGCAAGCCATCCTAGACCACCTCATTTCCAAAAACTTGATATCTCCAGTTCAACGCGGATTTCTCCCAAAGTGTTCTTGCGTGACGAACATGCTCGTACTAATGGACAGCTTAACCCAAGCCAAGGACGAGGGACTCATATGGGATGCCATATTGTTCGACTACTCAAAAGCATTCGATCGGGTCCCACACGTACCGCTGCTCCACAAGCTCGAGTCTTACGGGGTTTAAGGGAAAATCCTACTCTGCATCAAGGCGTTCCTATCAGACAGAACATTCCGAGTGAAAGTAGGCTCGACCCACACTTCTCCAGCGCCAGGCTCAATTGGAGTCCCTAAAAGCCCCTGTTTTTAGACCACTTCTGTTTCCGATCTACGTCAACTACCTTCCAGATGTTTTGCAAGCCCAGGTCTACTTTTTCCGGACTACTTGGAATCCTGGAGTTCCAACGCCAGTGCCCTTCAAATGGATGTAGACGCTGCAAAGCAGTGGTCGTTGGACTGGCAGCCTCCTCGGAATGGCGAATAGTGCGTCCATATGTCATTTGGAGGAGACTCAGCGAACGCCTATGTCGTGCATGGTGAGAATGGACCAGAAGACATCACGAGGATTGATACCAAAAAGGATTTGGGAATCTGGGCTCTTCAAACATGTCCTTCACAATGCACCACGAGAAATCGGCACAAAAGGCATTCGCCGTTCTACGAATGATTAGGCGCACCTTCCCCCGTATTACTCGCATGGACTTCCAAATACTCTATGGGGCCT
>SJOL01008593.1:40075-78797 GCA_004794785.1 Opisthorchis felineus
TATGTCCGTTCCTAGAGTGTCGTGTCTGCTAGTAAGAACCTTTTGGTTACCTTGCAAAGCGTCCAACCTAGGGATGTTTGTGTACATTGAGAGTACGCCATAACACACGAGGACTTTGTGCATCCCCAAAGGAAGCACTGTAACTTTATTGGCAAGGACGCGCAAATTTCTAATGAAGGTGCTTGATTTCCTCGTGAGTGGTTTAAGTATACCAGCTAAGAATCTGGCTGGCTCATGTGGTGGCGAACCTATACTATCCACTATTGGTCTCATCTGGGCATCTTCCTTGTGGATTATTGGCAGTCCGTAGAGTCGTGGTTGAATCGCACACTTTTGGTACAACCAATACCACTTACCCTGCCATTAATGGTTTATTGTGGATCCTAAATATCTACCAACTTCAACTTTACACTTATTTATTATTGAAGTAACACTGCATCTGGTAATTTTTTGATAGAGCGCGTCAGCGAGGTGTTGCCTGACCTTTTGAAGATAGTCGCTCCTGTTCATTACTACTAAGGCTTTACCTTTATCGGTCTTCCTAATGACGATACTATCTACCAGTTTCAGTGTGTTCAACGCTTTCCTCTCTGGTCTTGCAATATTCGGAGCTCTCGGCTATTGAAATTTTATGAATGTGATCTACTGTGCCCATAGTTTTTCACCGATTCGACACTAGGAATTATTTTCTTTGCTCTTATTGTTCTTTGCTCACATTAGAGCTTAGTCCATTTTCTAGCAGAGAGCATTCGTCTTCACTCAGTGGTCTATCTGACAAGTTAGCTACACCACGGTAATCGGTGGATGGCTTCATTATTTCTGTGACCTTTTCAGAGCTCTGAGTCATGGAAAGCCGTTGGTCGAACTTACGCGTCCGTCTATTTCTTCATTGCCAGCCCTGCGTAAGCTTCACTTCTGTGGCTTTAGTGTTGATCATCTGGAAGTTGGTGGTTGAGACTGCGGTCTGAAGATCGTGGTTGAGTTTACTGGCGTGGCGACGTACACCGGTTATTCACTGAGTGGTTAAGTAGATCCTCTGTTAAGGAATTACTTGGCCGCTGACAAAGCTATTTAAGCAAAAGCAACAGACATATCCGGTGGCTTCACAATCAGCGATATGGGAATACTATTTTGCTTTGAGCATCAAATGTGAAATAATAATAAAATGTTTATTTCGCAGCTTGTATGGAACATGCTGGTAGAGGCATAATCGGGTAGTTACAACCTGAACGCGGCGACTAACAACACAACGGCGAGGAATGTACAACCGACGAGATACGCTTATTACGTAAACAGCCACCGTGGTTGTGGGAACCAAAAACACTAGAACGGTTGGACCTCCAGTCACGCCAATCTAACGTACCTTTTTGACATTTTACGAAAATAAAGTCCGTAGGTACCTTCAGTCAGTTGCACGATTTGTATGCACTCTGCGAACAGCCGACACATACTACGGTATGGCCCGCCTAGACATTGCCGTTCAGTAGGTTTTCTGCTTATCATAATACTAGCACACGGATTGCGACATAACCTGCCATTGTTGTGGCCCACTTGTTGTACATGACCTTGCAACTAGGTTTTGCACAATCCGGGATGGTCCATTTTGACAGTGTGACTAGCAACCGTCTGGAGAATGCGAACGGCCGACTGAAAACGCGGGGCACCAGCCAGACAAACTAGAAGATGCCACACAGATGGTGTCCTGGCACGCTGAGTGGCGCATACGGAATGAGATGCATCCGTCATACCAGTGTGATCAAAGGAAAATACTGGAGGGTGACGGATACGTTCTAAACGTTGCCTGTCGAATGACTGCGTATGCGTTTTCCCTCAGTTTTAGCCACTTGGGACTGTGACCCACAAGGCTGCAGCCGTATCGTGTTGGAACTAAGACGGTGAGGTAAATCTACGTTAACCAACTTATAGCTCCTGGAGAAACACCAAAGAGCGCTCAAACGGTTGACACCTGTGCTGGTGAATCCACGTGTCCCATCTGAGAAAACATCCTTGAATAATTTTTCTTACAGCTTGGAAGGGACTGGTCCCTTCTACCGGGCGATTTGGCTTCCCTGCATCCATTTGTTTTCCGTATTAAGGGATCAGTCCGTTCCAAGCGGTAAGAAATATTATTCATGGAAGTTTCCTTAGGTTGCCTCCTCATCCACCAACGGTGGTTATCTGATTGCAACTTACCCATACACGTCTCCTCAGGCTACCGCCATCAACTTTCAATGGCCCGTGCAAGCAGCTTAACCGGGTAACGGTTAAACATTGGGCGCTGGAACCCAGGAAGGTCACAACAGGTATTAGGCAGTAGGTAGTTTACC
Source organism: Opisthorchis felineus (assembly GCA_004794785.1). Classification (NCBI taxonomy): domain Eukaryota; kingdom Metazoa; phylum Platyhelminthes; class Trematoda; order Opisthorchiida; family Opisthorchiidae; genus Opisthorchis; species Opisthorchis felineus. The sequence continues at coordinate 42,403 of SJOL01008593.1, forward strand.
AGCAAGTCCTGCGGCGCCGAGGCTTGACGTCGGTGACTGACAATCTCCGGTCGATGGTCGAGGATACTGCACCTCAACCAAGATGGCGGTCAAGGGACAAAGCATCGGGCTTTTATGAGCCTTGTGACCTGCCGAATAGTCGCAGATGGTGCGCAACAGATCGCGTATCATATCACGTCGACTGATATGATATTCAACATTGCCGGATGCGAGGTGACGATCTTCAGGCTTGTCCCTAAGGCGAGCGCGCGTATGAATAATTTTTGGTGCCTAGCCACCGGCATGTCCAGAAAACGCACAGGTGTGCTTGCCAAGAAGACGGTATGATGTTGGCTTTGACCGTGGCAAGCAATCACAGAACAGCGTGTCCCGGAAGTCTGTGTGCATCCGCATTTTCGGCTCCAGGGAGGAGCTAATCGGTAGTCGTGGGTTACTAGCATAATATTAGTACCAAAGCTGTGGAGCGCCAGTTGGAGGGAAGAAACGATAATGATTTTCTCTGATGCATGTAGGAGCCACTAGTTCTGGTGTGTTCTTCCGTTAACGAGGCATCGTGAATTTTAGGTAAATCTGTTCTTTCTTGCGGCCATATATTCAGTAGGCATCAGCCACAGGCAGTACCGAAATACGAATCAGCTGTTGGAGATAGCGTTGTGCAAACGGGGCTCTACGAGACTGTCGCCACTGAGGTGCTCGCTTTATACAGTGAGTAGTCCTCACAGTATGTGAGCTGCCTGCCTCACAGTGATATTTCGGCAACTTAACTTATATCTTCCTCTCATTTCGGGAGGTTGGTGGCTCGTGAGCACTGCGCACCAAAAAGGCTGCACGCTTTCGCAATCAAGACGCCCAATTAAATTCAACTTTCCATTTCGCTCAATTCAGACCATTGGCTTTTCTCAGTTGAGATGGATAGGCGCGAGCTAGCAAGTTGCTTAGCCGCGTGTTAGTAGTACGTGTCAGCTATGTTCGTTCATTTGTTTACTTCGGTTAGCGTAGGTCCCATCTAGCCAGTCGATTAGGCATTGTGTTCCCCCCGGCAACATGCTAGTTGTTTGCTTCAGCTCGGTTCTTTCAGCTATTCGCCATGCTCGACCTAGGTTCAATCGAGCTAGTTAATCAGGCATTGTGGACTCCCAGCCACATGTTAGTCGCGTGCGCCAGCTGAGTCCTCATTGTACCATTGTGCAAGCGAAGATAGCCTCCTTCAGATAGGTTGGGACTCAGTTGTAGGTTTTATGATTAGCAGCTCACAATGTACATCTCTAGAGGCAGACTATCTTGCAACCGCCAGGAACAGCTACGGAAAGCCTGCTATGTTTCGTTCGTTGCAATGGAGATTCCTGCTGCCAGTAAGCGGGACATGAATACTTCAAAGGTGATATGGAGCGGTGTGCCAAAAAATTCGACCTACGGGCGGGGGTCATTATCACTTGCAAGCCTTACGTTCTTCAAAACTTGTACGAGTCATCTAAATATGATGGACGTGCCGAAAACGCAGGATTTGTCATCCGTCCAGTCGCGCAGAAGATGGAGGACAAAATGTAGCTACAGAAGTAACACTCCTACAATAGGAGCTCTAGGAACTTCCATAAATCATTACAGCAGCATAACTACTTGCAAATTTCACCCACTGTGAGTGTTTTATCGCAGGTCGTGATATCGTATCACAATAGGCAATTTTTCTAATTCGAGGAATATAATGACCTTGATGATGCGCTTGCCTAAGTAAATCAGCGATACAGTGAATTTGCAGGAAAACTCATTTGACATGCCTATTCTTAACTATAAAATAGTCTTCGAGAAGCTGATTACATTCGGCGTATACCGATTGGCGTACAAAGCATGAAACACAATTAATTAAATCGAAAGGTGAGTCCAGGCCCGTTCAAAACAAAATCACAACAGGCGTTATCAAGTGAGACGTGGTACGAAAGCATGGCCAAGGCGTGACTAACGAGGTATAGGTGAGAAAGCGCCTGGACGTTGCTTGCGGGCCATGGCTTTGATATCCGTTTTTCCCCTGAACAGTACGCAAAAATGGGCACAATAGAAAGAAAAATGCATGCAAAGCATGGAAAGTGAAGAGATCACGTTAGTGACAACTGTAGTGCAATTAAACCTCGAGACGAAGCAAAACACAGAGGACGAGTGGCGGGAAATCAAGACGCGCTACGATTGATAGGCCAGAATTCCGCTAGTCACGAACAGCCGAAAGGGACAGAAAAACTGGAGTTGACGATTGTTGGCTCATAGAAAGATTCAGCAAGTACCGTGAACCTCAAACGCTCATTCGGGACCTCTGCGCTGCAAGTTTCACAGCAATGAATTATTTTACCTGATTGAACTGTGTCCAGATGCGATTTTGGCGTTTTACGGAGCAACTATCCGAAAGATACACATAGTCCGTGTTTTCATCGCAAAGGGACTAGAGCAGGGTTGACGGAACTTAAACCCGACCTGAATGATTACACAATTTCGGAAAACGGGCCCAAGCTATTTCTTGGGAGGATAACTACGGAAGACCAAGGGATCATGCTGGCATTTCGGTCCGCTTCGAATTGTTCAGGACTGCATTCTAGGACCGTTACATTTTCTTATCTATATTAACGTCCTGCCAGATGCGCTCTCAGGTCCTTGTTAACCATTTTGCGGATAAAATGAAATCCCAGGGTTTTAAGACCAGAGCACCTCAGGTGAATATCAGCACAGCAAAGCTGTCATTGCTGAATTGGCACCATTCAACAACGACGAACATTGTCTGCCCGTCGATTGGAGAGGTCTTGGTAAGTACCTTCGTCATGCGCAGTAAGAATGAAATTGAATACAAAAACTCAAATATCTGCCTCTTTTAGCAATAAAAATCGGCCCAAAAGGCGTTCGTGGTTCTTCAAGTGATTTGAGGCACTTTGTCCCTGTTTATTGAATATTCTACGAAGCTTATCTCAGGTCATTTATTGAATACGCTGGCCAGGTCCCCCACTGATGCCTCCAAGAAGAACGTAACCATTGTTTAGCGTGCCCAACAAACTGCCAAGTTATTTTCCGGTGCCAAATCCGTTGACTGTGAGACGTGCTTGGAGATCTTTAGATTTTCCATTTGGATCTCTATCATTTCCAATAGGTGATTGTATGTACATACATCTTGTTTATTTGATGAATTTCCAGTAATCCTTTTGCCACTTAATCAGCATCTTGAGGGGGAACGTTTAGTTAGTACGTCGAGTGAAATTCCTGTTGCGTTCTGAGTATCGGCTACCGATAGAGAAAACAGCCGTCACAGCAGAAATTGACCGTTTTGAATGTCTTTGAATGTCGTTGTGTCTGAGAAACGCGTCTTAAAAATTCTGACGTTTTATCGACTTCTCTCCCCGTCGGTTGGTTTTCGCCCTTGAACGCATGGATGATAACCTAGTCACTACCCCTGATTATGCAAAAGAACTTGCCCACTCACGCAAGCTGCTCGAATGTCTACAACAACACGGTTTCACCTTGAACGCCGTTATAATAAATTTTAGCATGGCTATGTGATATACTCCCTATTTGAAACCCTGTAGAAAACAGTTGCTGTGGCTCGTGATTGCTGTTGCCCACTGTAGAGATTAATGTCCGGTGTTTGCTTGGGCTAGTAGTACATACCCCTTTGCGCCTAAAATGTGTGCGCCCTAATGGCTGTTCTTTGGTGACTAAGAAAAAGGTCTCATTCACCGACGTTATCGCGAATGCCCTCAGTGCAGTTAAAGAAGGAATAGCTCAATTTGCTCTATCAAAACCAATCAGCGTCCCTGGCCACTGTTTCTTCGGATGTTGCCATAGGAGAAGTTCTATAACAGCGCTTCAGGGATGCTTACCATCCACCCCCTTTGGGACCCCTCGTTTCACATTCAAACTGAGAAAGTTCTATTGGCAGAAGCGTCAGGGGTTATGTAAACCATAACCTAGGACTAATAACCGAACGGTGACTTTAAGCATTTTGGTTGACCAACACCTGTTATTGACACCTCTTGCTTCGTTACTCAGGATCAAATGTGTATGACGTTGCATAAACGATTGGCACTGATTGACCAAACCTTGGATTGGGTTCATAGAAGCAGCTGATTCTGACGATTAACCTGCTGTAAGCGCAGTGAAAAACAGTCTACCCTGACTCCTCAACCACCTTTTGGGTTTTTTAATAACATATTTTTAAGGAGGATGAATATCTTTTCATTTTTTCCCTTGCAAATAAACCTCAAATTCGTTGGAACGCTATAAGAATTACGATCAGTGAGCAGTCCAAGATACCACTGACCACTTTTGAGGCTTCATGTGCGAGTATCCAGCACTCTTCTCAACACTCGAATACAGCGCAGCTCAGTACACGGTTTTTCTAATAATTGAAGTCCCGTGTAAACATCTAGTGAAATGAGTGAATAAGCAGTAGAACTACAATTTGGCGCCTATTTCACACATTCCGTCAGTGCCACAGCTTATCTTACTCTACGTGGAATATAAAGGGCGACTGCCGAACACACTATTGACGTAAGTAAATGGATAAGTAGTTTCAGTAGAGGCTTCTTAAGGGAACGCTTGAATCATATATAACATGTAGCAATGGGTAGTCATTGTATCTCAGAAATGGTCAGCAGCCAGTTGTTGTCTTTGTTCAAAATCTTCCAAAGCCTTTCCCCTATAAATCTCACCGACTCAATAAATCTTGATAGAACAGTGTGGTGTTTTGTATCTTTCTTTTGCTTCCATTATGACATTACGTATTTCGAAAAACTAGAAAAACGCGCACTTGTACAATTTTCATACAATACAAGCGTGATCACGTGCTTCGACTTTCTGTTCCGATTTCGCTCGCACCTACAGCGGTCATTCGCGAGTTTCATGTGCTAACTCTGGTAGCAAAATATTTTAGACTATCTTCAGAGTTTAGTAAATGTGAGAGGTGTTCAAAAGAAGACCCTTGGACATCTATAACTGGATTATTATTTATTCACTGACCTGGGCCAACGACGAACTATTTTAAAGAGAACAATTCTTAGTGAGTCTGTTCCATTTGACCCTCTCTATTGTTCTATACTCAATATAGCGTTATTATCTTTATTCATTTGCCAAACACTCCTAGTAAAGTAGCTTTTTGGGATCACAACAAGAGTAATTCAGTTGGGTTAGTAATTAAACCAAGGAAGGTGGTAAGTGTTTCCATGTCTCCATTTGGCCACTGAAAACAATTCTCGCATTTTCCATAAGCCAAAATGCACCCTGATGATTTTGCTTTGTGGAATATATTGTATAGCAGAACCCGGTTGGTATTGGTCAGTCGGTTCTATCCACATACTGCTTACTTCGGCACTTTCATATCCGTTGGGGATAACTAAGCCGATGTACATGCCAGCCATAGATGTTTGCGAAACTTGTGGCTTCTTGTGTCAGCTGGAGTCCTGAGTTCTAGGGATGGCGCAAAATCGAGATTTATCAAACACGGAGGTTACCTGTTTGGGAACGTGGTTCCGTTGCACATGAACATTTTAATGTAGCTGTTAGCCAAGCAGTCGTTTTACCATCCAAACTAAGGCTATTCGTTACGGTAGATCCTGCCACCAGTACACTCCGTTTGTGACAATCCGGTCTGTCGGAATCCAAGTTTACAACCAAACATATACATAGTATATATATGCACTTTATTTGGCGATGAGCTCACTTATTGATACAAAGATGCTCTGAGAACTCCGAATTCCTGATACTGTCAGAAATTACACGTATCACCTCAAGAGTGCTTAGTCAAAATTTTACTAGTTTACTCGGCCACCCGTCCTGCCGAGCATGCTTGGCGCGTCAGTTGGAAACGAAAACAAAGCTATTTGAGCCTATAACAAACATGGAGAGGTTGGTGTTTTCCCTGAAACGTAGGCTAATTTCTCAGCATGGCAAATGCGAAACCGAATGAAGTTGGGCGGAGGCGACAGACACGCTTTAGTATTCCATAAAGAAGATGATAGCATAACGCAACTGGTCTTTGTTCTTCTATGAAGCTTGCTTTTATCGAAGGGCTTAGTTTCACACTACATCATATCTGAATAACAGGTATTTTTCACTTTTCCAGAGTTGGCCTTTTTGTAAGAACCTATCTCTAAGGGGCCATACCCATAATCAACATCGGTTGGGCCTACATACAGTGTTACACTACTGAAATTGACTATCTTAGTCGTCTTGGGTGATTCTTGAAACCTATTTGTTTCAACCATAATTGATTTGAAATTAGAACTGACGAATAATTGCTGATAATGAGGATTCTGTAGGCAGAATTACATCCACTTTACACCACTTTGTGCTTTTCGTGGTTACGTTGACAACCACTTTGTAGGGGTGGTCAGATTGACTGTAGTGATAACATTTCATACATTTTCTGAGTGAATGCCAGTTTTTTTGACTTTCTTTACCTTCATTTCAACCGTTATACCCTGATTTCTCGTTATAGTCTACCCCCAGTTCGTGGAACCATAGGAGATTTATATTTTAGAGCGATTCGGCGGACCACTACATCTAGCTCAAACTTCGTTTGAGAGAGAACGTATAATAATTTGGCCATGTCATGCCAGTAGAAATGGACACCTTGAGCTTCGCATCCTGAGAATTACAAGGACGCGACCTGATGACATACAATCCGACATGAGAAGTCTGCACAGAGAAAATGCTTTATCAAGGAGCACTTCAATCAGAGGAGAAAAACGTGGTGCGTAGAAACGAGGATTGTGTAAAATGGTCCATTTCGACTGTGAATCATCCATCCAACCTGGGGGAGAGAAAATGATAGTTTAGCTCTCTCTGTGGCTTGAGGGAGATTACGAGTGCGGTGGGGTGACAATTTTGGTTGCTTTAAAATGCAAATAGAAGAATTCTGTTCAAAATGATTTCACCTATGCCTCAGTCATCAAAAATAACTCACCAACGCTGTCGTCAGTACACTACGTAGTGCAGGGTCAGCGCTTATTTTAGCCTTCCTTTCAAGGTTTCCGTGAAAAAGTGGATAAGCTCGTTAACAGAACAACGCAAACATATACGTCAAACAGCCAGATTCGATGGATCTAGCTTTCAAAGTTGGCATCATAGAGGACACGAATGGTGACCCGGTGGAATTTTCAGTGCAACAAATGACCACGATGCAAAGGTCTCAGTTGGGAAAACAATTTACCGACACGCTTAACGTAGCGATGCAGCTTACTTACTTCGTTCAAATAAGAGTAGACATTGCATTGGAGATACAGATGAGAAATGACTTGCGCTGTGAACAAAAAGGAGTTTCTCATCTGGGAACTTGATATCTCGCAATTTGCCTCAGACGTAACCCTCACAAAGTCAAGACCACCATGCACATTGCCTTGAAATCAGCGAATTTGACCTTACTGTATCCGACAAGACATTACTTCGTGCAACAGATAAGCACCTGACGTCTTCAACATGGTTGCCCAATTGTGGGTCTTATTGTACCGTCGCCTGTGTGTCCCTTCTAAATCTGTGATCCGTCAAAGCTAAGCAGTCGCAGTGATTAAATATTGGATGGCGAATATTTATATACTGGGTTTGGTCTTCGCGGAACGCATAATTTTGCCCAGCAGCCTGCTCCCAATCATAGCCTCTTCCTCTTCCGCCTGAATAGGGCAGACACAGGAACAATTACTGGGGTTTAACCAATCCCGTAGTTACTTTTTTGCAAAAACCGTGACAATCTTCGTAAATATCCACCGTTTCCGAAAATTTTTCAGTTGCATTGGAAATTTCGCATGGGAAACAGGATACAGTGCGCGTAGACTCCCGTTAAAGTCAGCCTTCTTGGTAATCCTGATGGTTGATCCACCGCAGATTGTCGTTCTCGAAAGCAACCAACAAAGAGATAGTCATAATGTACTACTCATAAGGTTGCTGAAAATTCTTCGACAGGCGAGTCTTCCAGGTGAGTCTCTCGAAAAAACAAATTTGTTTGCAAATGAGTGTACTTCGCTAAAGAGATAGTCAGTTTATGTTTAATTACTTCGGGGCTTTTATGAAAACTGCATCCCCCAGAAGGCACTTTCTTATAGAAAAGATCGCTCTTAATGAATCGTAAGATAATCTCCCAAGACGGGGTCAGAGTATCAAGAGGTCAGATAAATTACGAAGCAACTGCAGGAAGTAGCCACGCAAAGCCCTGGCCTCAAACATACAGTTTGCATCTGATTATCACCAGGAGATCTTTTCTCATTTTTCGTTCATTCGATTCAGGCTGGCCGTTTTTAACGAATAAGAAGTCACATAATTTATGTGAATGCTGTTAGATCTAACGAGAAGGAAATCAAACCATGCAGGAGATCACGTGTTCCACAAAAGGGTAGTTACTAGTTGTAGATATCAGAAAGCGGTAGACTAGTGTTGCCCTGAAAAGCTGCGTTTCGAATTCTGGATTGTCAGTTTTAGCCGTTGTGGGTTCTCCACCTTGGATGTTCTGAGTAGATGCATGTTGATGCAAACTTATGACAACCGAGATTTGCAAAGAACAATGGTTGGTTAGAACAAAATTCTTTGACTATCAAACTTTTGAACAGCGCAACGCCCAGTTCGCCTAAGAACCACACCTACACCGGAGGCCAAAAATACAAACAGGATATGTATGTGGGAGTAGCTTGGGTGAGTTTGTTGGTTGTTGATGTGGTGGCTGTTGATCTGTTCACCGAGCTTGGCAATTGACTTGCAAACGTTTTGTCACCATACGAGAAAACATGTGCGCAGTTGCGTGGGTGCCTCCTGTACCCGGCGAACAGATCAACAGCCACCTGATCAACAACCAATATGGAAGTAAATTGCACCTGCGTGTACGATTCGTCAAAATATCCCAAAAGGCGCTCAAACGCTGATAAGTTTAACGTCTGTTGTAACTGATATCTGGCAGTTCATTTCACTCAAACCATTTGCTGACCTGGCCAAGCCAGTCAACTCACAGATTTAGAGTACACCCTTCGGAGCTCACAAAAGTAAGTCCGCCGTGTGCTCCAATTCATAGGTACATAATGGCTTCGGTGAGCTTTTTCGCTCTGCGGTTAAACTACATTAGATTGTTTAGGAGCATGTCATATCAGTTCAGCTTGGTGACTCAGTGTAAGACAAAACAGTTCCACCAGTATTTTGGAGCGCGTAAATCAAGTATAGAGGCGGAAAATGGTCAACTAGATACCTGGACTAATTCTGCTGTTGGAACCTGCTGGTCAACGTCCATTACTGTCGTGAGATGCCTATGATCTTGAAAGTTATCCTCAGAGATGTTCTGTCCCACCAATTGCTCGTGCTGGTCACTATAACCTTCACAGCTGTCGTATTTCCATTTATAAAAGATGCACAGTTGGTGTGCTCGATGCCTTTTGACTCATTCCAGTAGACAGTTTGGTTTGGGTTTCTAAATGTATGGATATGTTCGAGTTCTAACGCTGGTAGTTTGTATGGTTACGCTTAACGTTTCACTGTATGGCTGTAATGAACCAGCTGGCTAAGTAATTTTCTGTTGGGGTAGATTGTGAGTAGGACAGCTTCTTCGTTAGTGTGGTTTACTCCGGACGTGGAACAAGTTTCATAAACGAGGCTCACATAGATGCTGATTGAATGGTCATTTATAATACTGACAATCAGAAGAATATACAGGAGTACTCATACTGAGTATTACAAGGATTCAAGCAGAGTAATCAGTTCCAGCGCTCGACTGTGTACCTGCTGGTCAATTCCCAAAAATAACGGATTCTATTGGCTGGATGTTCTTTCACTCGGGAGTGGTTGAAGTACTTTCTGCTGGTCCCAAACCCTAAATAACATCTCCCCTCAACAGGCGTTCTGGGTTGTTTTTCTCTTTGTTTGAGTGTGTACTTTAAGTAAAGCCTTTCGTATAGACTTGCCCATGCAAGCAATGTAACGCACGGTTCTATTATGATTACTGACCTGACTTAGTTTATGAGCGGTTCGTTAGACCGAATTGTGCTGGCCGCCAAGTGTAACAGTTTCATGCGCTATCTGCACCCCTTTAAGATATAAGGTACAGACCCCCCTACACAAACCCCTTGTGTCTGTTGAACTGAATAACTCTGGCGTGCCCCGAGATGTGCACGTGTGCGCGATTTTTTAAACTGAGTGAACTTACTTCGGTCGCCTTGGTTTCCAATAGAAGTCAGAAGTATATTATCATGAATGGTACAGTCATTACTGTCTTCATCACAAACTGAAAAAATGCCCAGGAACACGTCAGTGCAGCCTTTGTAAACCTACAGCATTGTATAAGTCTCACGTCGTGGTAAGCAATCAATTGAAAATAGAATAGGCAAAATTATACGATTAGTTTAGAAGGTGACATTTTTTTGGAAACCGATGTCCACTATCAGTGTAACGGCTTATACTACTGATAAAGCATAGCGTAGTCTATGGTTTGGCTTTCAAGCTTCGCCCCCGAACTTGATGGAAGGGGAAGTTTGTTAGGGAAATTATGGAACTGCTTTGTAGTGTTGGTTCACAGGGCGTACTAGAAACATCTATGTACGACCATGACCATAAGCGCCAACACTCACTTTGTTGGTACTGTAATGGAATTGATAAATCAGTGGAAGAATAGATAAACTGAAGTGACTTTTTCAATAGCATGAATAAGAACAGTGGAAACACAGACTTCTATTCATAAGGACTTTGCACTGGCTTCTTGGCAGCGATATTGAGAGGGATCAGCAGAGGCCTCGCTCCGAATGTAGGGCTAGTGTTCGCTGCCCTCGTCACTTGAAGGACCGGTCAAGAAGGAACGACGTGACGAGCCTGTGCGAATGAATTATGGTAGCGCTAAGTACTCCCTGACTGTAGTTCAATCACATTACTTATTAGCTACTAGTGATCTCGCAATACGCTGTTCTGGTGATAGTATGAATCTCTCAGGAATCTATTCGGGTGCAAACCGATGAAACTTAAAAAGACACAAACAAGTGTACTGTGCCTTTGGGCTTCGAAGCAGAGATCAGTGACAGTTGCAAAGTAGAAGGTGTGCTGTTTACAGGCCATGGATGCCCACAAAACGTAGATAGACATTTGCGAGTTGGGGTGCAGGTCGATGAACAGAACTCGTGGGTTGGCAATATAGTCCGGGCGTTTTTTAAAAAAATTTACATGCTTTTATTGATCCATTGACTAAGTTTGGACTGAGCGCACACGTCCTATGCGTATATTTTTGCGTACTGGGTGATTTTTACTGGAGAGCCTGAATGGATTGTCTGCATCAACGGACGCCCAATAGTTACACACTAATTTTCGGGGCACATGGAAGACAAATAATCTGGAAGTTTTTCGGGTTAACAGTAAATCGGATATGTTTCAACGGTTTGTGTTCCATATATCCATTTTCTGTATTGCCAAGTCCTGATGAAACGGACGGTCTAGTTTTAGAGGCTTTATATTTGACTTTTCGCCTTACCCTGAGCGCGTGCCAAAGAGGGGCTCAAAGTAGATTTTACAGTCAAACTAGATAACTAGCCAATAAGACAAACAAACTAAGGTCATCGGCGTTGCCAACGTCTATTTTCTCCGCACGCAGAAGAATTTTATAAGGCAACAGCGACCAAACTCTCGTGTTTAAAGGAGCTTGAAGCACGACCTTGCCGTGACTAACTTAATGACAACTTAATGGCAACACTATACACCAGGTGTATTTCGTTCCGACTCTCTGAACCCTGCCAAATTAATAAATAAATACAACAAATCAAGAGACTTAAACACCGGAATTTTGGGAGCAAACCAATTCCTTCTGTTTACACAGTTCTGGTTTTCATCTCCTGACAGCAATAAATTTAGCGAAATGTAAAACCACGCTGTTTGTGTTTCTGTAAATAATGTGGAATGCAACTGTCGGATAAATGCAACACCCACTTTAGAGCAAAGGACCGGCTATCGATGAAGCGGATATCAACCATGTCTCAGGACATGAAATTCTATCTAGGTTTGGTGGAGTGGATGGACCAACGCGTTGCTGTTCCCAAGTCGGGATGTACTTCTCCTGTCTAGGCTACGAAATTTCAATGTGGTTTTTTGATTTACACAGGCCTTCACAATCATCTCCCTAGTTGCTATGGTGAAGGAATTGTCTTTAAACGGCCCGAATTGACAGAAGCCTTTAAACAGTTCTGCTGCCCGCCTCTCAAGTTTTTAAAGATCCAGGATGTTTTCGATGAATTTGAAGCCGTGCCACAGATTAATTCCGCTCGAACTTTTGAATATATGCATTTACTTAACAGATGATACTTTTAATCGAGGATACTGAAAAGGCCCGTCCCTCAGTTAAGACAGTCTGGTTCCTCGGGCTTCAGTGACAATATCGGACAGTCAAAACACCCAGGTTGGTGACCAGTTTATGCAATCCTCACAACGGGCTTAAAAGCAGTGGGATCTTTCAGAAGATCGGGAAGGGCGCACGATCGGGAAAAAGGAATTTCGGTGAAACCAGCAAAGAGTGGGAATAGTTTTGACGGGACGGACTGCGGCAGACGTGAACTACAGTGGAAACATTAATTTCATTGCCAAATGAAGTCAGTTGCTGTCTGCATGAAAACGATCCAAATTTTAGGGAGAAAAAAGAAAGGCAGACCCTCTGCTGGAACTTACTGTAGACTATGGAAAATAACAGCCGATGGTCAGTGTGAATGCAATATTTGTGGATCAGATTATTCGTTGACCAACCGAGATGTTTTGGTAGATTTTTTTAGCGAATAGAAATATCGAACTCAAAAGGGAGCAACCTGTCCAGTTTTAGTTACTCCGGTGAGGCTGTTTCCAGAGCATATTTTAGAAAGACCGGTGAGCGTTAATATCTGCGGAATTTTGCTGGTTAAAAGCCAAATGACTGCAAACCACCTAGCCTCCACGAAATGGAGGATCATACTCGAGGGTGAATACGAATTGAGTTTCACAAAGTTAGTTTTGTCAGATGCATTACTTATTTTGCATTGCGAGTTGATGGGACAATGCGATGTTTTCAACCTGAAGAATCGAGGGATTTGTGGTTTGTACGATGTTTTGATGGATTTTAAAGGAAGTTCTTCTTATACGAAGAAACGTTTTTTGTGTCCGATGCTTCCAGAACGTTTGTGTGGAAGTCATCATGGACCTGCATATTTCCTTCACTATTCAGATGGCGTATGCACTAATGGAGCGATTTGGTCAGTCGACCTTAGGAAAGGAAAATGTGTCCCTGGATCTCTCACTGTCTTTTTGTTTGCAGAGTGGACTGGAGACTAAAAATAGCAACAGGTAGCAAAATGAAAGTTTTTTTAAAATAGAAAACTGAGTTTCATCATTGATTGCCGTTAAGGAAATTTTCCCGTTGACGATATCAGCTTGTGTTGCTGTAATTGAGTTTGAGCTTATAAACATTTATGAATAGATTTTTCCGCATAAATAGGATATAGGCTTTGTCTTAATAATCAAGTCGACTCATCTGGCAGGAAGTTAAAGACCGACCTCACACTCTAAACATATTGTTGGAAAGAAGCCAGCTTCTGTATTCCGTTAATCCGTGGTTTGGCATTCATAGGTTTTATTTTGCGACAGTGTTTTGATATGAGTTGATTCTGTTAGGTCAGTCGAAAGACATCACTAATGGCTGGTTGCGCATCGATATGTCTGCACACTCTGACGCCTGATGTTTGCACATTACAAAGCGATATTCGCCTTCTCAACATAATTTGGGCACGTGTTGTATCCGGTCCGAGAGTGAAAGAGCTTGGAAACCTCTGACCTATGCGAAAAAAAAATATTGGCATCAGCACTGGCCATTGATCTGTGAACAGGTAGATCACTATTTGCTTTGTGCTAGATTTGGTCGACTAACTAATTAGATGCAACCGTGAATGACATACGAAATAGTTTCCCAACTACAAGGCTGATTAACCAGGTTTCTGATGTGGACAGCTGTGTGCGTTTCACAACTGGCTACGGCATCATCCATCATCCAAAATTCACTGAGCAAACTTGAAAACCAAATGAGGTTCATAGTGTCGCAGTTTGTTTTGTGAGACTTCTAATTGACCCCAACAAGACTGTGTTGGCTGCCATTCGTGAAAGCTCTCAGTTAATTTTTCACGGCGTTGATGGCCTAAGTGTGATTAACATTTGATGCCAATGGTTTAAAAACTTACCTTGTCGAGTTGCTGAGACAAAAGTGGATTGATTATATCAGTTACAGTTGAAATCTTTGATTGATCACTTCACAAATGGACTACAGAAAGACAAGCTAGCAAAATCCGTCCCTAAACTTGCATGGTGCGAATATGAAGAAGTCACTTCCAAATAGGAACAGTGCAAAATTTTCCAAGGGAGAATGCAGTCGAAATGAATGGTAAACCTGGTTGTCAAATATAGTGGGAAAGATCGATTTGGTGGAGTCAGCCTGGCACATCTATATATTTACCTACGAATCCCTCATGAATGTTGTCATTACAAAACTGCAACGGGGAGCGCAAGAAAGCTGAGAACCACCATTCCAAAGGCACCAATAATTCAAGGTAAAAGTTAGCTACAGAAGACACATTTTAATTGGCAATATACCAAACCATTGGTAGCTCGGGTGTGTTAGTTGTACATCAAGTGCCTGCTCATCTGTTCGCTGAATTTTGCAATTTTCTTGCAGATGTTTCATCACCGTTCATGGTTCATCATTCATTCAAGATGTTCCCACCATTAGTGAAGAAACGTCTGCAAGCATAGTGTCAATCTTGGGGTACAGATCAACAGCTTATTCGAAATGTTTTAGTTTGAAAACAAAAGGTTCGCGGACTATCAGGAGGGGACTGACATTCAGTTTGAGTTGCTTTTGTAAAACTGAACCCGAGTCGTCTCTCTGGTCGGCCGAGTCATTCAACTGCCTTTGCGTTGCCAGTTTCTCCATTGTATTTCATTCTGTACGTAAACATTTGCTGTGTAAGTTAGCACAACTCTGTCAGCAAAAATATACAATTACCTGGCAGTCGTTATTGGATGAAGTTTTAATGTCCACATCCGCGTACCTATCATTGCTAGTTTCTCACTACAGTCTACAAAGGACACATGGAGAAGCTACAAAACGTTGCTATTTCTGAATATCGTCAAAATGGAGCGTTTCGTGAATTCCATGTATCCTAAAAGTGTAAGCTCAGCCTTGGTTCATCCAAGTCTGAAGACAAGCCAGTGGGAATAGCCACAACTACTACACGATGCAAACACTAGGCGTTGGGGTGCTCCTCTTGGTGGGAGGTCAGACGAATCAGGATCTTAACCAAAAGGAGATATGTTCAGACGTAAAAATCTGGATTAGTTCAGCGTGTGCGGGGGGTTTAGTGGTAACACGCTTGCCTCATATGTCCGATGAGCTGGGTTCAAACTCCGGCACGTCCATTGGATATGCACTGCTTATGAGCCCTAATAAGAGCGGAACTTGAGTCCCCCACTTTTTGGTGTGGGCTCACCAGAATGACTGCGCCAGGACAGTAAAAGGACTGTTGTAAAGAAAGAGTCATATGACTATGTATTCTACAAAAGGAGACTGTTTTGGGGCCATAACTCGTTCCTGAATCCGGGTTAGGACCTTGTAGAAATTTATACTGCTCCGTAGAGAAACGCTCTTAAAAACCATTGACCGGTACTGCATGTCGCTGACAGTTCTCAACAAAGTAAAAATAGATGGACCTTTGCAAATGACACCAGTTTCATTTTTTTAAAAATTTCAGCTATATTTAGAATCACATCGTTTAGGGAAGATTTGTCACCATGCGGTACTTGGAAGTAGAGCAAAGACGGGTGCCAAAATGTAGAATATTCGGTCGGATAAAGACTAGGTATTATGAGAAAAAACTGCTAACAACACGCAACGTACATTTCCGTTTCGCTAAATCCGAACAAATGAAAAAGCACCATGACATAAGGGCTATTTCGTAATAATTTATTCGGAGGTCAGTGGTTGGCTTGTGGTTTTTACCATTTGAGCTCAAAGTAAGCCTATCTGTCTTGCGGTTAGACACATAGCATTTCTCCTCATTCTCAACCAGGCAAACATTTGGAAAACTGAACTGCTGATATCATGCGACTGTGATGAAAGCTGAAGATATTCGGTGAAATGATGGAGACGAACCACTTCATGTTCAAAAACTAGTATAAAAACTTAGGGAACGGCGCCCTGTACTCAGAAATAGCAAAATCTGGATGCGGTTCAAGGAACCCAGTTAAAAACCAAGGTAGGTGCCATACAGGCAACAAATAAAGTGACAGGTAAATTGAGCTTGAAAATTCAAAGTTCAAATTTAGAATGGGGAATGCACTGAAGATCCTGCGTAGTTCACGCTACGCTCAGGTGTGTTGGGAACATTGACTTGTTCCCACGAGTGCTCTAATCACATCTTCTAGAAGCGCCAACTTATCGGGTCGTTTAATTGTTGCAAATGCTACAAAGTCTAGTTAGGCATCCGCGTCACAGTCAGAATTAGTCGTGTGATTTTCGGTGCGGTAATGTGGACTCAAGACTAACGTAGAGTCACACTACGTAAACCGGGACAGCATGCTTGAAATGATTTTCTTCACATTTTACGATTTCTTTTCTGTGTTCCACACAACCATAATAACTCAACTGCTCCTGTTTAAGCCTCGGTAACCCTGCAATATCTCAGCCGTCACACTTGTTTTGGATTGTATGGCAACTGTGTGCCGGAATGATACCACGTGTTAGGGTGACAGGTCGTGCTTATGTTGTACCGCATCCATCAAGTCCCACAGCAGGTACCAGACGACTGACAGGGTTATGCTACTTGTTTCAAAATACAAAGGTGGACGTTCAAAAAAGAATACGCTCAGGAAAAGAAGGTTTCATTTATCTTTCTCTGGAAATGTGATTGGCAGGGAGGCATTTACAGTAAGTCACGCTTGCCGAGTGACCTTCAGAGACAACAGTCTTTCTCCGGGTGATACTTTCTAAGAAAGATTGTTCAAAAAACAGCTGAACCGGTTACTCGGTGAGGTGAGAAATCTATGGATGTTCGGTTCTAAATCGTCCTTTGGTGCTTTTCATCCGAATTTGTTAATGTAACAAGAACGATTAGTTGGTTATCTGTTTTGAAGTATGTGTAGCCTCGCACCACTTGTGTGGAGTAAACGGAACCACCTTTTTGGGACACGAGCCGGACTGCTCGAACGTGAGTCCAAAGGCAGCCTAAGACCAATATAACACTGTTCTGAGTCTTCGGTTTAGGACAAAAGAAAACGTAGGAACGTCACTCCGAAAAGTACTTGCTTATAAAGACAGACAGGCTAGTTTAAAGCTACGTTGTTTTATAATACCGGAGCAATACCATGGTAACAGTAATTTTACGTGTGCCCGATTCTCCTGAAGTAAACAAAGCCAAAATAGTTCAGCCCACCACAAAACTACACGTTGACTGGTGAAACTCCTATACCCGGTACGCAAGCCTTTACACCTTTATGGCTGAAGGGCATTTTTGAATCGGCAGGCAACATAGATAATATTGCAGTTGTCAGCCGGTAGTTGGTTTACAGTGCCTTTCGTTCATCAATATACCATCCGTGGGGCAGTTGATTTTTTTACGTGATCCTATTCGTAGCCAAAATACCACTCTTGGACGTCCCATCGACCACATTGAGGGCCTTGTCTGCCTTTGTGCGAACGACAGTAGGTTCAAATTCGCGAGGTAAGCATACGAACAACTCTATGAGGTAGCTATGTCCAGATCTTTCGGTCCAGGATTATCAGTCAATGTTGCGGAAACGAACGGCGAAGGAATTTCCAAGCCTTTGTGGTAAAAGCCACTGGTAGTTGAAGTTTTTTGTTACTTATATGGGAGATGTTTTGTGCCTCATAAACGCCTTCATTTTTCCCCAACCTAACCTACTTATTACATCTGAATTTCAGTTGAATGGGGATCTACCTTGTTTGGGTTTACTAGTTTGTAGAAGCACCAGCTGGTCCCTGCAACTTTCTATCTAGCACAAGAACACGTGGAGCCGTTATCCAGACACTGTTTAAAGTTTTAACTGGAAAACACCCAATCCCGGTCTACCCAGCAGGCAAAAAATAGACATATTGAGTCCTTGAATTCAAAGGTTACAATTGGACACAGGATGCAAACTCACTTTGCCTTTAAAGCGTGTTTGTCCGGCAGCACAGTCAAATCTTATACCTACCATCGGAGGACTTGCTCTGCACAAACGTGGACGTGGGCTGTCTAACCGCCCAGCATTTCATGTATCCCACTAGTTTGCGACCGCGGAGACGACTACATTGATAGGACGAGCAAATGTCCAGCGTAAGGAGCGGCAGAATACATGCCAAATGTTATGAATAAAACCATCGGATCAGGGTCCAATTCGCAACCGAGCATCGTTAATAGCCAGACGTTCGTTAGCTAGTGGTCGTTGGAATGATACAGTTAATTCAGTTTAAATCTTGTTGAACAAAGCAAACCGCAAGATTTTAGAGATGAACGAAGCGCTTTGAATCAAGTTAAACCAATTCTGAATAGTTGCACAAAGAAAGTGAAGTAAACGGTTTGGTTGGTTAACTTGGCATTGATCAAATGATTTACAGAAACGAAGCAATCAGCGCCCGTTCCACATTGTTTCCGTCCTTTGTTTATGTAATCCGCATGAGTTCGTCCTCATCCAAATACGGTAAGGGAAATTTTTTGCATAGTGGAACATAAGTTTTCGGTCATTTCTAGTAAGGTGGACAGGGAGACCAAAATATATTTTGTCAAGATTGTCCCGGAGGTTCAGATCGCCTACGCAGTTCCTGTTGTGTTACTAGGTCCGTGAATCGTCTTCGAGGTCGTTGAGGTCGTAAGGCCAAAAAGTGCATAGCCCAAGCGTGAACCAAATTGCCTGTTCGATCATGAGAATGCACGTTCATCTAGCATGGCCTGGATGAGCAGTGGTGCACACACACACCTAGCATTGCAGGTATTAAAAGTTCACATCCTGACAAGGCTGATGATAAGCTCCACTAGTGAGCTCCATTAAGAGGGCTCGCATTTTAACACACTTTGCTGTGAGCTAACCAGAATAATCTTTTCGAAATAAGTACACTACGAATGAAGCACAACCCTTCACAGAGTTCTATGCAGTTCAATGTTTTTGGAATTTTCAGAATCCAGTTAGGCCAGAGTTTCTAGGATCGGTTTTATCAAAGATTCATTTTTTATTAAGAAAAATTACAACAGTAGGTGCAGAGAGTAAAATATTGGCGTTCAAAATACACATCTAATCGCCTGTAAAATGACTGTTAGACTTCGAATGGTATTGCGATAATCTAGGATAACATCTAAAGTTGCAACTCACCTTCCTCTTCTGGAAGAAACACTAATATTGGAAGCTTTTTAACTTGAGCTTTCAACACCACGTGATTTTATGCATAAAATAGTCCCCTCCAACTAAGGTCACTTATGGGGAATGACCCTGATGGTCACCCCTGTGACAAACCTCTTTTCTCGACTGTGAAAGCAAACAGTTGTCCACGTGCAGTATGGTTTTCAAAGTAGAACAGTAAAAAAGTAAATAGAATTCCTGTCTTTTCTCATGGCACCAAAAACAGGGATCTCTCTTTTTACTAAGAGACCTGTTTTGTCCATACACATCGTTGGCAAGACAGAATAGTGCCATTGCGGTTGAGGTGTCCTCGGTGTATTAACGCCATTTTAAAAGACGCTAAAAATCGCTCTTGAAGGCTTGTGTTTTTCCGTCAAGAAAGGACTGAGTGTTTGACCAGCATAGCTTACAGAATGCCGCACATTTTGCGCCAAAGTTGATTTCTACGGAACAAAAATTAACGTATTTGGAAGCGAAGAAATTGGTGATGTTTGTCTGATTACTAGACGATTGTGTCAGCCTATTCCAGAGTTTCAACAAGTTATTAGTAGCTCAGATATAGCTTACAAGTTGCGTAAACCTTCCAACTAAAACTTCGTTGCTCGAGAAGCAAGGCAACTGATGACCACCGTATGTGAACACCTTGACCAAAAGAGAAGTGGCGCAAATCCTGTCTTAATGCAAGTGATTCATACCGATAGTCAGGCGCTCTTGGACGAACAGCTTAATATTCAACCACAGGTGGGTGGCTGCGAATTCGTATCCTCCTGTGGATCCACTAGAGGCACTCTGCTGCTTGAACCCAATAAATGAGAAACAGCTGTATGGTAATTCTCAGGTCTTCGGGGTAGATCCACTTACGGAACGATATCTCCTTTGAATTAGAAGCCTCGTGGCACGGAATTAATTTAAATCACTCCCACGGAATAGCTTATGCAGTTCCATGAACGCTGTCACTGCGAACAGGCGTACAAGCCAACATAGATCCCTAATCGGAGTAAGTCTCCCTGGAGGGACTGAACAGATGAAAAATAGTTCTCTTATATTACAAGATATCACTCCTAAACCTCCCCATGAAGGGCATCTCATTAGAGTTATATCCCTCAGCAGAGACCATCAGAAATGTCGGACCAAGAGTTGAATCTTCAGCGAGCAACCTTAGTAATAACACGTGCTTCAAGTTACCGATTGAAAGTGTTTACTTCAAAGGACATCTCATTTGCAGCTAGATTATATTAGAAGGTACCTGAGACGATCCCTCAAGATGCAGACAAATTAACCTCAAAAATATTGAACAAACTTGTTCTCCATGGAGAATGACAACACTGGCTTTAAACTGTGGTTCTTCGTGGAGTCGTTGAAACAAGTTAATCCCATTTCCTAGAAGTTAATAGAACATAACGATATCGTCCGATTAACAGCCTTTCAGGATACAGATATCCGCCAACAAGAAGACGGATCCTCGAACATAACTGCTTTTAACTAGTTTCTGAGGGCATTTATTAAATGTGGAAGCCGTCAAAGAGCAGTGGTTTTCGTTTGGTTGCTTCACACAACTAAAACGGTATCACGAAATAAGCAAACATAGCAGACATAAACGTTGGCACCTTGTCATTCAGACGATGGTTACTTGGTGCAGAAATTCAATTAAATCCAGTGCATGTGTTTTGCATACTGGTCTACTTCAGGCAGAAATCTCTTTTTGAGGGGGCATGTAGGGTGGTCATTTTTTGGAGGTAAGAATGGTTTGTTAAATGGTATCACGTGTAATTTAAATATTAGATGACTATACCTAGGTGCTCTGAGTCGGTTGTGGTCATTCTCATAGGTAGTTTATTAGTACAGACGGGTGTGCGTAGTGTAATCTCCACACCTAGGAAGCAACCGTAAGTGCAGCTATTCAGCCCCATTAGAGTAAGTGTCATGGAACAGAAGTTTTTTACCTATCTTCCTCGTAACTGCTCACACAATCTCAAACCCCAACATCACGAGACCGATGAATTGAAACGTACGGAACACAGTCTGTTTCCTCTTATATGATATGTCTTCTGTTGGTTTTCCTCAGGAATCACAAAGGGGTATATATATGTCATCCCAGTCAACGATACAGAAAACTGCTACAGTTTCCAAAGTGGCCCCGGATAGACTCTGTAAAGCGCTGAAACCGCCACAGAAATCTGAAAATTAAAGCAGTAGCCTGCAGTGACGCGGTCACAATACCTTAGAAAACCTGAATTTATCGAATGATCAGCAGTCGATTTATTGAAGACTAGCCATTTTTATGCGAGGATTGCGCGCAATAGGTTGTGAATCTGTTTGTAGGTGGAAGGAGCATGGTTTCTAGTTTCCTACCAAGGCAAGTAGTTCTATCCAAACAGTGACATTTGAACATCACCCAAGTTCCCGTCGCCTACGCTGCTCCTGCGATGATGAATGACCGACTATAAACATCAGAACAAAATCACTGGTGCTCTTCAAAGTTCACCACACGGGTCACAAAGAAAAAGCAATCACCTCAATCCCGGTGTATGTAAATGGGGTCCTTGTTTGTATAGTTCTGGTAACGGGCTTTGTGACCGCAGATTTAACGACAGTTACATCGATCAACTTTGTCACCGTTACCAGCAACTTATCAGTGTCAACCATTTCGTAAACTGGAGCACATGAAGACACAATATTACCATGCTAATGACATTTCTTGAAAATGCCCACTCAGTAGTAAAGTATTTCTCACGAGGACTCTATATGCAAACGACAGTCTGGAGGAGTTCAGCGGTGTGAGCAGTTGCACAAAATTTTCACGAAGCCTCTCAGAACGATTTTTTTGCAACTTACTACAAAGTTGTTCGCATAACAAAACATTTCTCTTACATACCTGTACAAGATAGTGTGCATTGGTGCACCTATTTACCTCGGCTTACCTTCACGAAATAGAAGAATTAGTTTTGGAAATCAGTGAGTCCAGTTTGTCCAGGAATTCCCTCCCACAAGTAATTTATCAGTTCACTTACAGCTGCGACGACACAGTAATCTCCTGGGGGGGTTTTCAGGTGTGCATCACCAATGATTCGCCAAATTGCTGAATCGGCCGTACAGTGCTTCTCGGATCTTTATCACAGATTTAATTTACTCGCGGCAAAACATTTTGATTAAAAAATTCCTAGTTCTTTAGGTAAGGTCAGTCAAGACGTAGACAAAACAGAAATGTCATCAATTCAGCAGGCCACTGAACACAACCATAAGTGGTTCCGAAAATCGGTAGTGCAATAAAAACCGCGACACCCAAAACTAGTCCGGGAATATCGAAACGTCGGGAACGGACACAAAGGGCCGCATGATCGACCCCAAAGCCGCACTCGAAACTACACTTAATAATGGCATCCGGGCAAATTTGTACCAAGCAAAGCTCTCTCAATCGAGGTGCAGCAACTGACAATTTATGCTTGGAAGATTTCAATTCACTCGATCCGTTTACAAAGAGCATATTTCTTAGCCTATTTCAAATTGATGGCGAACATTTTTGGTACCAGCCTACTGGTGTACATAATCTTGCATGCTCTTTGTCCTAAAGAATTCATCCATCATACTAAATTTCGAAGACCACAACATTGTTTTAAAAAATAGCCAGAGAGTTTTAGGATGGAATCCAAACCTGAGGGACTGAAATCACTGAGATCTATAGAGAATTAAAATGTCCTCACATTTCAAGCAGGCAGACAACCAACTTACTTTCCTCTGCTTTAACCGTCACTTCTATAGCGGGAAGGAAAGGTTTTGGGCATCAGATGAATGTCAGTTTCAACCATTTATAATCAAAACTGAACTCTACTTTCAGTTATTGAGCAAAACAAAATTGTGAAAAAACTCACTTGGATCTGAAGATCCAAGGGCTTTTCTACGCCTTGAAAAATGCTGTAGGTTTGGATGGTCATCTCCGAGATCAATTCGGTGATCTAATTAATCGTTTTACAGTTTCATCCAGGATGTACTCTGCGTTCGCACCCTTAAAACTGGTGTGCCGTATGTCAGTCCAAATGGTACCCTTCCTCTAGTTTTGCTCATGTTTGTGAGCTGAAGTAATTCAACGTACTTGTTTGCAATGAATGAATTATTAAAGATGACTTTACTAATATTATTCAATGCCACGACAGAAATTTCTTGAGCTCACTTTGGAATTCTGGCTGTATGGATTCAAAACCTGTAAAAATTATGAATAGTTTGGTATAATACAGTACACTGCAGTATAGTGCAGTTCATTGTGGCCTACTTGTGCGTAGCGTAGCAGTTTGTATTAGTAGTACTGCATAGTATGGCAGTTTAGCGTTTGGTATAATATAATACAGCGTACTGTAATGTAGTTTATCATACAGTTCTCTATCGTACATGATGATTTGTATTGCTACTAATCACGCACCGTCTCAATATACAAATACATATTCGTGAAACTCAATGCTTTAGGTGAGTAGTCGAATTCAGAGGGGGTTCCACTGCATTTGTTTTCCCACAACAAAAATATTGTAAACCATATGCAGTGGTCAGATTTAACCCCTATGGTAGGTAAAGAAGGTTGTCACCAGATTTCTAGACTGGCTTCATTCCTGTAACTGACTCCGTTATTTGTAGAGTAACCAAAGCTGGATATTGGTTAGAATTTGCTGAAAGTTGTTCCACACTTGGTCGTGAAGCTGTACGAGATTAGTCCAAGTTACGATGCATGTAGTCTCCAACCACTCCAGGAGTTGAATAGGTCTTGTCATCACCGCCATTGACAGTAATGTGCCAGTAGTACATATTGCGGACTGACTGCCATAGTGAACAAGTGTACGTTGTCTTTGACATTTTAACCGAAATGACGGAACGTATTCGTAGCAATTAACGGATACCGAAGATTGGAGGGTTTATCCAGCCAGTTCTGACTATGAATCCTTGTGGTTGTTCCTGCTGCTACACTTTTGTCTACCGAGAAAAAAGAAAATAAAATAATGACAGCCAAGCATTTGAGACACTCGTCCAGTCAGCTCGGTGGTGTTCAGTTTCTCCGATGGTCAGTTAAATCATTTAGGATTACCGATATGCAGTGAAAGCGGTAGAACTTTTCCGAGGGCCCCACTGGGTCTGTGAAGTGGCCACATCTGTCTCGAGCACTAACCACTAGTTTATCGTTCCGGAATCCCTATCCGAGAAGATGGCATTTTGCGATGCGACAGGGTTGATCAATGAGACCTTTCATGCTCCATTGTCAAGTCATTGCATTGTTTTAACGTGATGCGTCACTCAGTGAAATGGACCCTAAAAGGCAATCGATTTCTTTGCCCTCAACAGAACAACCTAGGGATGGTGTCTAGTTAATCTGTCGACAGTAGGGGATTTGCCCTTTGCTTTTCTGATCCACGCAATTCTGAAAGAAACCTGTCGCTAAACACAGGTATTCGCAGATCCTCTGCACGCAGTTGCCACCTCTATGATCAATAAAATAGAGTGGACCGCGTACTTCCTGACGCCTCTTATCCAAACTTGTAGCATATCCGCACCACAAAAGTCAAAGGTTAACAGTCACCATCCTAAGCCATTCTCGTCAGGTACTTGATTTCATTTTTACTCATTATACTGGATCTTACGCAACTGTCAAAATTGATGAATTTGTCTGCCAAGTCGGTTGCCTCATCTGGAGGCATGAGTTCGATTTTGATCCACCAGGTTTTGTAGAAATGACTTACATTCACAGGTGTGCAGTGTATGCCGAATTGTTTAACAAAATCCCCCTGGTTGATACAAATAATTTGCATTTCTAAACGGTCCGGCCATAAGCATGTGAAACGTCAGTAAGCAAGTTGCCCAGTAGCATCACAAACCTTGAGGTGTTCGTGGCTGATCATCAATGCCTACGGAAACACCCACAACAAACAGGAAGCGAATGGGTGAGAAACTGGAGTCTTGCCTGTCAACTATGGATATCGTGATCTCAGGTGGCCTTTTGCCCCAGTGCTGGAAAAAATATATAGATCCTGTGGAAGAAAAGGGAATGGTATCTTTGGTGCCAGTCGCCTGCATAACTTCTGAAGCCTTTAGTTAAGCGGAAGTTGCTCCATCAGGTCTGTTTCAGTGTAAGCACTGAGTTCCCTATCCAGCGACCCCGGGTAATACGCATAATATCAAAATTGTAGTGCTTGTAGTTTGTTTGACCACTAGGCTTGAATTTTTCTTAGTGTCCTTAGTTGAATGAAAATGAAAGCACCAGCAAGCTCTCGCAACTGCACACTGTAGGTGAGGAAGGTAATTTAAATCACGGGTACTATTATAAAGCTGGACACCGTGTATGCTGAGGCTTCATGAATTAGTGATATATGAACTCATTAAGCTTGAACCAGAACTTGGCACGGTGAATGAGCTGCCTGAATGGCCTGCTGGAGAAGTTTCAGGTTAACGAATAAACCGGTATCACGTTTGTTGCCAGCCACTTGCCCGATGCAGTACATGGCAAAGGAAAACAGGTTGGAAAGTACGTGCTCAGTGGAATATTTTGCTCTACACTTGGCTGTACACGTGAAGTGACGATGCCCCTCTCAGTGGTCTCACGCTTCGACCAATTTCTTTCAGAATTTGGCTCCTAATCAATTGATAATTTTCATCAAAACCGAAGTGAAGTTAACTGTCCCGTAACATACGTTTCACCATGCTTAATATTTAACTCTCAACACTCCCAGGAATTTGCTTAGGACGATGACAAATACGAAGTAAAATCGGCGAACCTTTGCTGAAAAAATGATTACGATTGCGTGGACAATTCTTGTGGTCCTGAGACGAAAAGTTTCATCCACCAGAGAACATTGATCCCTGCAGCCAATACATCAAGTCAGCTGAGAATGGCACACCTCCATAAGCACACTGCCAACACGTTATATGCTTGTGTGATGCAGGTTAACTTTGCGCAGCCAAAAAGTTAACACTCGTGCGGTCAGTGTTGCAAGAATGTGCAGCAAAATACCCGTAATTAGGCTTTTACAGCAGAATGGACGAACTGTGAATCGGCAACAAGAAACTAACGAAAAACTTAGTCAAGGTGATTAGTCATCGGAGGATGCGACTGGTCAGTTCTAACGTGTGCGGTAAGCAAATGTAGAATAGTTGAGGATGTAGCACTTAAACAAACGATCCTCAAGAATGCAAAACGCTTCGTTGCATACTCTCAGGCCCGTAGCGCAGATTAGATTAATTTTCGATAGAGATTCCATCCTGTAATTAAGGCTAGTCTATATTCAGAAGCCTAGAAACGGCTCACCGAGTGGTGACATGTAACCACCTGATGTGGAGCACGTGACTGATAGATCAGCGCCACTATAACCTTAGTGTGAGATACTTACACTGCCATTGAGTAGCTCATGGCCAGACTACTAGCTTGGACGTCGCGGGTTCGAAACTCCCTTGAGCTTTGTGAGCTGCCAACTGCGTAGCTCGCAAAACCGTCTATTTCAAAAACAAACAGAGCGGCTACTGCATGTCCACTGTACGTTTTGTGCCAATATATTGCAAATCGGTTCCACATCTACTTTGTTTGATAGAAGCATAGGGAATTTGCTCACATAAAACTAGTAACCAAGCACAACATTAACTACATGCAATGGTTCGTCCAATTAGTAAACAACTGGGATCTATCAGAAAACCCAATTGCAAACACTCAAAGCGGAGGGGAAATGTGCTTCGATATCCACCATCCAGAGGCGAGGATGTTATTGCACCTATGGAATCCCTAATGGAAAAACCTGATCCCAGCACATTCTAAAAATCTGAGGTTATTTGTCGTTTTGGATATGTAACCTTGGCTACTTAGCAGAAGTGACAGATAACATTGAAAGAGAATGACTGAAAATATACTGGTTTGAGTGAAGAGGCTGGTAAACCAACCAGGTGCTTCTGTGCCTGACGCCGAACAAACATTGCCCTAATAATGTGGAGAGTTCTGAGGGTGAATCTGTTGATTTCTGTTAGCTATTTTTATCTAATTCCGCATTATAATGAACACAGATTCAGACCATTGTGTAGTGCTCCCTTCCTTTTTGCTCTACAAAATTGCTGAGGGAAAGATTTGTGAGCAACGAGCCATCAAAAATCTGTGGACATTACTAATCAAAAAACAGTAACCACTATATGCCACGCTTCTTGTCGTCTACTGCAAAAAACACCGGTTTTCAAAGCAATGAGCCAAATCCACGAACAACGCGGGAATTAGGTTATTTTTGGAGATTTACTACTTTTCAGTTCATTTTAGAAAGTGACACGTACAAACCTGCTAGTCATTTTAGATGAGGACGGTACTGAGGACCATCAGGTTACATCTTGTACAAGTGAGATTTTGGCAGAACAGAAGCTGCATACCCTTAATTACGCTGGTAATCAAAGTCACTAGACAGAACCTCTTACGAGGCAGTTCCCCATACAAGTGAGAGATTAGCCCTGATCGAAATTTTTTCACTGTTAAATCATGTTCGTAGGTGAATTGAGCAAAATTCAGCCCACCAAATTATGCCTGACATGAATGTCCACACGATCACTGTCGACTAAATAGCAATAATTTAGTTCAACTGACACGTCAACAAATTCAATGCAATGGCTTAAGCTTACAAAAGAAAAGGATAGTGTAAAAGAGTCGTTCTTATGTGTCCAAGCTACGCCGGGCTGCGCAACTCAAGTAATAATCGAGTTATGATTTGAGCTCATAAGCAAGTTATGCAGTTGACGAATATCCCTGTAATTAAGCAAACACGTGAGTTCATAGTGTACTTTGATTCTAGGTCATTCGGACAGGAGTACCAAGTGAAGTGGCAGTAGCGACCCGAACCATTTCTAAATTAGTTAGCCTCGTTCAGCCATAGAAGACAAAATGAGCGGGCATCCACTACTCATGAGTAATCAAAAGACAAAAAAATGGATATGAAATGATACTACCATCTACGCCTTGAGGAGATATTATGAATGACCGAGACTCCGAAATGCCATACGCTGTGCATCATTTAATGTAGACACGAATAAATGTAGAGGCATGTTGATCCGGCTTGACCGGAGCCGAATCAACGCAGCAGAGATTAGTGTCATCTAATGTGTATAGGTATTCTGGCTAAGTCGTTTTGTAAGCTGATATTGTGCGAAGCAACGAAAAAATGGCAGATAAATCTTTGAACTGATCACACAAGTGAGTGTGGTCAGTTTTCCAGGAGCAGGCGGAATTTTTCGCTCATCTTGTTAGTTTTGTTGCAAACGGTACACCGCCATCTGAGATGATATGATCAGTCAGTTAGACGGTGTGGCAGCAGAATTCAGGTGGGATGGAACTTTTGCGGCAAAATTGTGAGGCTCAGCAACAGTTCGGTGACATACCAAACTGGGAGTCAAACAAATCCGACTGCATTACCTAGCGTTGCTGCCTGTTGAGAACGTTTATATTATAATATGATTGAAGGCTAACCGACCCACGAGCCTGATAGAAGGGTCGTGTTGTCAGCTGACTATTGCTTATTGAACAGATCCTACGTGCACACAGATAAAAGCTCTATAATGGTAAAATGCGTTCAAACTGTGATCAAAACTGTCGTCTAGTGAAACCTCCTATGTTTTTCGGTTTTTATTGGAATATGTACTTGGAAAAAAATTTAGCCCGCCTTTGGCCTTCTGCATTTTGCAGTGTGACACTAGCCTTCTGTGAGTTCGAGTTGAAAGTGTGATGGTTATACGGTCGCTTGATGCCATCCAGTAATATAATTATACAAACGATACTTTGTATTGTAGGTGGACAAAACCACCAGTTTGATTATTTTCAACCGCTTCAGCTGACAATCACCTTTTCCACGTGTTTCTTGGTCATTTTACTGTACGAGGAATAAGCCAAATAATTTTTGTGTATTCTGTGGAAACAATAATACTGTATTCTGAGACTTACCTAAGGATGGTTCTCTTGCAATCTCTGAAGCAACAATTGCACTGTGTTAATGCGCAAAGTAGACAATATTGTGAACAGCTAGTGGTATTCCAAGAACGATAGGTCTCACAGAGAGAATGTGCCCCAGCAGTAAGGAGTAACTCCCAGATGACATGCAAATTTGTGCGGCCTTCAATCTGTTGAACGATTTGACTACGCAGTGACACCTTACAGGCAAATTGTGTTGAATAGCCACAATTAATCAGAAGCTACTTTTCACTTAATACAACCAATCCGTGTGTACTTCCGTGGCTAATCTGATGACTGTCTCCACATTGAGACTTGGTTAAACGTCCTTTATTTTCTATTCTACTTCGTGAGACAGGCGGAAATTCTGACACTACGGTCTGTAGGTGACACAGCTGGCACTAGGAGCCAACCTGCCGCGGGTAAGTGGTTCGTAACCGATAAACTCTAATTAGGTAATGGATAGCGCATATAGAATTACTTCACTTAAGCTGATGTAAAGTGAGCTGCAAGATTGCTTTCACTTGTGAACTGATGATGTGACAGAAAGAAAACAAGAACAGGTGATGTCGACTATGGCCGAACATGAACGATAAAATAATGCGAAGCAAGTGACGGCACATTTTGCGAGCGACGGACCTTCAGAAAATCACTGCTTAGAAAAACGTTATTCCCGGGACGAACTCAGGAAGAATATCCGTATCCGAGTTCTTGCAGACTGCGGCAAAGCACAGAAAACTGTCTTCATTTTTGTGCACATTACTCACTTGAAAAGATATGATAAGGCGGGCAATTTGGCTTTCTACTGAAATCACATAAAGCATAACAACAGCTCAGGTCGTGACAAAAGTACTCTGTCACAGCTCAAAGCTTTAGCGAAAGATGATACTGACTTTTGCCCCAAAGAAACGGCCCTTCTCCGGTAAACCAAATTTCGGGTTTGTCGGGAAGAAGCCCTGTGGTATGATCAGCATTAGTTCGACTCACCTAGAGGCACCGCGCTCTGACGCCAAGCTACAAGAACAGTTGGTACAGAGACATACTTCAATAGCTCCCAAGATGAATGGTTCAGTCAATTCATTCTTTCTTACAAGACTTGCAAGTTTTGGTCGGGTGGTAGTTTCCCAGGGCAGGACATTTATCAGAAGATTTTTACTTCTGTGAGCGGCTGCTTATCGGAAACAAGCACTAATACTCATCAATAAATCGCATTTTCCTAGTTTGTTGGCTAGGGATAGGCACAACGCCCGTCTAAAGTGATGAACACAATGGCAGTAATCCTGAGAAGGAACTTTCTAAAATTCGTTTATAAAATTTTCTGACTTAAAATTATGTTTGGTTTTACAGCTGACTTACCTTCGATATCTAAATAGGTGTTTGTCAGGTTTGAAGTTAGAATTGTGTGTAAAAAGTCCACTGGATGCCCTTCAAGATTCTTTCGGTGTTTCTGACTAAACAGGCGAAGTAATCCTTGGTATACGCAGTACTTTTAAACGCAGTGATGCTCCTTATAGTTCGGTAGCACCCTCCTTTCCTGCTTGGTTACAGTGCAGTTTGGCCTCTAAGTGATTTGTACTGAGGCGGCTTTCCAGCATCAGACTTCCCTATTTTTGTATACCGTACAAAATCCCGTTTCTACAAAACCCTGGATTATTATTCGACAAATACACTCATTTGCATATCAAGTTGACTTTAACGACAGACTCAGCTTACTACCAACTGAATCTCTCGGTTCTGATATTCTTCAACTGAATGTGCTGCACGCGAGCCAACTAATGTTTCCGCTGGTATGGTGCATTTTCCTGAAGTAGCCGACCCTTGGTGTTGCTGCAAACTTTCCGACGGCTGAAGACTGTTTTTTCCCTCTTGAGGTTCATTAGGTAGGAACCTACCTTAGGGAATTTGGTTCCCAAAAATGGGGGGTATCTCGGAGCAGTCGGCTTAATGGACAGTTTATTAATTGTAGGCTGTTCACTACGTCCAGTTAGTATCAGATTGTATTTCGCCATGCATAGTCGGTGAATAACGTCATATATACGTCGTATTCAGAACAATAGCCGCACAATTAACTTATTTCTCGTAGAGAGCTTTCCCCTCAAATGGTCCGTGTCCGGGGCACTTTTACCAAATTTTCCAGCTACTCTTATCGAGCAAAGTAGTGCCATAAGTTCCAATGTTCACCAAATGTCTTGCATGCTTATATTAGTGATATACTGGAGGATTGGACCGACCAGGCCATTGGGCGATCTGGAGTGTTTACCACACGTCCAACCAATTACCATGCCACAGACATTTGTTCGCGCTGTATGACTGAGGCTCAAAGTTCCAGTATATTGGCCTGAGGCAGTAGTGACAAGCTTGCGGTAGAATAAGGATTGACAGTCGATGCAGTGCCATCAAAATCAGCTTTGGATAGATACATTAGGCATTGATTATACTGATCCACTTAAAGTGATGTTTCAGTGAACCCCATTCTCAAACGATGGCTTCATTCGCGGCATTCGCATCAACACATGTGGGCTAAACTTTTCTGGATGCGGATTTGTCGGCATATTGACTACGCCTGTTGATTCTGCTTACTCGAGAGCAAAGGTCATTGGTGCTGCAAGCATTATTCCTGATGAGAGGGATTCCTTACAAGGGAGTTCCCATGTGGTAAAATGTTGCTGGGAGTGAAAGGTGCTTCTTGTCGCAGAATCTTCCACACTGAAAGTGCTCATTTCTGCTGTTGTATGGTGTGATTTGTGTCCGATTTTCCCTCATATCTAGCATATGTATCTCAAAAGTTGCACAAGATTCCCCAGTTATTTTGGTGTCTTCTTGGTTGTTCCAATTTAGTTAACCCATAACACGTCAATCTGCTGTTGTTCCATTCCGCTAATTAGCCTAATTCAGACAGAAACGCCTGTAATCCAGTCTTTAACGATTTTAATAGTGACCTAAAACCGTAAGCTTAAAACCTCTCAAACAGGGAACGCTCTTCAAAGGGGCAATATGTTACATGTAGGCTTTATATGGAAGAAACTTCGTGTTATGGTAAAATTCTGCTGACGCCGTAATGTCGTGGCTGGTAATGGACCATCCATAGATTGACTTTCACACTTACAGCCCATTATAACGCAGCAGGCGTTTGCTACTTACCCAGCGGTTTTTACCTCGACGGCACCACATATATCTGACTGAAAATAAATTAGCCTCTAAATTCACGAGACGTTTGCTTAGTAAGCGAGAGAGCAGCAAAATTGTCTACTTAAAAGTGGTAGAATGTGGGTGCGCGTAATCGAAATCTGGTCTACACAGATCTGCACAACCCCAGGGGATTCCAGTTAGATGCCTAGGTGGATAACGAAAGGTTTCGGTCCATTAGCTATGAAATGCTTGCGTACGTTCAATCCTGACGACCATGGAGGTTTCTGCCTGGTGAAATTCAGTCTTTTGCGTGAAAAACAACTTTGCCAAAAATTTACGAGGATGAAAGTAAATAACTTGTTACAGCTCCAGTAATAACAAAATTTAACTCACCCTGTTGCTCTGGTATTATGTGAAGTAAGGAAATTGCCGCCAACTATGAGCAAGCGTGTGACTTAAAAACGCCCTCTTGAGAGGTAGAGACTGGTAAGTACGTGTGTAAACATATTGCTTTGCTAATCAAGAACCCATCGATTTGTGATCTAACGGGGCTAATCCTGGCTAAATCAGAGATAGTCACCTTCTGGAACTTCGAAGAAAAAAATAATCTGCTCAGAAAAAGTGACGTAGCACAAATTGCATGGTTTAATTCAGTTTCACAGCCCTAAAAAACGTTGGGTTGCCACAACATTTTGCAGCGAATAGCATAGAATTGAGGGGAACAGTGGGCAGGAAAGGCAAATGCAAATAATGGTTTTCTGGTTATTGATTACCGATCAGCGTATAGATAGAACAGTTCTATATCACCATTTCAATATGTATCTCCAAACATTGATGTGGTAGCTCTCTGGCACCCCAACTCCGCTGTGTACTAGTACAGTTATGACCTCCCATTATGTTGTTCATGGCCAGTCTCCCAATGTGCACTTTGTGGTATTTCCACCTTCAACGAAACAAACAGGGCACGACGAGTCTACTAAGCCTATAACCAAAACAACAACTTTTGTGCATCCGAAACTACTTATCAACTGGGCAAGTAGCCGGTCTGTCACCAGAATGTTTCCGCCGCACTTCAGCATTGCTAATCCGATTTTCCCGTCACACGTGTGCAATGTTTTGAAGACAACAGTGGTCAAAGGCAAACAAGTGTCCTTTGTCTTCCACACAGTGGCAAAGCTTCACAACCTTAAAGCATTTGGAAGCGTTGCTACATTTTAGGACCTACCAGTCACAGGCAGGCAACCAGCACGACGAGTTTGCAGGAGCACTAGTTGAAGGAAATTAGAACGAGCTTCGGAAACTCAGGTACTCAGCTGATCAGTAACGCTGCCATCCGATTTCATGCAACTGCTTAGAAAAGTAAATCTGTTCATTAGATCAAGCCACGACCAGCTTTGTTGTGCTCACCGCATCTTCCAGAAGAACCTTGGACTCTGATAGTTCAAAGTTCTTGCGGAATAACTTCACAATGGTGATCAGGTTATTCGGTGCATTTTGTATCAAGATTTAATATGAACTGAGTGTCGCAATGTACTTCCCGGGTCGTTGAGGTTTTTTTCGGGAAGAAGTCCCACGTCAGGAATAGTAGACAAAGCAGGGGGGTTTCGTTAGCTAAGTTGATTACAAATTTGAAGAGGGAAGATAACAACGTACAGACCTCGCATTTCGTGATGTTCCCATATGAACCTTCTTCGTGGACTGTCAGAAACCCACTGGCTCTTCAATATAAGTATTGGATAAGTTTGGTGACGATTTTTTCAAAGCTTTGGAGGAGAGGCACCGACAGCAAGTGCTACGAATAAGGTGAGTTCTCTCCGAGGCATTAACTTGGGACGCAGTAGCTGCAGGATTGAGCATATTAAAAAGCACTTCTTGCCATACTAGCAAGCATACATGCTGGAAAGTGACAAGACAAGACATTATTGCACACAATTTCAATGCTCATGTTAACTTACTAGCATGCATTTGGTCATTCCTGTTGCGCTCTTTAAAAAATGATACACATTAGGTTTCCTCACAACAGAAAAGTAACGATTCCCTGATCCCAGGGACAAGATTAAAAGCATTGCATCACTCAATTAAACCAGTAACATATTAGTCTATTATTTTTAGTGAACAGAACAATGTAGGCTTGAAGGTTGGAAGGCAAGATCTTATTGCAAGTGTTTTATCAAGCGGCAATAAGCGATTGTACTTGACGCAGCGATGACAAAAAATCTGGGGTCCGGACAATCGTGTCAAATGAATAGATGTTCCACACTAGGAGTCACATTTCGCAATTGTGAGAACCACAAACGTGTTGTATATTAGGGGCGGACGAAAGTGAATTAGGATTTTAGAAGTATGGAATTCAAATGTGTGCGGGATGCTGTTTATCCGGATCCACCACTCGCATGGTGTTTGTAGCAAATGTCCTTTAAGGACGTTTTTCTAGTCTTCCTAGTGTTCATCCCATATACTTGTTACTAACAGGACACGATTAGTTGTTGATGTGATTTCCTGCGCACTTATATTCTGCGACACCAAACAATCTTCGCATGAAAAGTCAATTAGTCGTGTACTGAATAGGTGTGGTGGGTGCTGTGGTTTTATTTTTCGGAGGCGGAGATGCGGCATTTTGCGGAAACTTGAAGGATTTGGTGGATGATGCCGGTACCCGTGTGATAAACAAGAAAATGGTGTACATCGTTATGTCATCAGGTTTAGGTCTGCTGACGGCTTGCAACACATTCGTTCGCTGATCTTCGTGCCTGTTTGTATCCGTGCCAGGAGTATGCACGCAGCACCTCATTCAGATCCACACAAACCGCCTGTGGCCCCATACCAGACGGAGGCGTCCAGTGGTTTGACTAGAAAATCTGATTTTGATGCAACCATTTATGGAAAGTTCTGGTCCGTCATTGGGGTGATGATCTCACAGCCAAAGTCTCAAACTAAATACAGAAGATGATACTTACCTGATCGTGATTCAAACACGTTTACCGTAAAAATGGGGTCAAAGGAGTTGTCATAAAAGCTAATCTACTCCAGCTCCTCTTCCGTCGTAGACGAGGTAAGTCATGATCCTCACCCACAAATATCCCCTATGGTCTTTCCTTACATTGAAATGCTTGCGGGAAGTGGTGCAATTTTCACCTCACCAGCGTCAATTTGCGTCCTTCTGCGGATAGAATTGTTTAAGCAATTCCCTGGAACGGAACCATTCCACGTAATCTGTCTGCTTGCACAGAACTTCAGTTCCTTTATTAACACCAAAGCAGGTTTTATTTTTGAGGCTTGGGTTTTGTTGTGCTGCTTTCAGACCGGGTGATGGGGATTTTTGCCAGATGCCCACTGTCAGCAGAAGCGAAGTAGTCGAAGTACGGCAGACTTCCGAACAAACAACACTTTGGGGGAATGGCCCAGCTTGTCTTATTTGGGTGACGGTCTCCCTTGAGAGAACATGCTCTGTCCTATGTATTAGCAAACAGTAATATACGCGCCTCAAAGTTTGATAGTAACACAAGGATACGCTAAAGTTATCGCATTATTGTGATAACTTGATATCATCCTTACGTTGAGAACCAGTCAAAATAACTGACTCTGTAGTTGTGCGTTGGCAATGAACGCGGTCACACGGGGCGGGCATCACCGTCGTGGAGTTTCCAAAATACATCTTTTGAAGTGTTGTGAGAGTCACAGATGACGGTTCTGTCCTCTGATAAATAACTCCTCATCCACATTAAACACCAAAGGCATGCTGAATTCCGGGGCATGTTCTGGAATCTAAAACAGCTTTTTCGGAATCAATAAAATGGACATAAGCGTCGACTCAGTATAGAAATACATCATCAGCAATGTGGATGTTAGACAAATTAAGAATTTTGGCACTTCTTGGTCAACCAGTAGCTGCCATGGGAAGTGATTTGCAGGATAATATTTTAGAAGGTCAGATGGATATATATATATATATATA
>SJOL01008593.1:83359-156454 GCA_004794785.1 Opisthorchis felineus
ATATATATATATATATATATGGAAACCAAACGCACCTATCAGTAAATGTGATCAGTTTAACTACGTCTTGAACATTGTAACCAAATTGTTACTGTCTATTATGGCTTCTTGGTTATTTTCCCATTTGTTATCCCACAGCACCACGAATGAACGCCTCAAGAGATCATGGCTCCGTTGGAAAAAAACACAGCCTTTTCGGATGCTTTTGCTTTCAGCATAGGACGGTAGAGGTCATAGTTCTGTTCAGCCGTTCCACTTTTCCGGAGGAAGCCCTGGAATACAGAAGACGCATTTCACTACCTCACACTTCCCAGTCAACTGTCACGCTAAACAGTTTATTTGGCAAGCGCGACT
This sequence comes from Opisthorchis felineus, assembly GCA_004794785.1. NCBI lineage: Eukaryota > Metazoa > Platyhelminthes > Trematoda > Opisthorchiida > Opisthorchiidae > Opisthorchis > Opisthorchis felineus. The sequence goes on from SJOL01008593.1 coordinate 83,714, forward strand.
GATCCTCTCCCTTCAGCAAGCCCTTCGTAGCTGTGCTTCACTTTGTCGGAGAAAATGAAGCTGGAATACTTAATAAATAAACGGACAGTAACCTCAGTAGCGGCACCGTATTTGTCATTACCTAAGAAGATGTTTTCGTCTTAACTCATATTGAACTCATTTAGATTTTATCTTGCAGTTTATGTAGGCGTAAAAAGACTCACCCCGTTCCTAATGGTCCAGCATGTGTGGGGAGTACTCATCACATCACACACATATGTCTTAGTGATGTTGGCGAATTGAGTCTCCTCCAGGGGGGAATTCGTTTCTGGCAGTCACCCTCCTAATAAAGCGACAGAACTTCGCCTTCGCGACAGAATAAGGACAGTTTGTAAAGACTGTCTCTGTAGCCCGTACAACGATTCATTTGTCTATAGTTGCGAACACATTGAAAACTCTACTGGGACTACCGCTACTGCATGAGATGATCAGTTTGCTGGCTTGTCTTATATTTGTCTCTTATGGCAGTCACATCTAAGTTAAGAAACGAGGTTCTCTACGAACAGTGGCACGGCAAAAAATCATTCAAGCCTCACTTATTACGTTCTAGTACCCAACCGTGGCGAACATTCGGATGAAAAAAACAGCGAGAATGTTTGAATAGTAAGACTACTGATCGCCCTCATAAAAACAACCATCCATAGATGACGGTATATCGTGTTTAACTGCGGGTTAATCATACTGGTCAGCCGTTGGTAGGGGAATGGTTTGGTCTTCAGCAGCCAAATGCCTGTTCTCAAGTTCAAATCTCTCCAAAGGTTTGTAAGATGACCCAAGAAGGATGAAACAAAAAAAGGACTCTCCGGAGCATATTGCCTTTATTTACAGGACGAAATTTGAGGTGAAAAATTTTTAACCCCCCACATAAAGCTAGCGACGAATGGCTTTGTTAACCAGGGTCAGCTGGTTCAGGGAAGTCCTGCTTAATCCCATTTCTGTACGAAGTAAAATATCGCGTCGCATATTACAAAAACCGTTTTGTAGACACATACTAGTAGATAGGGATTCTACTGATTCATTTCAGAAGGACCTGTTGATCGATCGCATCAAATTCCGCGTCATACTTGCATGCTTACTGATGTAAAGTGGATTGTGGATACGGCCGACTAACTTGGCCTAGTCGTATATGCCTTCCTGAATATGCTTTCTGAAACGCCTGGCTTGACCTTGGTCAGTCTCGTAGTTCACAATGCGCACACAGAAGACACAGGTGAACTGCAAATCTAGCGGGAGACTCATCGGCTTACTCACTGCGGAGAAATCGAATGAAAAAACTATCCGCAAGTAAACATTTCGGTTCACGTCCAACTGTTTTTCCATGCCTGTTGGAATGTGTGGTTCAAATCCGGATAATCTTATTGTATCTGTTTTCGGTAGGTAGGGTGGAGACATTCTAGTCCGTCAGAGCAAAAGACACAAATCTTGACAAGGCGATGGTAATTTTATCTTAGTATAAGATCATCCCTGTTTCCGCGAATCACTGGAAATTTTCTGATGTATCGGCATCACTCCACTGAGTGCGGTATGTTCGTGGACTGGCCATTTCCTAAATAAACCGGAATCGGATCATATGAACGCAGTTTGTAGTTCTGAACCATCCCACGACAAATAACCCGTTTGGTTTGCCAATCTGGCCTCCTCAAAAGTGCTTTTTTCAATGGCCCCATTGTTTGGTCATATATCCTCCCAATACCGGATAAAACTAGGCTTTTTCTACTGTGAAAGCAATAAGGGATCAAGAGCATTTTATACTTACCGCCCCTACCTGAAATGCCACGAAAAATAGTTGTTTTCATTTCGTCGTGCGAATATTACCGATTAATTTTGCAAGTTTTTCATGCGTGGATTTTAAACCAATCTTGGTCCTGGCATCATAAGTACACTACGCAGAACCCCATAATTTATTGATGAAATGGGCTAACGAACAAAGTAAGTGACGATAGAACCGAATAAACCTGATTTCTCTGATAATTTTGAACTAAATATGCTGCACAAACTCTGTTTCATTGTCCACCGGCACAATATTCAATATATTGCAAAATGTATTCTCAACACATCGCGCTGTTCATAGTGTCCCTGAAATCCCTCCAATACTCCACTGGTGGTTTTGTCCATTGTATAGCTCTTGGGGTGTTTGGAAACTCAATGACTGCGCCTACCTGTTGAACTGCAAAAAGTGCGAAACCGGCAGTATGTTACAGAAACCGTAAGGAGTAGTTTGATATGCCCATGGTTCACTGTTGAACGCACGTGAGCAAATGTTTAGCGTACGTTCTCGTTCAGTATGATGCTTTTCCAAAGTGCATTGTAGTTGCTAGACCTTCAGCTACGGCCTCATAAATCTGCAGGATGGCACTTTGTCGTTATCCCCTCAATCCAGTTAGCGAATTCGAGATAGCTCAGTGGTTGAGGAGCAGACTTACTGACCGAAAGGTTCGTAAGGTCCAACTTCTACATCTCGACTGCCCCTATCTAGGCTTGGACAAACTCACGGTATCTCAGCCTTTCTGCCACTTTCAAGGAGGCATGGCATCTAGGTACCGAAAGGGTTTCACAGCTGAAAGATTCTTAGTTTTATTTCCAGTATTACAGAGCAACCAAAATGGGGCACCGTCGGAACCCCACCGAACAAAAAACGCTGCCAATGACTAAAACCCTGCTGCCAACGGACTTGTTGATTGCGTTGTTGCGAAGGGCAGTGAGTAGAATAAATACAATGTTGGCAGTGTTGGTCACTGAAAGTGGACCAATCATTGAATTGAACAGAAATTCGGCTGCAGAGAATTGTCGTTTGACTAGTTTACAGGTACTCAAACTTTACCTCAGATATAGTGGCACTTGTCCCTCAAACTATACGCTGCGGTACGTCATATCAGTCGGAGGCAATTTCAGCGACAGAATATGAACTGACTTGAGGAAGCTAGCCTGTTGTGAATTCTCCAATTTGAAGAATGATTTTCAATAATTCGACATTAGATTTTGCATTTGTAAGGATTCCTATTATAAACTCAACAACCTGCAAACAGAATTGAAAACTAGAACGGAAACTTAAACAACTACATTATGACACTCACCAATCAGGAACAAATAAAGTCAAAGTTGATCAGTTAGACTCACCCCAAACTACAACGGAAACTGTAAGATGAGTTTGACAGTTCATCTTTAAAGGGGCTGAATGTGTCTAGACACCGTGGTGTCTTGCATCTTAGTGAAACTTAGGTGACTAAATGGTGAGTGATACTAAGTGGATCGTTGGACATTTTTGTTGTTCAAAATACTCCCTGTCTGGTCACAAACATTTGCAATGTGAAATCGCAAAAAATTCAAATTGTTCTCAAAACTTGTCGTGATGTAAAAATTGAATTCAAATTCACTAGAGAATGCAAGACAACGGATGCGTTTGATACAAGCAGAAGTTAAACTGCAGACTGGGCCTAATATACATTGGGGGTCACCTAACATCCTGAAGTGTCAGAACTTACGGTTCAGTTTCAATCCGGGAACGATACTTGGTGTCCTACCATTTGTCGATGTAACTACTTGCTAAGTTTGTTTACAGCAAAGCACTTGGGAATAATCAGTTTGAATGACTGCAAATGTTCCACTTCCCATAACCTTGTGGTATCCTGTTGGAGTTGTCCTTCTCCGTGGATTTGCTGTTGCCGACGTGAGTTCCTCAGACTACTGCCCCGTGTTAAGGGAGTTGAAAAATGATTAAACATTCAATCGTATTCTCGTCAACCTTGTAGCCAGCAAGCACGCTGTGCTTTCCATAGTTTGTCCGTCGTCGGATGCCTACCAACCTCTTTGATGATTTTTATGATCGCTTTAGCTTCCAGCACTCCTTCCTGACAGCCCCTCTAAAAGTAGATCGATTCCTCCCCAAATGAGCAGCTCCTGATTGACAGTGTCTTTTTGCTGCACAGCCGGCTCCTCGCTCAGTGAATTTTACATCATTTTTTAGGCTTCAGGTACTGCCTGGCTTTTCCATATTCATTCATCTGGTTTTTACTACGGTTTTTATGGTAAAAATTCACTCCGGGAGTATTAATCATTTCTTAACTTAAGTCGATTAAAAACCACTGTTAGTCATTGAGCCAAGAAGCATATGCGCTCAAAAATGGCGAGAATAAGATTGACCGTCACTCTTCTGTAGAGTACGTGTGGCCTAGTGTAAAAGATCACAGGCTATTATTTCGACAACCGGGGTCCAAACCTCACGTGATTGTCTTCAGATTGGCTTCAAGCCCCCTCCCTGATAATGCTTACATGTTGTTTCGGAAACAGAAAAGTTAAAAGAGACTTTTCAGCCTCTGTCTTTCAAACATTCAACCAATGTTGGTTGGCTACTCACATTTGTATGGGATGGACACGTGCTTCATCAGAGCCACCTCCCAAGTCACACAGGCCGTAGCCTTTGATTTTTTTCCGTTTATTGGGACCTCAATGGCCAATATGCCGTACTGCGGAATCACGTTGAAATGTGGCCAAAATACAATAAGCGTAGTTCCAAAACACTGTAGGACAGATGATACTCACTCAGCATAATGACGGCCACTGGATTGTAGTTGGTAAAGTTGGGTGCAATTGGAATCTTTATGAAGCATTGTTTTCATGCGACAAGAATGATAAGGACGATGAGACTAGAAATGTTTCGGTAAATTTTACTCATTAACTACCGTTGCTAAAACAGATTGCAAAAATATCACAGTCAGCTTTTGTGCGAATTACCACAGTCCCTTTCCTGGCTAACCAGATTGCCTGGATTCTAGTTTGAGTTTGGCCAGACGTACTTTTAAGTCGAACAACCTCATATTGACCACTGATCGTTCTGCTTGAACATTTTTTCTTCTGCTTTGGAGCAACGATTCTGGATAATCAACACGCATCATTAAACCGTAACACATAATCGTCTATCCTGCCGTGGTGCCTTGGGGGCGTGCATTTGCAGTGACCATCGCATATCAGGTATCCGCATCCAGCGGTAAGCTGTTCCGCTTGTTCCCCCACTCAAATGAGATGAAACCAGAATAATCGCAGCATCGCGGGAAAATTATTAACAACGTGAGACTACCAAGCATCAGTGCTTTTTGTATGTCTTGGGGAATCATCAAGCAGGTAGACGGGGATGTTTCTAGTCGCGGTCTTGGTCACAACTGTTGAAAGCGGACCAACAGTAATGGTGCTAAACACAATTTGGCCTTGTTTTAATTGATAAACTGGCGTTCAGTTAACTACTTGTTCTGGGTTAACTGCTATTACCGAAGAGCAGACATTAATTGCGAGATGTCCATATTTCAAAAATTCCACTTTTTCATTCTACTGCTTTGGAATAATGAGGTAAAGTAGAGTGAACCCCGAATTAAATGCCAGCTCTTGTGACGGGCTCTGATCTGGAAAGTAATTGCTAAGCAAAGGGTACGGATCAAACGTTTTTCACTTAGATTTAACTTGTTTTTATGACAAACACTGCTCTTGAAAATCTCAGGACTTTTGTGTCGCATAACAGGATCACGATTCAGAGATATGTCGGGCACTCACATGTCTCATGTCGCTTGTTGTGGACTATGTCATATCGGGTGCTGAGCTCGTAGTAATCGTTTTCACAAGTGCGCTTGCTTCCAGTGTGAGAGATATTGGTCAGCTACAAATTGTTATTTTTCATTCCAACTACCAAGTAACACATTGGTTAGAATGAACAGATCCATCCTTGTGGGTGACCTTAAAACTCACTTTGGTTGCTGATACGGTGCACCACGAAGCCTCTGGGGACGTACCGTGTGGATCAGAGCAAAAAGAAACTGAATTTGTTCCTTACTGGACTGTGAATTACTTCCGTTTCTTGTGAACAGAGGACGCAGGAGACCGTAATCAACCGAACTTTGTAGGCTTTCGAGCAGTGGATCAATAAAAGCGTATCTCAACGTAGGTAGGCAAGCATAAAAGCAGGCAGGCGAGGAAGAAGAGAGGACGACAGGCGCACGGGCAGAACGAACAAGAGTGCACATGCTGGAACGTGTTCGTGAGTATCTGATAAACCAAGCCAGGCCAGGCATCAGAAGTTCGGAGCGACTTACCAGAGTAGCAGTGTTGCAAGTCAGATTATCGTACAAGTAACCAAGTTCAGGTATAAGTTCGTATTTTCATGCTAGCTCTGGCGTCCACTCAGTACTTGCAGTGTCTAAAGAGCCATATCAATATTGACTGTGACGTCATTATCTGCGAGGCCACGAGTATGTTTGAAAATCTAAGAGGTTCTTATATTTTCATCAGTTAGTTCCTCAGTATCCCAATTAACTCATTAAAATTTCAAACCGAGAAGTAAATACTAGCTTTGTAGTCGCAGGTGTATTCAGTCTGTTGCTTCGACGTGGTACGCGGAAAGCCCGCAAAATGCGCAAACGTGCAGATGGAAAACTAGCTGTGGTAATTTTCCAGGTTTGTTCTTTTTCAGCACGACACTTTTCACACTCAAATTACCCTAGATCTACGACAGCACTGGTGATATTTCTAGGCCGCGCGCTGACACTCACTAACGTGCAGGATTGCTGCAATATATGGCTAGTCAACCTTGGCATAGTGGTATCAGAATAGACCCATTGTTCAAACAGAGATGTCTTCAATATATAGTTCATCAAGTTTCATTCCCATTGAAGTCATTCTAAACGATACCTTCAAGCACAATAATCTTCTCGCTCACCAAGTTCAGCAATGTGTACCTCCATGGGTGTAAAGACACATCATCACAGACGAGATCCCACGATTTGAAACACAGGTGCACCCTTGCTAATGATATCCGCCAATTGGGGACAAATCCATTATCAATATGAACAAATCGGTGAATTCGGAAACTAGAAAATGTCCCCAACTTTGATTGTTTGGGACTTGTTTTCTGTAAGAGGCGAAATAGAATAAAACTACGTGCCACGCCAACCGTCCTCTTTGGAGAGTGTCTCCTCCTGGGGGTTTACCCGGAAATGTGGAGTAACGTGAAATGTTTCTGACAATGAACATGATGGTACTGCCAGTTTCATTCTATTTTGGTAGCTTGTGGAAGCACTCGATTTCGTGTATCAGGGTAGATTTCTCTCCTTACCGAGAACGGGGGCTTGAGAACTATCCCAAACGAGTGGTGATCTCTCTTCAAGTCTCGAGTGTTAAAGATTCCTAATGTCATCTTTTTTTTCAGTATAACAGTAAGATCAATTTGCACGACAAATTTCATTAAAAATGCGTCAAACTTGTGGGTCTTCTAATGATGTTCAGGTCACTTACCCATAATGATAAGCGCGACTGTATGAATGCAATTTCGGTTAATTAATTCGCTTGTATAATTTCATTGATATGTGTGTAGTTCATTCATAAATAGTGTGAGATCTGAAATGATACTGTGGTTAGGGTCAGAAGATCCGTGTCTGCGACCTAGCGTCTGATGGCTTCCGTTGGAGTTTGACAGCTCTTTCAACTTCTCAGCCCTCTTACCTTCTGCTTTCGTGGCATCACTTCTGAACGATTAGTATTTCAATTTAAAGTATTACACTCTCTAGGGCGTTTTTCTTTGAAGTAGTGAATAAGATTGAACACTCCGAGAATCTCCTTGCTTCTGTTCAATAAAAAATCAGCGGTTTGCACATATTTCAAACAATTTTCCTCAAATTCTTTGCTTTTAACATGGCGAATGACCCAGGTGTTCAGCAGTATCGCACAGATGCGGTGTGCTGAACGTCTTTTATTGTCACCTAAATCACCTAATTCCATGTTCGAGCTTTCACACATTCCATCCGCATAATTTTTCCCTGTCGCCTTCCAGATTGCTATCTTGCTGATTTCTTCTGGGCATAAGTCAACTTCCAAGGAGCTTTTTGAGTTTGTGAAACAGTATAGCTGTCGGGCTCGAGATAGCTCGCTGGTTTAGGTGGAAACTTACTGACCGGAAGGTCCATGGTTCGAACACAACCTCTGCATCTGGACTGCTTCCGTCTAGACTTGAGCAACCTGGAATTATCTTGGGGTGGCATGGCAGCTTGACATCGAAAGGGTGTTTCAGCTGAACGACAATAATACATAGCTGTAGATCACCTGATTACCAAATAAGTAATCGTTTTGGTATTTTCTCTTGAGTAAGGGCAAACCAGTCATGTTGAAAACAGGGAACTTCATCTGTTACACGGTTTTTCGGCTGTTCCTCTGGTTCAACGTGTAAAGTGGTAACAGTGCAAAAACTAATTAGGTTGACCGTACGACTGGTATTTACTCATAAACGCACAGACTTCTGATTTGATGGAGCTGCCGGCGATGAGAGTTGACTATGAGCTAAACAGCAAAAAGGGGCTATCTAATCAGATGGAAACAGAATGAAAACTCCTAAGTTAGGAAGAATTTTGGAGCTAACAGGTAGGCCTACTACCAAGCGATATTTCTTCTTCTCAGGCCAACTATGTAGGTGAGACGCGCGATCAAGATGTGAGGGATCCATGGAGCAGATCGCCGAGAATTCATTCTAGTAGATGAATGAATGTGTGTCACTTAAGTTTTCATTTTGTTCGGTATGGGTGTCAATCTGAACATCAGATGAGCAATTTAAGATATTGTGTAAGTTTCCGCAAGGTCCAAGGTCTTGTTTTTATGGTTAAAAGCTCTATTTGTATAGATTATATATCCTGTTGTCCTATGTGTCTTGATGAAAGTTGATCTCATATGAATTGTGCCGAGGTCAAACTGTCTAGTTTAAGCCCGATTGACATGTGTTAATGGCACCATAATCATACCAGCATTTCCACCGACAACAGCACCAAATAAGAACACTGGTGATTCACTGCCGTACAGCCATGTCAGTTTGTTTGAATAAGGCTTATGTTGGAAGAAAAATGCATGTCAGGGAGGCCTAGCCTACAGAAAAACATCCGAGGCGCCTACACCTCCAGCACTCAGTCTGACAGCCTGGATATTAAGTAAGATCGTGATAGGTTAGCCACCATATCGTCCAGCTTCTACAGCCAAGCACCGGGAGGACCCAATCCTGGAAGGCGAATAGCACCAAAAACGCCCAAACTTTTCGTAACGTCCTTCCCACCGTTCTGTTATGTTCTATTCTGTCCACCTCTAGGTTTCCGCCACTCCGAATTAGACATAAGAAACAAAAATCTTCTCGGCAGCCGATAACTTCGTACATCTAGCATATGGCTCTGCCAACTTAGTCTGCGATGCTGAGCGCGTTGTTTTAGTGGAATACATTCTGTGGCATCCTCCTGATCACCCGCGTCCCTATCGGCTAGTTCTAGCCGATTTCAGCTACCTTCTTGAGATAGTGATTTCCAAATGTCTGAATGTGTCTCAAATCCTTGACCAGAAGTGGTCCAGTCTCGCAGCCGTACGGCAATAACACTTTCCAGACAGTCTGGTACAGGTGTCGTTTGAGACCCAGTGAAGTGCCATTTTGGTGCCACAAGGGGCCGATTCAGCAAACGCAATTCTGGTCTTTGAGACTCGCACACTGACCTTGCCTGCCACTCTGTCGTCGGAGCTCATGCGAATTCAGAGATACGTATAGTAATTCCTCAACTTCCAGTATATCTCACTTAGTTCTTAGGGACGTGTTCAAATACCGTACGTCCCCCAATATGGCTTTGCAATTTGTGGGCTCGAAGCACATGCCGAAGGGCTGGATGACCTCAGTCGGCTTTCCAAGTAATGCTTGCGTTTCCTGCTCTTCTTCAAACATGAGAGCAACTTCATTTGAATATCCCAAGTCGAAATGTTCCCGCCTGGACAGATGTACGCGCCGTTACTCTAACACTCGACGTAGTGTGAAGAGGTGGCCCACAAAGCTGTAATTCTGCTTGGTGTTCTCGGACCCCCACTGCAAGCGCCTTCGTTAGCCGACATAGAATGGATTACACAAACAGTATGGTTACAGTGGGAGTCAAGCTCTTTAGCAATGATTCTTACACTCAGTGCAAGCATCCTTTTTGAAAATGGGCATCAATATTCACTCACATAGCTAGCTGGGATGGTATATTTCGCCCAGAGGGAAGCAAATATATGTTCGACAAGCACCGACTGCGGATGTCACCTCCACCTCCAAACACAGCGATGAGAGTTTGCCGGTGACGATTGAGGGGCCAAAGATTTTAGCTTATTTTCATCGGGGAATCCAATGACACTGTCCAGGGCTGTGGCGCGAGTTGAGAAACTAACTGAACAAGTGCACCCAGCCAGTTGAAATGTTGTCGGAAGTGCTCAGCCTAAAGATTCAGGTGTGCTTTTTTCTAGATGTGAGCAAAACTTTGTTGTCAGTGGTTGTTTTTCTCACTGAATGCTTCGTTGGGCCACTTGCGTGTATCAGCTGTAAACGTTTATGCAGATTCCCGGAATTTATCACTTTCACCATTTCTTCAGTTTTCTGGACCCACGAAGCTTTTCAATCGGTTCAGATGCTCATTTTCACCGGAAGACCGACGGTCGTCCCTTGGTGCTCTAGTCTCAGCTAGAGGAACAAGTTTCCGAGCTTCGACCAACATTAGGGCGTTGTTCGAATTTTAGTACTTGCATTCACTTTATTGCCCGTTTCCACAAGAGAAGAGGGCTTGCAGCGTTTTCAACGGTACCATCTAGTAAGAGACAACATCAGAAGGAAATTTCAACAGATACTTTTGCTAGGCTTGTATCTCATTGGATTTCCACTAACTAGGTGAAGAGTACGCGTCTTTTACGCCCCCGAAAAGACAAAGAGAAGCAGCGACGAACAAGCAGAAGCCGCATAGGTGTTCTGGGGGGGCGACAGTTGGCATGTTACCTAGGCCATCTAATGGCAATGTGGCCTGTCTGTATTAAAGGTTGGCTGGCTGAGTTTATCGGGGTTACAGTCTGTTAGGGCGTAAACAGGTACGATTAATAGGTGGCGACTCTTAACGCGTTTGTGGGGTACCCTCATAAACGTTGCTAAATGAACCCCAGAGAAGCGAGTGAATCAGTGGGCGGCTACTCAGCCAGAGACCTTCCAACTCGGAGGCTTGGAATAATACCAATCACTACAGAAACAGTGGCAGCGGGCCCACTAAAGGTGCGCAACAGAAGCGAGCATAAACCAGTGGAGAGGTCAGTTCAATAACCGAACTTGGGTATTGAATCCTTGTTGCAGACAGATAAAGCACATCAACAGAAAGTGGCTCCAACGAACTTGCAAGAGCGGTCTGTCTTCCGGCTTGTTTCAGAGTGCGAAGTTTGGGGCCACCTGGTGAACTGGACGTCGAAACCCGAAGAATAATTCTGAAGTGTCTGTGGCCATGGCGGCCCAATCAGCAGTCGCCTGCAGCTCACAGCAATAGGATCTGTTGCTTATTAATGGATGGGCCTCGGGAGTGTGGCAAGCAATGAGATGAAGAGGGCTGAGAACAAATGTATGAGAGAATAATAAGGAAGACGTCAGCAGTAGCCTGGATTTGTTTACTCGCCCTGATGCGTGCAACAAATAAGGCGACCTGGTTGACTGCACCATGCGGTGGCTGTTGCGGCATGAGGCTATTTGCAAGTGAGCTGGGATACCGCCAAGGTAGCCACACCTAGGCAGGAAAACGATTATGGCCCCCAACCCTCAAGGCAGCGGTAGCTGTTGTAAGACCTTCAGATCGGTCAACCTGAAGCTTGGGGATAAGGAGACTGTGTTGAACCTCTAACAGCTGACCAAACTAATATGGGAGCCTCTTTATGTTTCACACGTGCGCTGTCTAGCACAGCTCATTGAGTGCTGGTGGTGCACAGACCGTCACACCGCCACACGGCCAAATGACACCATTTGACTGATGATCGCGTATTTGTCAACTAAGCGAAACTTTGCCCACTGGATGTTCTGGAAACTTCTTCCATGTAATGACTTCATCTCTTTCAAATGTTTTTGGCTACCTGGAAGCACTCACCTATCCTATTAGGTTATTGTTCCCATAATCATTAAGTTGTTGGAAGTTTAAGTGTACCTATATTCCATCGGTCCTTTTTGTCAACTGCAAACTGGATGAATGTTAGAAATGTGGAATTTTTTCTTGGATCAACCGAAAGGTTCTGTTCAGCCGGAGGATACACACTGATTCCTCGGAAATGGGAGAGGCTTCAGTACCAGTAAGCTATCCTACTGAATCCAACTTCTCACAAGTCAGCGATTAAAGCTTTCGCTATGAATATCGGAGTTGGTAAGCGTCGATGAAACTGGAGCTCATAACTGCAGTCGCACAGGTGCCCTGCAACCTGTCATAAAATTTGCTGTTTGGTGACTGATGCTATTATTGGCTTCCAGGTAATATTCCAGGTAGTCTTCCATGGTAATCAGTCTAGGTTATCAAGCCTAACATCCGCATTTTTTGTTTTTAAACCGAGATGTTTTCGAAAACTAACTCAAACGATTCTTCACACCAACACCACTAGGACAACTTGATGGCCATGGATTTTGATATTTCAGAGCTCTTTATCATTTAGCCGTTGTCAGAATATCAACCCCTTGGTGTAAATTCCAAAGAGCTTAATATCCAGCGCATTGTTAAGTGTTCAAGCGACAATATTTGTCGTGACACCCTGAGAACAATATTAATTTTGCCTTGGTGTCGAGTATTTTCATGAAGGTGGGTTTTCCGGAAATAATCTCAATATGGTCGAAATCTACTGAGACCCTCAAACTTCCCCAAAGTCTCATTAGAGAAGCTGACAAGCATCCAGGCCAGTCAATCAACCAATCAATTCAGCAACACCGTGGATCGATGAAAAGTGCCATTTAGAATAGCGCGAGGCCCCTTGAAACTGTTGCAGTCGCTTTTTAGGAATCAAGCTGTCGTATTCTTGTTGGTGAGTCTTTTTCTGACACCAAGGCCCTGGAGCTGGAGATGGCAGTCAGATATTACAAGTATATTCACAAGAGAGGTCTTTCCAGAAGCAGGTGGTGCATCGCTTGTCACGGGTACTTTCTGTTGATCTGTGGCTTGGTTAGATAATGTTCACCATAGAGGAGATTTTTTTTATCTCCAGAGAGGATGTCATCCTGCGTGGAAAGACAGCCTATGATGGGTGCTAACAGACACTTACAATGCTTCGTACTCATCAAGAATCGGATCAATGTGCCTGTTACGAGTCCGTGGCGAACCGTGCTCGTCACATTCCGGTTATTGCCTGAAAGTCACACTCCACGATAAGGTCATGGGATCGGGCCACAACTCCATTGACCATCGTACCATGGGTATCACTAGATGAAACACCCGGAGTTCGAAGAAACAGTCCTTGAACAAGCTACAGTGATACAGAATAATGAAGAACTTGGGCGATAAAACATGACACCATCTCAGAGTGCCGTACTGTCCGGAGAGGCTTATGTGGAATGCGGATCTTGGGAGATCGTTTCCATCGGCCTCTGCATAAATGTCACAAGATATACGTTCGCGAGCAATCGTGTAACAATTGTAACATCTGAAAGAGTTACTGACGGCTTTGTCCAGTATTTTAGGAAACATTGGTTACCTGTGTGGTGGAGAGTAATCAGTAGTACAGCTGGACACCTGGAGTCGCATCATGTGATTCATAAAACCAACTGGGTTTATGGTGAGGTGTTGCTGGACTATCACAACTTCAACTGCTGCCACTGTTCTCTGTAAATTTAGCACCTCATGCTTGAATAATTTGGCTTTTCATTGGATTATAGGTCAGATCACATGCATTTTCCAAGTGATATGGTGGGCTTAAGCCAATGTTCTGTTACCAGGACGCCTCAATATCGGCCGGACTGTAGCACCTTGTTTTTTCTGGTTCAACTGCTGGTAAGCTAGAATGACAATGGAACCTGCTTGCAAAAATGTGCAGTTACCGGCAAACATGTCCGTCATGGTCGTTGGCTTGTTCGCTGAGCTGGGCAATTTGATTGCAAACGTTTCATCACCAATCGAGGTGACATCATCAGTGCGTTATTGGGGAGCGTAGTGGTGCGTAGCGTTGGGTCGGCGGTTGTGCCCATAGAAAAATGTCCGTCACTTTTGTGAGTGCCTGCCCAACAAGAGTATACGGTAAGGACTTTCTTTCACTCTTCTAAAGAAGTCATATGTCTACAGTTTGTTTCCTAGATTTCAATGACATTTCCTCCTACAGAAGAAGTTGCTCTGTTAGGGGGGACCTACAAGCTTTAGGCATCTAGCAGACCCATGCAAGTGGCAGAGGTTTCCTTATAAATAGACCGCCTGTGGTTCTAAAATTAGCTATGTCATGTTTTAAATGTGGCTCAGCTATTCTGCTGATCAGTGTTTGGCTGGTCACCAGAGGGCTGTAAATTCTAATCTCCTTGGAGGTTTGTGTGATTCGCAGAGCTGACTGTTTTCAACATCAGTGAGAGGACTACACAGTGCTCTTCGATTCATATTCAGCTGCAGTATAAATACTCAATGGGAAATGAAAAAAATTTAGAAATTTATTTATGAAGAACTACACTGTGTGTCAGCTAATTTCAGCTCAAAGGCGTTATTCTTATTCGTTGTTCTGACAATTCGCTGTTGGTTTTCTGATAGCAAACTATTTTTCACCAGAGATCTGCTTTTAGCAACTTGAAACCTGTTTCGTCCAGAGAGGTGATAGCATGCGTATAAGGACAGGCGAAATGACACCTGCGAGTGTGCTGCACCTTGAAATTATCCGATTGTCTAACCGAATAACATTGAATGGGTGCATTTCACAGTGTGGCTGCATTTATTGGATGTCATACATCGAGCATCAGCTTACCCAGCAACAGCAAGGCGACTTCAAAAAGATAGCAGGGATTAGGAACAATAAAGTTATACGTGGGATTATATGGCAGATATGCAGAAATCCCGCTCTGAAGATACCTCCTAAAGGGCTTTCCTGGGTTAGACCATGAGCATCCTGCTATGTTCTGATTTATCGCGACAGAAGCACAGACAGGCTTTGTGAAATCTAGGCTGAGAATCGTGCTCGTTAAACTTACTCATAATTATCACAGTTGCTAAATTTTGAAAGAAAAACGGAAGAAAATGGACGCTGAATTTCCACAAGCTTAACATTCCATACGTTTGTGCCACCTTTTGGGATACGTTAGCATAAATCTTCTTCGTCAGAAGTGTGAGATGCAGTCCCTGCTGATTTTTGTTCACAGAGTTCACATTTTGTTGGGCTTGAAAGCCTTTACATTTTGTGCTTTTCTCAGAAACTTATGTTTCATCCCCTAAGTGATATGTTCTTTCAATCAGTGAAAAAGGTATGCATTTGGAAATATGTGACCTTGGGTTAACCATGGGTCCCCATGTCCGAGTTAGCGTGTTTTCCACCTTGACAGTTTCTTCGAACAAAACATTCTCTCCGGACTTTGAGTGCAAATCTGATAGGCACTAGTGTAGTTGGCGGTGACTTCTCGCTGTTTGGAGGTATCTAAAACGAACGACTTTCATTATTGTATGCGGAGCATGATCGCTGTTCGACGACCTCGGTCTTCAGGATCTGTGCGTCTCTCAAAGTGAACTTCTTGGATAGAATACATGTGCAAACAGCCCAGCTTTATTTTACTGCATACATCCATGCTGTCTAGACACTGAGATCTCAGAAACAGACTCGGAATCCATTCTCCCCTCCTTCTGTCTGGTAAGCGTATCAGTCCCCCCTCAAGCTACTCTCTGTTCCTCAAAATGCCTGGTGGCTTAAAACTCATTATAAAACCACCAGATGTGGATACCAAAAATAGTTAGAACTTTCGAAGAAGTACAATCATTCGCATTTGTTACATTTCAGAAAAAACCGTCAGACGTGATTTGCCAAAGATATGAGCTTCCTGTAGTGCGAACGACCAGAACTACCGCTCTGTGTACAAGACATGGCTGATAACATTCAAAGGTATTATCACGATTTCCCAGATGAACCAGACAAAAAGCCAAAAAGAACTTCTATTACTCGGCCCTGTGTATGTATGCTGGAAAGGCGCCACTGAAGATAGCTTTAACAGTTTAGTAGAAATCAGCACACCGTCATGACTTTACATCCAGAAGCCTGACTTTTGATCCGGCGGTCCAGATTATTAAAACACAACCTGAGGAACAAATGTTTTGACACATCTCCCCATTGTTAGAAGAACTGCAAATGTTGGAAAGAAACCGCCGTAGAAAATGTATCATTAATAACACAGAGCCACAGCGGGCTGTGATTTGTCAAACCCCCGAGGAAAAGTGTTAGGTGGAGCACAGGCCAGAAACCAGGCGAGACAGAACAGCAGATGACTTCACTAGTTTTATACACTCACAAAACAGGGCGTTGACATAATGAGGATGAAAAGCTCACAATAATCTTTTGAAAGTCACGAAGTTGTCCAACAACTGTCCATGCAAACACACTTAAAAACGCCAAAGAGATGGAAAACTAAACACGGCAACCAATACTTTGTCTCTAAAGGTATCAGCCAAAAGAAATCAGTTTGCCAGGGTTCAATAACCTTCATATCAGTTTGACCCAGATACGTGTCCACTGATATTTGTGAGCATTGTGTTGGTATAACTGGTCAGAAATTTTTCAGTTTTACGCCATCACAAAGTCACTGATGTATCTATACGTTTGTCTTTTCCAACGTGACCTTATTTGGGTCATATGGTTGCTAACAGACTAACTAACTAACTAACTAACTAACTAACTAACTAACTAACTAACTAACTAACTAACTAACTAAATAACTAACTAACTAAATAACTAAATAACTAAATAACTAAATAACTAACTAGCTAACTAACTAACTAACTAACTAATTACCTAACATCTGAATAGATTGAATGAGTGAACTCTTGGTTGTTTGCTTGCTTGAATTGTTTATGGGTTGATTATTTGATTTGACTAGTTAACCTGCCCAAATTACCACTTGATTGCTTGTTTGATCGACGGACTGGTTGCCTGGCTAACTGACCGAATGGTCGGTTGATTGAATTCAAGATAATGCTTTCGAAATAAGCCATGTAAGTCGTCTGGTTTGCTCAAAATCGGGCAGCAAAGCTGAAAAATTAAATCTCGAATAAAAATCACATCACGAACCTGGCAGCATAATCTATATTTTGAGATCATATCTGTCTCAAAGTTAAAGGTCTTTGAGGATAGTTAGTTCAAAAATACGCATAATTCGTACGCCGTCCTATTCAGCCTAAAACACTAGTCTGCGATACTCCTCGTCTTTCCCGGTTATTTTGGTTATTTCTTGCAGTTCATTGAACATCTACGTCACCTTCTTCACGCTTTGTCAGATGGCTGGTACGTAACCTGTTTTCTGTGGATATGATAGCCGATTTTGTAAATATATTCTCTCCTACAGGGCTACACACCGGCATGCATCAATCGTGATGGGCAGAATACTTGACTCTGTTTTAGCACGATAACCTCTTTAATAGAACGAGGTTTATTTGATTTCTTCAAGTTCACCGTTTAGGTCCAGTTTTCAGATATTCGTTCATGAAGCTTCTGGTTAAACTGCATTTGGAATTCCCACTGAACTCATTTATGGAGTTCTGAACCTGACAGCCTAGACTACTGTTGCTATAATACGTGGTATTTGAGGTTGTAAGCTGCGAATCTGTGCGTTAAGACCATTCGTATATAATGACCCACTTACTTGGAAGTCGATTGGCTAAGTCGGAGGAAAACACGTTACGTGTACAAGCTGGGAATAAGGACCATATTGTGCTATGGCATAGTGAACCATAATATAGTATAGCACAGTACAGCATAGTGTGGTATCGTGTAGCCTAGTATAGCTTGGTAAAGTATGGCTGAGTAGAGTATGGTGGAGTGTATTACAGCAGAATGTGGCGTAGTACAGTTCACATTGCGATACCGTATGGTATGGTGTATTTTACCATTGTATAGTACAGCCAAGAATATAACAGTTTCGCATGGTGCAACATATAATAGTGCACTATGGCGCAGTAGACTATGGTGGAAGAAATAAACAGTGGAACTAGATGAAATATTCCGGAAGTTCAACCAGCCTGTCTTGCGTTTAGGTTTAATCGAGCACGTTTCCTATCTTGAAAGTCTGAATGTCCTACTGTTGACATTCATGTAGGAAACAATATTTCTGTGGGTGTACTCCAAAATATAAGTTGTATAGCCATGCGATGATTCCACTGTCTCAACAATATTGCAAATCCCATCTAGCCGGGTGAAATCCATCTTGTCGAACAGGTCCAAAAACACTTCGTTCGTATGAGAAGTCAGCTCCAAGTCGTTTTAGAAGGGCTTGGTAAACAATCGGTAGTTTTTAACCGGGCGAATTTTCGCTTTTGACACAAAAGGCCCCATCAGGCCAAGGGAGAAGGTCACCAAGTTGGTCAGGTTTTAAGGCAGACGCAGAACCAATCAGTAAGACGTCTTCCCATTAGCAGAATAGATCAGTGTTGAGTGTCAATTAATGACTCTTGTCGGTTAGTGTGGTTGCCAAAAATCTTGCGTTGATCTGTTGGGGGAGTTTCCAATCAGTTCCGATCGAGTTTGGTTCCTCACTCTTCCACTTTAAGGTGCTTCAATTGAGGATTCACCGCGAGTGCCACTGGTTGATTTCGTTGGTCTTCGTGGGCTTGTGAGTGTTGCGATAATGTAGTTGGGGGGAAAGAAAGGTGAGTGAGGTTAAGTGGAATTCAGTTCCAAGTCGTTTTTCTGCTGTTCTCATTGTTGTAACGTGGGAGTTGGTAAACCAGTTCAGAAGTACGCTCAGGACATCCACTCTGTCGAATTCCTTCTGAAATGTAACCAGTTGCTCAAAAATCGGGCAGAAGGCCGGAAACAAGTAGTTATCACTGGTAATTTGGTTGGCAATTTCAACTTCGAATGGAAGCTCAAAAAGACACATCGTGAAACCATATCTCTTCACCCAGGCCCACTGGCATGTGGCTTGCAGTTGTCAGTCTTTAAAATTCATCCTAGCTATATTAAGGCTCTATTTTATGATCAAATAAATGCGCTTACAGTGCACGGACGGTGTTTACTTGATTGGAGACGAAATGCACGCATGTCGGGTAATAGTTTCGGCGAACAGGCATCCCATCAAACACCTTCAGCCTTATCCAAGCTACCAATAGTACGATATACTACGCCAAAATATTCCCCAAGGAGCTTACAACCAACTAGTAGTCTGAACCTAGTTCCGTTGGGCAAGCACTGCTGACAGTTCCAAAAAAAGGGAGCATCTGTTTATTACTTTTAGTTCCCAATATGGACAAGATGAGGTCCAGGGACGAACGTTCGTCTTGATGATGGGAAGTCGCGAGAAAGACCACGCCAAATCAGGGGAACTAAAACCGCACTAATGAACGATAAATATCACTAGACTGTGTCTCAGGGCACATTTCTGCTGCCATGTACTGAGCATCAGAAACTTCAATGTTGAATTATCACCGAGTGACTGGAAAACCATTGACTTGTTTTCTTCTCGAACTTTATGGCTTGTGTATCGCCGGCTGATTTGAAAGAAGTTTGAAACATCAGCGAAATACACTTATTTGCAAACAAATTTGGCTTTGCGCGAGACTCACCTGGAACCCAGCTGAATCTCTCGTTTATGGGGTTTCTAAGCGACTGAATGGGCTGCAAATGAGCGTATTTCGCTAATTACCTGCAATTTGGTTTCAAGTAGAACATAAGGTTGGTGGAAACTCGGGGACTGCGCCTACCTGATGAGCCCCAAGATGGACGAAACCGGTCGTGGGCCGTCGAAGAATTTTCAGCAACCTTATGAGTTGTGTATTACGTCTATACAAGTTTGAAACATCTTTTCATTAAAGGAGCACTACTCATAGGGTGCTGAAAATTCTTCGGCTTTCTTAGTAGAGTTCTGTCTAGTCAACTTATCGCGATGTCTCGGACACTGTAACGACTGAAGCGTGAGGCGGCCTGTTTTCAGCACACTCAACGAAATTCAATGATGATGAGAGGAAATCTGGTAATATTCAGTAGAGGTTTTACCCTGGCAGTAAAGCCAATGTATGCTAGCAAGCATAGAAGTACTGTACGGCTCCCTCATTCTTGTTGGGAATCATCGGTTTTGCGCATCTAACAAAACTCAGAATTTCGCAACTCCTGACCAGTGGGAGTCGTCATTCGAGGAGCCAGTCGGCACTTGACCACCTGATATGGTTTCCGTAATTGAAGGATGAATGGTATTAGGTCCTGCCGTCGTGAGAACTGGCCACACCGGTAATCAGCCACTCGTTTACAAACGACCAAGCGTTCAAACACTGGCCGGAAGGTCGCGGGTTCGAAACTCTCTGAGTGTCGGGAGATGTACACTACTGATGATTCCCAACAAGGATGAAACAACTGTACAGTGCTTATCGGCTTCTTAGCACGGACTGGCTTTACTGACAGAATGAAGGCCCAACGAAATTTGCTTGATTTCCCGATCAAACCGAATTAGTGTGCAGATGAGCGTGCCTGGCGAAGTTTGTGACATTTTTATGCTCCTGGTCAACTGCCCGGCACTTTTCGAACACCAAATTCGAACCGGATTTTGGCAGTAAAATTAGAGCTCAGGCACCACACGCATTTAGGCGAAATTTCGGATGGGTTTTAAGTACTGTGATCGGACCAACTATTCAAATCCAACTATGACTTACTTGTGTATCATGGTCACACTCAGAGTTTTGGTGCCCGGCATTATTACCTGAATAATTCACCATTACTAGGTTCACTGAAACCGTACGTGTGAATTCCACGCTGCTTTCAGCATGAAAAAATTCCGGTTTAACTATCTACTCCCCTATGTCAACTAATGGACTTGGTATATCCCGAGCACTTTTCAACGTATAACTCAGTTGGCCGTACCAATGCAGGTGACTGTGCGCCCTCCTATCACGCTGATGAACAACGGTATTCTTCCTAAGATTTCAATAAACTGGTGTTTGCAAAAGACCACCTGAGTGCCGAGGTAACAAGAATGACGTATCTGGTTGCCTTAATCTACATCCATCACCGCAGCTGCCAAGCGGAGCTAACCTGGGATTCTACGGGGCGAACTCTGCTGTTGTTCGGAGGACCAAGAACTACTTAAGAACATAGATGGCAACACTGTTTTACAGTGTACTGGCATGTTTTCATGGAAGTATTTGAAAAAGCGGCTGAAAAGTGTATAGTCACTTGGGTGAAAGCGATCGATCGGTGTCCCCATTGATCAGCATGAAGCATTTGAATTCAGAGACGCAAGCGAAAAAGGTAGTGGTGAATCAGTGACTCTGTTATATGAAGTACGCAACTGAAGAATAGCTCAAATCCTCACGCAAATGTTTAACCCGACTCTATCAACAGTAGATTTCATTTTTTTTACTGGCGGCTTAGCCCTACCTGCTTCAGTTCAGTGGTCGGATTGGTTGACTCAAGAAAAATCCACTGTCCAGAACAATTTTATTTCCATCCACGGTGAAAACGCGGAAACAAAATACAATACCTGTGAAACTTGAGGCCTTTTAAGTACTTTCTAATAGGGCTCCCTTGTTTACATCGCGCCCGATTGAGAAGAACTTATTGGGACAATAATCAGTGACTACGGAGCAGACTTACCTGATCGACTCAGAAATGGTCTTCGATAGGCTAATAAACGTAGAAGGGGAATGAAAAGAATGCTGGTTGTTAGCTTTGCCTAGGCAACACATTGACTGCAATGTTTGGTGTAACATTAGCCGAAACAGTACAGTAAAGTACGCACATTCCATTTTGTTATCGCGGATGAAATTTACTTTGGACTAGAGCTCCGTGCCCATGGCGTGTGGCAAACAGAAACACAGAGACACACGCCATCCAGTCAGGATTTGTTCGCGTTATCTTTTTTTAGTTATATTAATTTATCCGGTAGTATTGCAATACTCAGTGGACGTTCACGAAGAAAGGCGCCAAGTATTCAAAAGTCTTAAATTTCCGATATGTTTTCTGCTCAGAAAAACTCATGAAAAGCTTAAACAGTAAGACTTCATGCGACCGAGAGATTTTACGGCTGAAACGTTGGACATATCGACTCTAAAATGAGACTTTTAACAATTACCGACATCTTCTGTGATTTGCTCTATGGAGTTATTGCAACACATACAGAATAGCCTAACTAGCAGTTCTTGGCAAAGCTCACCTCCAGGCTTCACAATTGTCGCTGTGTTTCATCGGTGTTCTAGCCTGAGAACCTCAATCTGCTCAGCCTCGGTTGTGATGAAACCCAACATAATTCTCGAGATATTAAGGTCAACGTACAACACAGCAGCTCATAAACTTCACCATGTAAAATTTTGCAATAGTTCTTCCGTGAAAGTGACAGTATTTTGATGCAGCTGGGGCCGGAATTTCTGCTTCCAGAAGCTGCATTAGGCAAAAATTCTCCCTCTATCTCCATCCGTGGTGTACACCTCCTTTCCATTCCATTTTTGTTTACAAAGTCCAAAGATTCAGTTTCTGTGCGTGGTATGCAATAACCAAGCTGCAAGTTATTGTATTGGCGAGAAATCTGTCAATTTGTTAGCATAAGGTGGTCTGGCATATCTCCCACCATGCGCAATGCTCGTTCCACTGAACAATTTCAGTCCCAATCGTATCGCTCAAGGGTGAACACGTTCGTCAGTTCAGACGTAAAAATTCAGCTGTATCCAGTGTGCTCTGGTAGATTAGTGGTAATACGCTTGTGTAAGATTTCCGGAGTTCATACCCCGGCACGGCCAAGGATATACACTGCTGATGAGCTCTAATAAGAGCGAAACCAGAATCGAGTGCATACCCCTTTGATGTGGATCCACTAGAATTATTGCGCCTGAACAGGAGAACGGCTGTTCAAGTGAGAGTGATGTGCATGTGAACATTCGCGAAATTCCTGCGGGACTTCAGTTGATTACGGAAAGCGTGTTTGGCGATATAAATGTCAGGGGCTTATTCCTTCACTGAGTTTGCTTTCATAAGTTAATTTGATTTCGCGAACCTGTGTTCCTCATACTTATTCGGCATTGTCCACAACTTTATACCAAGAAACCGGATGCATCGCCAGTCAGTAGTTGGATCATAATGAGCTTAGCCAATTGAAACATTCAGTCCGGTGGGCGTAAACAGATGAGACGTATTAAGTAATATATAAGGCCTGTAGGTCGAGATACAATGTGCCAATCGAAAACTGATGATCAAAAATGATGGATGTGACTGGAAAGGCGCAGGTCAGTAATACTCATCGTGAAGGTGAGTTTTCATACGTTTTGGTTTGTTGAGTGCGACATTTTGGGCATGGAAAAAATTCCTAATCGACAGTGTCTTCAGTATAAGCACAGATTATCCGACCAAAAATCTCTGTAACACTGAATCCTTTGGATTTTGATTGTTTACCCTCTATGCAAAATATTTTATTTTACTTCTAAATTTAGCAGCAGCCAACCTACTCAAATTCGGTAAAGTCTACCACTGGCATTCACATCTACTACACCAATTTGTATAGTTGGCTCCCCCTGCAGCATAAGTTCATACTGCAACTTCCCCATTACATGTGGCTTCACCTGATGGTTCTTGCAGGACTAGCCAGTATTCAAACTGTGCACCGTCCTTCTAAGTCACGCTGAGTCCCTCCAAAATCGTAGTAGACAAGACCGTTTTTTCACTAGTGTGCTTCCTTTCTGGACAGAAACGTATGCTTCAACCGAATGGTAAGAACAACGAGACTGGACTGTCTCGTACATTACTTAAGGGGACTAGTTTGTCTGGGGAGGGAACCCTGTAGCACCGAACGCAGCAAACTGTGATGCTGTCGGGTAGCTTTGGTCGGTAGGCATATGAGACTGACTAGATCAATACTGGCAAGAGGCGTGGCGTTAGTGATTCTCAGATTATTTTTAAATCAACGCTCCCTTAGCTTTGCAGGTTTGACATCGGCTTCCCCCTTTGCATGCATACGTAAATATGGTGAACTAAAATTTTGTGAAAAGGGGCACACTTTCAGTGGGAAGACACTGCCAGGAGGCTACACAATAATTTAGGGTGCGATCTTTTGGAACAGGGAAGCCGGTTTCATTGATTCCATTCCCTCATTTGGAAATACTAAGCAGCATGCCACACCATCGCGGGTTTTAGTTGTGTAATATAGGTGCATATACATGCACAAAAGCTCACATCTAACATGGAAATTTTATAGGAATCAAACGAGAACCCTAGATCAGACGTAACCACTGACACATCCAGACGATCAACTAACTGCCAATGAGCAATCAGGATATTTTGTCCGATTAGTCATCTTCCCACTTGCCCGATCTGGACCCGATAAGAACCACGTCGAATGTTGACATCAAAGATTTGGTCAGATTCATTCAGGTTAATTCAGGCGTCTTCATCCGCACTGCGCATATAAGCGACTGACAGAAGACCCCTGAATGGATAGTATCACGGTTTCTCCCACAGTACCTCTCACTCGATCCCCTTGAAGGATCCCGTACTAAAGAGGCTGGACCTTATCGTGATGAGTCGTTTCACGTGCCTCACTTATCCATTTAGTTGTACTGGAGGGTGCCCAAAGGGTCTCGCCTAGCAGGGTAGTCGACAGATAGTTATATGACAAACACAGTCCTCTGGCCCTCCAGATTGCTAACGCCCTCCAAATGTCTTCATTGTTACTTCGTGACTTACATCCATTTCCACTTGAAAACCACCTGGTTTAGATCCCAGATGATTTTGTAGCTACCTGGGTGGATCGTCCCAGTGTTCGCATATCCCTCAATTTGTGGACTGATACTTCATTATTCGATTGGATACAGGTAGAGAGCCGAATCGGTTGTGTCCAAATTTCCGCCTCAATAACAACTCGCGCTAGTCAAAATGTGGAAAGCTCTTTTTTATCGTGTTCATTCACGCACCAAAGAGCTGTGGCTCCGATTCATTTAGGGAAACCTTCTATCGAGAACTGACGAACCACTCGGGTACTGTCATAATAGCAAGAGATTTCAGCACATAGGTAGGACGCCTGATTTCACTGGAGGCATGTCTAATCTGAATGGAAAACGCAACCGTAATGGTGAACGCCTTTTGCAACTTTGTTCCTATAAACATTTGGTTCTTAGTAGCATTCCGTTCAGATGCAGTGGGCGTCGTTGTGCATCCCGGCTTCTCCCTGCATGCAAGAATTCTTGGGATCAAAGTGACCACATCAACACTGGCTACCGATGGCGTAGTTTAGCCCTTGATTGCCGAGCGTCTTAGAACTCAGGTCGACTAAGGTGGCGTCTCCATTTCCCTGCAGAGTTTTGGTAAAGTTTTCTTTAAACTTCAGAAACGATCTCCTCATTTAGTAAACGAAAGGGTTTTCAAGTCATAAGTTAGGGAATCACATGAGGGCATAATATGTAGTGTATTACAAACCTCCTGCACGGAATACGTTGGCAGAAACTGGGATGCGATAACAGCGGCCATACAAAACATGCGCTTGTTGTGTTCCCTGGTGCGTCGTCAGAAGTCATTGGGACTCACTAGGCCACATAGCAAATCTGGTTGCGGGACTCTATCCTGTCGATCTCAGAGTAGAACTCAGATAGAAAACAGCTCAAAAGTGGCCCGTGTGTAAGAAGGAAGGTGGTGACTGCTGCTGTAAAGGCGCGGGAGCCGTTTCAGCTAACCCGAAAAACCTGACCTTAAAGGTCTTCCGTAATTTAATTGATATTGCACACCTAATTTACAATAAGCAGGGATATTTTCAGCAACAGATTAGTTTCCCCTCTTTCCTGTACATACGTTTGCGTTCGACCCTCGTATTCTGATCGGTGGTTTCTGAGTTTGACCACCTCACCCCATCAGCTTCTGAACCACTAATATGCCATTTGGCCTTGAAGCACCCTCTGACTGATGGACCAGTTGAGCTGGGCCCAGCGTTATTTTAAGATGGTGAAGAATCTTCGCGCTCATCGTGGCAAGTTTGTTTGTACGTATTTAAGCACAAAAGCGTGTCCCAAAGGACCGAGGTCAACCGTCAATAGTGCATGCATCCAAAAGTATACTCAAAGCTACTGTTCTGACCATACCGTACAAGTCCTGTCCCTGTCGTAACAAGTCATCTGGCCTCCTTTGTATTTCGATGCCTACTCTTGGCAACTTAAAAGCAAGTTCGGGTGCATCAAGCGGGATTCCGAGTTGAAATAGGGTGCAGTGGGTAGACCAAGTACTTGAACAGCAACAGACGTATCGTGTATCAACATTCGCGATTTTGCTCGAAGTTAAACGAGCCGTCTAATCGGTGGATAGATTGATTTCCATGCATATGCTTGGCCAGAGAGAAATACCCTTAAATTCCGTCAACTTTATTCCTGCTCCTGATTCCGTGAGTTGCTCTGCTTGGGATGAACAATGAACTGACTAGAAGCTTCCTAAAAATCAGGTCAGGCATATCCCTTTTTATGTTTTGTTTGATTTTGTCACCGACCACAAATGACCATGAATATAAGTATAGAAATTACATTAAGCGCAGGATCAATGGACTAAAATTATGCGGACGACCTGGTTTCGTTGAATGATGATTATTCGCCCGCTCAAGGTACTTCATGTGGAATATCGGTGGTATCCTCATTTTTGCACCTTCAAGGTGCAGTTTTATCGCAACTTTACCCCTCTTCTCGTGCTTCTTTGAAACATCAGAACGAATAAATTCTGTTTGCTGGTCAGTCGCGTGATTGTGCTATAAAATTTAAGGTCATCCAGCGAATTGCGAGGGCGTGTGTAGTGTCCTCCAAGTTACGTCATTTGTGGCGTCTCAAAACGAAATTCGCTGATGCGAGGTGACTCGGAATGTAGTTTTCAGTACGGACAAATCCTAACAATCTCTACAGCATGGGTGTGAAATCAATTCAATGGATGGATTCAGGTCAGCCACTGTAGCAGTTCATGAACCCAATCAGACAGAGTACACAGTGTGTTACCAGCAAACCACAAATTACAGAATCTGCTAGTTCGTACTGACTTGTTTGCGCCCCAATGGCGAAAAGTGTGATAACGAAGGTATCACTCAGCTCTGCCCCGACTAAACGACCTTCCTAATCACGTCTTCACAACCCGCTACGATCACGGGAACGGGCATCAGCAACGAAAGCCATTGTATTTGGCTTACACAGCAACAAGAACTAATACCTTCATGTTAACTGAAGTAACCAAAGTTCTGTTTCTTGACACAACAGCACATATCAGGTTGTTGAAATGCCTTCGGAAATACAGGGTTAATCTTAGTAACTTGTTGTAGCACAATGCAAATAAGCGACGGGTGAGGTGTGTTTGCGTATGAATATAAATCAGAATTTTGGTGAACGCATCAATATGGTGAAAACATTCTTCTCATCTTTCACATCACTCTCCCCCCGACCCGATGTTCACCTAAACTCTGTTGTTCCTCTTCTCAGATTTAATTGTTTCCCTTACAGACATCCGTATAAATGAATGAGGTAGAACATGCATTTCAAAAAATTTTGTGAACAATGCCCGTATTTACTGATCGATTCACAAAGACTAAATTTTAGGAGCTAATCAATAGGGGCTGAATCGTTGATAATTAACGGAAGAACACGTGGTCTTTGGTTGTAATAAAATGCATATTACGAAGGACAAATGACACCACGCCTCCCGATGTTATTCGATAACACGGGCACAAAAAAACTGACAAAAATGTCGCTTACATGTAGGGCCTGATCACGGTAAATGACGTTAGTTATGTAAAAAGTTAGCGAAAAGAATTTTCACGATGGAAATTTTGTTCTTAGTTGACGTGAGGAAAAGGGCAATAACCGAGCAAAAGTCCGGCTATGCTCCTGTCATAAAATGAAATAACAACTCCGTGCCACTAAAAAGCATTCTCGACGAAACATGCTAATCGGAAGGTTGCTGAAAAATCCTCAACCGCTCACGACCAGTTCCGTCCCTGCTCATCAGGTGGGCGCAGTTCTCAAGTTGCCTCTACCTCAAATTTCACTTGAACACCGAGTTACACGCGACCGACAAGTACACTCATTTTCAAACTAAGTTAATTTTAACGAGGTGCAAATGAGTGTACTTCGTGAAGGTTACAACCTTTTCGCCGATAACCGGACAATATCAGTGCAGTTTACCCTACAATTGCATACTGGATGAGATGGCTATCAAGCAACAAATGCATACATTTGTATTGTGAAGACTAAAAGAGCCCATAGGAAGGCAACCTGACCAGTATCAGCCGAAACGAAAGCTGTGAAACGTGATACAAAATTGGAACCAATTCATTCATTGTAAAGTGGTCCAGCATATCAGATCAAGACTGGCATAACATTTTCCTGAAAAATCGCAGGATTCTTAGCTCTACGATCATGCTGGACAAAGGCGGACTGGTTACTTCAACTGACTATCTGCCGAGGACCGGTTACAGACCTGTCATATCAGACCATGCGTACTGTTAAATTACGAATCTCGATGCACAATAAAGCATGTAGTTCATACTTCAATCGATCATTTGAATCCATTTTATTTTCCAATATCTGTGACTTGCATTGTAGCAAAAACCGAACAAGTACGTTGAAGCAAACTGCATCAAGATCAAGCCTGACTTGGAACCAAACTACCAGGGGATGAAACAGTCACTGTGATTAACGTGCTACCTCCCCGGTATTCTGATTAAAAATACCATTTCCGAGCTATTAAGAGAGGTCGTAGCAGGATTCGCTAGCCTCAGCTATCAGTGGCAAAGACGCAAATTCAGATTTTCTCTCGAGAGTAGGTTGCAATGCAACCTACACCGCCATGCTAATAGAAAAAATTGCATTTACAACGGAGGTTTTACAGGCTTTCGGCAGAGAAGACCCTCAGTGACTTAAAGTCTTGATGAGAAATAGGATTTGCAACGCTCAGATCCGGCAAATGTCCTCCGGATGAAGGAATTCGCATTCAGTATGTAAATGAATGAGCTACCCTAGATTGAACGGTTTGGCTGCCGATGGTTAAATTGTTTCCATGAATTCTGATGTGGAAGACTAAGTAATCTCGTGACAGAAGGAAAGCGCCAGCATCAGCAAATGGTAGCTTTGTTGGCTGCCGTTTTATCGGATGATATCCTCAAGATCATCATTCTAGATAATTTACGCAGCGTGCAATTGTGATCGCGCTTCTGAGCAGCTGCCTGTGGAATATGGCCACCATCACTCCGATAATCACTCATGTTCCACCTGACTCCCAATCAAAGCTTATCACCCGCCGCCTCCGATACAATTCAGACATCAGAAGTTACAAAACTGTGGCCGTTAAAATCAGCGTGCCACCTCAGCAAGGTTAAAATTTGTACCAGCGAAGGTTGGACCAGTCACCAACAGAGAATAGCTATCATCGATCTCATAATTGACCGTACGATGTGCAGAAGTGGATGAGGTCAAACCACAGTTGCGGTGCTTCAGAGGTCAATCTGAGTATGTTCACGGTGTCCTACGATCGATTTATATTGTATTTGTGTATTTTTCTGTCATAACAGTAGAATTGACGACGAGGCCGTCAACAACTGAGAGGACTGATTAGAGAATACGGATAAAAAATGTCTTAAAACCGTCGCAAACAAGTCACTCACGTTTGGTGTCATTTTGATTGTTGGCTGACAGAGAAACAAATAAGAGTGCAAAATGAGTTGCAAAGCGATTGAGAATCGAAACACTGAAAATGTCAGTAACTAATTCATACAGCCTACGAATTAGAGTCTCCGGATGAAATCGGACGCTTCAATGCGGAATACAGTTCAGATGTTACTTTATAGTGAATCGATCTGAAATGATGGGATGGCCGCATGCGACTGATCACATGGGACGGATTGCCAACATGGTTTTGGCATCCAAACTTTCCTATGCTGATGTGCATGCTATTTCCTTATATTTCGTGTCTCAGGAATATGCACTCACCTGTGATAACTGGAGACTTAACCAAATCCCATCCGACGCTGTCTTTTATCATACCTCTCAATTGACTGTGCTCCCCAAAGGCCACCACATGTTCTAGTTGGCACGATATTCTACACACATGATAGTTTGTTTCGTCAATAACATATGACCTCTTTTTTCACCTAGTATCCTCGTACAAATTCGTTGTCTTCTGTGATCCCTGAAACTCAGCCGAAACTTGAAAGTTGTTCACTAAACATCAGCTGACCGGAAAGCACCTGGATTAGGATGAGTCATCTAACTTAGATGAGAGTGGCAGAAAACGCTGTTAGAATAGCTCATCCATGCTAAGTTCAACAAAAGACGAGGCTGTATTCTTGTTGTGGTTTCTCATTCTGCAAGTTCCCATTTCTTTCAATATCACCAGATGTCACCTACTTGAGGCGTTCTTAACCGTCCACCAATTGATGGGCCAGTATTCTATACGAATGAACATGCATTTGAATGTAAGGTGGTGTGTCCCGCAGCATCGAACAATCATTTCGTGATTTGAAGACGTAGGTGTTCATGTGTCCCATGTGGTTAATCACTGAAATTATGCCGGAGAGTTTCTGCTGAAACGTTTCGACGGTCGGGGAACCCGTTGATTATCATAGGGCCAACCAAGATTTTCTTTCTTTATATATTTCCCGCACATCGTTACAACCGATGACCTCATACTCCTCTGCAATAGTCCGCACAGTAACACAATGAATACCAGTCGGCACGCAGTCCAGGGTATCGTCACCTATTGTGTCGTACAGAACAGGCGATGTGGCCAGATTCGTGTTGTGAGGCACTTTGTTGTTCCAGACTAAGAAGAGCATCAAAAAGGTGGAGAAAGATATCGTAACTGCTCTTGTGAAGCTAAAGGATTACGCTGGGAAAAAATCTGTCCATTTCACCTGAATAGCCGAATATTCATAAAACCAGTGACCAGGCACTTGATACCCTTTCAGTGGACTTGCTTCAATGAAGATGTTGAGGGTCTCTTCGATAACAATTACAAATGAAACAGACAGTCTGATTGCTAAATGCGCCTCTAGATTCGTTTAGTGGAGCCGGCAGTGCCCTAATGGAAGACAAAACTGATTGATCTTCAGCAGACAGACAAAGCTCCTGATGACTGCCTAATTTTAACGGGGTTACAAAGAGGCAGAAAATGGGTCCTCAGTTTTCGGAGTTTACATTCAGAGTTTGTGCAGACCTACGGAAGCGCGCAAAGATGGGAGAACGCTCAGAATCGCAAACAACACTAGCCGTATCTTCTCTTATTTACCGAAGAGTTCCAAGCACTTAGTAGAGTATTCTGAGCGAGAACCATGAGGTTGGATAGTCCAGATAGATGGAATTTACGGAATTTCACATGGCTCTAACTTTCTGTTGAGTAGCTAGAAGCGATCAAACATCAAGTGCGCCAGGTGAAACATGTTGACCATTTGATTATAACTTGCCATCGCTTGGAGGTCTTATGGGCAGCATGACATCCGATATTCAGAACTTCCTGTCCACTCCGTTATTGTTAGTTCATAATGATCTCGTACGTTTGCATATAGCGGCAAAATGCAAAACTTTTATTGTGGTACATCTCCTATGCAGCTCCTTCAAGTTGCATCGTAGCATTGAGGGTAATTACTATGCGCAGCCATTAGAGATGGGCTTACCAGGGAGAAGCAGGTTAGAGTGCCACTCCAATGTGGCAGAAAACAATGACCTTCAACAACCTATTGGAATCATTTACATTCCGATGTTGTTGAGTATGTGAAATTCATTATTGTTACCACTGTTATTATCTTCACTACCATGGCTTCGAACGAATGAGAGCGAATACCGCGTGGAGGTACATTATCCCTGCTGTGCTAACTGTCGCAACAATCACGGGACATAACCATAAGCCTTATTAGATATTTTCGGCGTTACGTGAAGTACGTATAGGTAAAACAGCACACGTACAATAGCCATTCCAGTAAAGTGTATGTAGTACTCACCGTCTACATCCGATAGCAATACCAGTAAACAGTATAATGACAGCGTGACCCATGTCCACATCGCATAAGTCCCCGATGCACGTCCGTTCTGTAACTCCTGCAGAGACCCTAAGCGTTAAAGGCTGATCTACTCGAATCATCCACGCGATGATCTCATTGGCTCCTAATTCTCTACATGTGATTGGTCATAGTTTGGCGATACAGTCTGATCAGCTATTGGCCAGAATAGTACAGCGCAGATAATGAGTACTTTTGTGCATCACACCCTGAGACTTAGACAGGTAGATCGGGTAGGAGTGTTTCTCTCCGACAGCTAAGGCGAGGTGGCAGTTCACTGGGCTCTTCCGTGAGAGCGCAGCCCCTCTCGGATATCATTCGCAGGTTTGGCGAAATTCTTTCCAGCGTCCAGCAGTAAAACGGTCGTAAATGAGGCGACATCCCAGTGGTTCCAGAGAACTGCTGCGAACAGTACTGGTCAGCGTACAGCGAATTATAAGCCTTCCTGTCTATGAACAAGAAAATTTCGCAGAATGAGTTTGTTTCGTACAGTCTCTACCACAGCGTGTCAAACGGAATACAGTGAAACGAAAATAAGGTTAGTTGCATCGTTCTTATGAAAGGAAGATGCAACGTGGCCAACCAGTAAATCCAGGGTAGAACTGCCATAAACAGAAAACAACCCCACTCCATTACAGAAATGCAGCATTGTTCATTCCGGAGTTTTGCGGAAGTTGTACGTTGTGGTCACCCATCTTCCCTCATATTCCTGATTGCAAAATATTCGCCCAGCACTTGTCATTAGTTAAAGAATACCACCCTCAGCATACAGTCCGGTCCAATTATCAGAACCCATTCATTTTCGCTATGCACCAGCATCAGTGGAAATGCTCACCAATCTGTTCTCCCCTTTGTCGCATAAAGACCTCCCATTTCAGATTTTCATTCAAACCTCTTGTTCGAATATTGCGCTCCAGGACTAGAGCCAATTAACCTTTACCAGTGTTGTATCCCCTCCTTAGAAAACTTCCCCGTAGGCCGGCACCACGCTTGGATCCACTTCAGACCCTGATAAAATTTTCCTTTTTTATCGCTGTAATGATAAAAACGAGGTCCATCTTGTCTAAGGTTCGCCGGTTCACTTAACTCACCTATCCAGCGTAACTTTGAAGACGATGCCCTACTAAGCGTCAAGAAAAATGAATCTGAACGGCACTGCTATACTTCTCACACGTTGGTCCGGGAATCTCATGTCGTCTTCCGCTCCAGATATATATATATATATATATATATATATATATTCTCATTCAGACTAAAGTTTTGTGGGCAAATCTCAGTGTGTTTGGCATTGGAGCCACATTATCTGATGATTTGGCTAGCTGGCCACAAGAGCGCCAGTGCCTGTACTGATCGGGCTTGACTACAAAGTTCAGTTTGACGAGTTCTTATGCTGATGGGTGCTGCAGTGGTTACAGTCGTCGATCTGATGGACTTGAAAACCCCTCGACAAACCAATATCGGTGTGGCTCTTCTCGAGGTTCATTGGGTAGGCATGGACCCCAAGCTATCACCAACCTTGTCATACTTGTACACTAAATAGTACGTAATTGCATTAATGCACTCAGTTGAAAATAAGAATGGTATTAACGGGATACCAGACTTGATACCTGGTTCATGATATTCCACACCCACATATCTACATATCTGTCACGGAGGTAATAAACATCCTGCTTAGACACAAATGATCGGCAATAACTGGTTCACGAGTAGAGCCCGTTGTTGCCCCGTTCATTTGTGCATTAAAAAGTGCACTGTTGAAAGAGATCGTACAATCAGTTCTTTAGCTCATCTGGGATTAAGAGAGTATCAGCAAAAGCTCAACTGCATCAACCACGTACCTGGTAAAGTTGCTTTGGTAAAAAGTAAACATACATCTAGCGGTAGCATTGCCTTCCTGAAATTTTTGGTTGTTTGACTCCGTTACTAAAATTACTTGACATGAAGGGCGTGTTCATCCCTAAAGGCTCGCACCACTTTCCGTACATCACATAACCAGTTGACAGTGTCGTGATATCGAGAATCGTGCGTATCCAATTCTAGACGAAATGGGAGATGTTGATTCCTCCTGCGAATCAACCCGAGTAACGGTTATTTCCCTCTTTATTTTGACTACTCATGAGTAGCGCGATTTCGCCCGTTTATTATAACACGGTCTTGCTTGCTGCTCGTTCCCCGGGTTTGTTGCTCCCGCTAAGGCCTGCTTACTTTCTAGTTACTAAAGTCGATATTTTGTTGCCTGCCCAACTTCGCTTGCAATATCGTATCGACTCTACCTAATTTTGAGTGCCTGATAGAGAAAGTGGGTCCACCGAGGATGGAACGCCGAACCCCTTGAATGGCAGGCGAGCTCGTTACCAGTTACACCAACTCGAATTCTCCGGAGGTCTTATTTTTGCATTACCTTTGTTTTAAACGGGCCCAAGCCCGCATCACGATTCGACACGTGACACGAACTGCTGTGTCACGCCGTCTGCTGAAAAAGGTACTTTTAATCTGTGCCAAATTCACCCGATACCCGTTTTTCAGAGTGTTTCCCTTACTTCCCGAACCTACTGACTGTTTTCTGCACCCTTATCTTTGTAAACGACCTATTTACACTGTCTGATCGTCCGTATGCGTACATTTTTATATCATTTGGTGCTTACTCGCTATTGCTTCCAGAAAGCCCCGCTGCCTCACTGTCCCTTTTTCTGCTCCTAACGATTGCGCCATTGATGATTGTAGGTTCTGCCTAATTCATGATGTTTATTAACCCATTTGTTCATATAACCAGTTCTCAACAGTATAGTATCTAGTGCCCTCATCCGTTTGTTCCTAATGCCCACTGAATGCGAACCGCGTGTAGTCAGATAGCTCCAATCGTCATGAGATCCTTAGCTGCCCGGACCTTACAGGAGACATGATTTGCGCATCCTGAACACAACCGGGGATCTTAGCTGTTCACAGTCTTGTGCACTGATGAGACTGTTGTTTGACAGTTTTTAAACCAAATTATCAGTTATCTTTGAATCGTAGACATCTTCCATTTTTTCCACATTTTGAAACTTCTTAGTGTCGGTCAGGATGGAGTTGTACTTTTACTAACAAGACATAAGCAGATCAGACGGAATACTTCATACGAGTGATCCTTCCATCTGAGAAGTCGTCACCAGAGGGGCTAATCAACACTTGTTCTGGGTCTGCTGATCGAAGGACGAGTGGCAATATATCGTGTCTATGTGGGAGTCAACCAAACCGATGATCAACTACTCTTGGCCCCTTCAACCACCAGCCGAGAAATTGCGAGTTCGAACTTCCTTGCAGGTTCGTGAGACGCGCAATGCTGATGATTCCCATTACGTATGAAACAACATACAGTGGGCTTTTCAGCATAGGCTGGTTTCACTTACAGAAAATCCCCATTAAAAATTACCAATTCTCCTCACACTATCAATAAATTTTCTAACACAATCTCTTTTGTTTGGAACGACACAAGCTTCTTTATTCGCGTTGGTGATGACTACCTCCCTCGTATGATTTGACAACAATTGTCTAGCTTAGATTTATCACTGGCAAAAACGCCAGTGGAACCCAGACACGATTCAAAACCCAAAAACTATATGGATAAGCATCAAACGGTACTGATTCTCCGAATAGATTCAAAAGTTGCGTTAACCTTCTCCTCATTAGCGTTGTCGAACCCCAACTGTCCGAAGAAAACACATAGAGGCGTTGGGCAACCATCCCATAAGTCATGAAGAGATGCATTTCAGAAAAAAAGCACTATTGTAATTGTCTCCTAGAAAGTGGAAAATGACTGCTCAGAGCTACGCTTTAGTTCATTCCGATCCACTCCAGCACGTCGTAGTAGATCAACGTTGGCTAGAGCACCGGCAGCATCCTCTTTGTAAGTGAGCAAGTAGCCCTGAATCTGCGCGGAACTGACCGCCACTCCTGTCAGGCTATCAGCGAATTTAGCAGCTAATGGATGCATTTCTTCCATAAAGGTCAAAGGTTCCACCTTGGAGTTCTCATCCAATCCGCACCAGGCTGCATCAGGTACTGGTTTTGACGGTCGTCCAGGGATGGGATAAAATCTGGAAAACATGCGCTCTAATTGATATCGATCACAATAGTCTACATGCACCTTCAAGTCTACTCGACCTGGTCGAATGAGGGCAGGATCCAAGCTAAAAGCAAAAAGGTAACAAAACGTGAATAGGCGAAGCTCATCCTAAAAGAAGAAATGATGGGGACTAAGCCACATTGGTTCAAAAATCCCACACAATTACGAGGGTTCGAGCCAAACAGCCCCAACAGAACCAACTTAACAGCCAAATATATGAACACATCAAGCATTGGCACACATACATGTCATATTATCCCAAAAGTTCAGTCAGCGTCATGAATAAAGGCGTAGCAAGTTGAAATAACCTTCCACTTCAGAATGAGATGAATCGCGTTTGCAGTCTCAATCATAAGAACTTCTAAGATGGTTATTAATCAACTTAGTTCTCCGGGGACAAATGGCATATTTAACTATCGAGAGGGCTGTCACCACAGGTACATTCAGCACCTGGCACAACACAAATTAATTTCTTTCACCATACAGAATTTTCGTCAAACTCACACCGATTTACTTACTTCTCGTCTGAAACGTCAATAGGCACCAACCGTGGTTCATTCGTGATGAATTCGAACGGAGTTTCCGAAAACTAAAACTCTCCTTCTACCTTCATCCAGAGATAAAGTCCAGGCCTTATACTGTTCCTGTAATACTCACTGACAACCCGTACAAGCGCATCGTAAGACCTACTATAGAAACTGACTGTTGACTGGGTTACAGCTGATCGCTTCGCCGAGCTTTGTAATCGCCTTGCAAATACTTCTGAACGATGTGAGAGGAGGTTGGGCAGGTAATTTTTTCTACCTATAGCGTTTATATAGCTCGTGACTGGATGCTTATGGATTACTGGTGCGTTTTTTATTGGCCCTTTTGGAATTTTCGTTGCACCGTGGTGTGATTGTCTTACATTTGGTTTGTTGTTTGTGAACCTTCACGTCAGTAGCTATATTCTTTCATTCCGATTGGTCTGTTTCGACTTTTTCGCGTGTTGTTCCGGCCAGCCTTCCCATCAGTTGGGCGGCAGTACGGTATTCCCTAATTTTAGTAGCCTTCTTCGTTTGATTTGGTCGGTCCACATGCCATCACTGTTGCGCTGGAGTCTAATATTTGGACAAAAGAACCAAATTAAAATAGCACACAGTAGAAGTGGCAAAGAGGACTTTGTTGCTTTTTTCTGTTCTGTGGAAAGTCAGGAAAATGCCGACATCACACGAGTAGAACTGAGTGGCGGAAATGAAGCGCGACGAAGCAAAGTACAAGCATCAAATTCAAACTCGCTGAGAAAAGCTTGAGGCTGTTGGCGGTGGAGTGCATGGACTCGGAAAAAAACACTGGGAAAACTATTGATTTCATTTAGTTTACCACTTGACCCCTCCTTACATCACACACGTTCCTTCCGACATTAGTCGTTACCTAAGAAAGCCGATCCTAACGAAGATTGTATTCGGATGATGGCCGGTGCGGTTCTCCAAGAGTGGCTTCTCTAGTTAGTACGGCTCAGTGAAAGATGTGATAGGAAGCTAGCTATTTTCCGATAAAGAAATACACGTTCGATACATCCTACTACTTGTGTAAGGAAATGAAAATGCCCATAAGTTTCAAAGGAAGTAGCAGTCAGACGAAAGAAGATACCTCACGGACCGGATGTTTTTCAAGGGCCGTAGCTTGGAGACCGTCGTGTTAGAGCAACGGAAATCCGCCAAAGACCTCAGGCAGAAGTATTGTAAAGTATTTAAACATAGATAGGAAACATGGTGAACGGCTACACAAAAACATTCAGCGCTAAGTTAAGAGTAGCACAGCCCTTTGGTCAACAGAGAGATCAGTGCGTGGCCAATTGCTCCATCACTTATTATAACTTCATTGTTCGGCTTCAGCAGATCATGAATGTCATCCAGGTTCCACACAGGTTCCACAGCACAGTAGACATCAGGCCTCATATTTTACGTTTGCAATATTAGATGGGAACAATTAGTTCCCGGTTGCACTGCAGGACCCTTCTGTGAACTCAGATCTACTTGACACGACGTCTAAGTTTTTATGTGATTTTAGCGGATGTGTAACTGGTTGGGTTGGGATGAGTTTGGCCAAACTATTTCTAGGATCATTCAAGGCAAATGGAGCTTATGTACGACAGATTCGATTCGTGAAGGCAAGCGAGGTGGGACTCAGCTGATGGCAGCAGTCGTAACCGGATACTTTTTAATTCTGGACTGACACACGTTGGGTGAGTGGGAAAGTCAACTTCAGGTTCGCAGCATGATTTGTGTTAACTGGGGTTTCAAACACTGCGCTTCTCATAACTTTGCTGTTATTTACTCGGACGATCGGGATAGTGTTCACGAGCTGACTTAGGTGGATGCGTCGAGGTTCGGTCAGTCCATCCAGTATCACAAAGACATGGGAATGAATACACTTAATTCTGGTCAATTTGTGCGCCCGTCCTTGAGACGCTGGACAACTTTGGCCTGGGTGATAAGATGAGCCACTAATCTTGACAGATGATCAGTGTCCCCCGAAAGCCATTTGATGATAAGGTAGTTGGATAAATACCTCCCTTTCTCACTATTGTCATCTGAAACACCCATACTCCTGTCAACAAACTTGGCAGCTAAGCCATTCTGTTCAAGAAATTTGCGGCCCAGATTACAGATCGCCTGATGAACACACCTTACCTCTGGGCCAAGTTTCTGATAAAAACCCAACTGCGTTGAAAGAAGACAACACTGAAGAATTTCACCGTTTGGTTGATTCCACTCAACTTACCATAACTAAGTATCAAGGGTGGGTTGCCGTAAACTGTCACAGGCATGCGTCCCATTCCGGTGTTCCCCGTACACTGACTGAGTCTAGAGACATTCACGTAAGACAGTCCGTGAAGGCTATCTGGTTTATCCAAGTAGATAGCGGCAAAATAAGTTAGAAGGCGCATTGGTTTGACCTCTAATCAATCTACATTAATTATACTGTAGACCTGATGCAACTATTCCGAGTTAACCATCATTTGTTAGTCTAGCAGGCAAGAGTTTCGATTACAAATCTTGGCAACAGCTGAGGCCATCGTGCAAGTCAGCCGCGTGACTCTATCTCAGGTAATCCTGGCCAAGTCGGGAGAATCTTTTACCAACTAGAGTGACAGTAGAGTGACAGTGACCAGTTAGCCTGGGATAATCTAATCAGCCTGGCCTATACACTATGATTTGATTACGCACTGAGTACAGTGAGGTGAAACTGATAAACCTTGCAACCATTATCTTTTTATTTTATTTACTCTATTTAAAGTGCAGATTTACTAGTCCAAGGATGGTATCGACGAAAATATACCTTCACTGCTTTATCCAAGTCCGAATAGTGTATTCAGTACCTGAGTACTTCTGTCACAAAATCACAGAAAATCTAACGGAGTAGACTACACGCAGTCAGCGCACAGAGAGCTGGTCGTTTTAGAGAGCCTTCAGTGTGATAGGCGCTTTAAAAAGCTTGTCTTCTATTCTCTCTCGATACAAGCAGGCGTTTAGTGTTCTGAGGAAGAAAACCAAACTGGTGACATCGCCTTAGTGGTTTTCTTGGTCAAGCCCGTGTCCAACCCACTGGGAATGTGACTACTGTTGAATGTTCAGGGAACTGTTACCTGTTAGCAGGCCATCGGCCCTGTCGAAAGGTCGGTCGTTCGACTCCACCCAAACACGTACTTTTCATTCACACTAGGTATTTCGATTTTATATTTTAAACCCGTGATACTTCATATCACTTCACACCAAAGCGCTGTAGCTGGCCGATGTGAACGTTCGGTTCATCGTGAACGGAGGCTGCTAATACCGCGGAATGAAATCAAGCGTAAAACATATTGGACAGACGTATGGCGATTAAATTGTGGAGTTCTCACTCATGATTGTAGCTTCCTTCCTCCCTACCGGCGGGAGGAAGGCCAGTGGTTCTAGCCCATCTTCAACATTTCCCTTTCCTCCGTGCTAAGCATGCTTGGAGTTTTCGGAATTCTCTGCTCATTCACAAGTCAATGCACGAAGCAAGCTGCATTGTCTCAGTGAGTAATGTACATTTCAGCGTCGTTTATTGTGCGCTCGCTATGTAAGTGAAAAGTTACTTTCTTTTTGGTTAGTAAAACCGTATTGCCCTTTGGTCGTGAATGGATTCGCCACATTACTTACCTCGTGGTACGCTAGACAACAGTTCCCGTCTGACGTTGGAATCCTAATTGAATACCCACAGGTTCACCCGAAAGTACTCTAACGGAGGGGCCTTTTTGCTAGAGGTACACTGGAGGAAGGAACTGCTGTTAAGTAAACGGGTTGTTCCGGGAACTTCGATTTAAGATCGTTACGACATTGAAATGTGACGACTAGGAAATATGAATGGGGTGAGAGATGTTACTTTTAGGCTAACACTAGACAACGGCGGACGGTGTGTAGTAGAATACAACCCACCGATCGACGTAATTGGTAGTCATGAAGATGATACGTCCATCCGTCGAAGTGACGCCGTCCAAAGCATTCAGAAGCCCACTCAACGTTAAGGTTGGCATCCCCTCGTAAGCTACAAAAGACGGAAAACGGATGCGAATTCGCTTTGAGTGCGCATGGCTTCGGATACTGCAACATAAACATACCATCACACCAAACATAGAAGTGGGCACAACTACAGTACAAATCAAAATCGTTCTCTCACTCAAAATCGGGCTGATTATACAGAAATATCAAATGTGAAAATAAGTATTTTTAGCAACCCTTCTCTTTTTATACTGCTTATCTGCTCGCGAATAAATCGGAGATGTTTCAACATTACTCACACTATTGGCGAAAACTCTGATCAGTCCACTACTGGTTTCGTCTTTCTTGAGTGAATGAATGGTCCACTCCATATGTCTTCGATTCATGTTAGCTAGCTAAGTGTCACGCCACTTGGCTGATACACCACCCCAAAGCATCTGCGAGCTCTAGCTGACTGCATCTAACTTAATGTAGATCGGAAATGAAAACGATTCCGTACTTTCGAACAATTCACAATTGTAATAAAAATTGAAAACGGCCAAACTGGAACACAAGACGGAACAACCCACCGCAACTCAATAATGATCAAGTTCGAAGCTGTGATCTTCTCGTCAGCTTGAACACTAGGCAGTAAGAAAAACAATGTCATCCGATGAATGCATTTCGTAAAATCCCTTCAACCGCAATACATGTACGACACAGAGCTAGTTGCATTGTTGATGTGAACCTGAGGAGAAACGACCTCAGTTGATGAAACCAAGCTGGTCTCACACTACCAAGTATACCAAATATTCGTTACCAAATACGAAAAACCCGGTGGAGCAACCATCGAGAGTTATTTGGGACAAACATCGAAAGGTGCACTCAGGTTTTAACACCCAAATAAAACAAGTCGTCTGCATGTAAGTTGGAACAGGCTCCAAAGATCTCAGTTATTAGGGACCAAACTTACTGACCATAGTGTTTGTGGTTCGAATCCAAAAACCGGCAACTCGACTGTTGCCGTCTAGGCTTGGGCGACGGGGCAGCATCTCATCCCTCGTGCTCCGTTCGGGGTAGCACGGCGGAGAGGCACCAAAGCGGTGTTATAGCTAAACGATTGTAAGTATTACTATGATCCGGAAGTGAAAGGAGTCCTTTCTTTTCAAGTACGTTCGAACTTCAACAACACTGATCATACAACGTCTCGTTCCGTAGGTTGAAAACTCAACAGGACTCCAAATGAGTTAAATTTTACAAGCATTTTCCTTTAAACCTTTCTCAACTGCGCGAGAATCATTGTTCAAAGCGGAGCTGCAGTGGGACAGTTGTGCAAATCGTTTCATTGACAAACACAGTAGGAGGGGCGCGAAAAACGCACGAATTTCAGTACCAGGAAAGGCCGTTTACCCAGCGGTTCCGTGCACCAACAACCATGGGTTCAGCCAGTTTAAGTGGAATTCACATGTAGCCCTCTCCTTCACGAAATCTTGTGAAAATCCCGCCGAAAGAAACAGCAATATCAGTCCCATCAACCGATTATTGCGTTCCTTATTTCACTTACCAAAGAACTGACTGAATTCTGAAGATCTTGAAATCAGGAGCAGAACGGCACCCGTCCGGAAGTTTTCTCATGCTGCCGGCCACGTTTCCGACAGTATCCGACGTACCATTGGTTGTTCCATTCAGGCCTAAACCGCGTGCTTCTGAAGCGCTTGGTTTGCGCTGGTCGTAGGGAATGACCGTGTTACCTGTTAGATCTCTGCTGCAACCACTCCTGCAATTTATATCACTTTATTCCGTTTTACACATATTGCGCCAGACGAGATTGCATGCAACAGCATTGTTCAAAGTTGTCGACTTCCTAGCAGTGACGACTGTATTTTGTCATACTGAAACGCTTCAACGTGATGAATTGTTTCATTTCGTTGTTCTCTCTCAGACATCAAGCACTTGATGGTGTACTAACTAGACTGAAGTGATCTAGACGACATGGACCGAGGACAAATTGAATGAAATTTCACCGTCGGTGCACGAAGCGTGCAATACGGTCCACGTTGGTAATCTCTCCCCATACTCCTTCCTATAAAACATTTTAGTCTCTAGAAGGGATACCCTCCTCCAGAAAAGAATATTGTGGTCTGTATGTATTTTGGTTTAATCTAATCTCAGCCTAACCGATGGTGAATAGCCGGAATGTTTTACCCCTGCATAGGACCTGCTAAGTACTGGGATACGGGCTTGGACCACATCTTTACTGCGGGCAGTACTGTGCTTTCCTTCCCAAAGTAAGTAACAGGAAAGAGTAAAACTCTTCTGGTTTCCGGAATGCAACAGTACAATACCGCAAAAAAACTGACAAAGAATACAGAATAAAACAGTAAGTAAACGAAACCGCGAGGCTTAGAACTGTTCGCGAAACGGTTTACAGGGAAGGTAGAGTAAATCAGGCAAAAACGAATGGCACTGAATCCCAATTTCGGTATCCTGTCGAATTAGGATAGTGCATGGCTTTGAAGGCAAGCATGTGAGGCGGATGCACTGTTGGTCAAGTTGCGCAATGCTGCCTGAAAATTAAGTTACTGCAACAATTATTAAAAGACTGGTGGCTAGAGAAGCTTGGATGAATTATTGCTGCATATACGTACTGATAAGCATTCCGCCCTCAGCTCAAGGTATTATGGCAACAGATTCCCGAAACAGTCAAGAACACACCACCGAACATGACCTCCAGCAATGCAATGCCGCCAGGAGTAGGAAACATTACTTTCCAAAGCCGTCTATTCCAACGACAACAACAACGCGCAGTCCAAAAACATTCCCATACTTGTGCATACGGAGTCAACTATCCATCAATTAGTACGCAACTGACAAAAACGCATTCGAAACGAGTACTTATAGAACCGCTGTCCGACGGGTTCACTCACCTTTGGGCTGGGTCACTGTACCCTGGCGACTGTGCACAGCAGCGTCAATATCTTCTAACAGCACGATCGACTGGAGGGGTGCATGAGTCAACAGATGGTCCAGACGATCAGCAGTCATGCCGAATTCACTCAAGTTCAGTACGCTGATGCTATAA
The DNA here is from genome assembly GCA_004794785.1 of Opisthorchis felineus. Classification (NCBI taxonomy): domain Eukaryota; kingdom Metazoa; phylum Platyhelminthes; class Trematoda; order Opisthorchiida; family Opisthorchiidae; genus Opisthorchis; species Opisthorchis felineus. Next base: position 127,372 of record SJOL01008593.1, read on the forward strand.
TCCAAATGACCTGAATTGCGGTTTTGAAGTGTGAAATGATACATGTACAGTTGCAATTAGCAGGCGACACTTTTAATATGCACAATGCGCTAAAGAGCCGCTAAGAGGTCGGCTCCAACAATTCAGTTAACAGTAAAACTGGTGTTAAGTCCTTGGGGGGGGAACAAACAAGCAAGTTCTTTTAAAGGCGAAAGAGCGCTGCAAACCTGATTTGTTTTAGGCCACAAAACAGCGGGCACCAATAAGGCATCAATAAATGAAGTCAATTTATGTCGAAAAACCAAGAGTCGCCGCTTTTTGGCTTCCCGGAACAGTTTGGATTGAAGTTTCAAGATCTCCTCATAGTACTACTACAGTTTACGGTGACCTCAGAAACGGCGACCTAATTCAGCTGCACTAGAGATGCAGGCGGGCAACAGGAAGACCAGTGGAGTGAAGCTGGAATGAAAGGTGAGAATTCAAACTGTTGCAAGAATGGTCATGATAGAACGTACTTCTCAAGCCAAGTATAAATGAGAGAACAAGCTCACAACATATCTGGTTGAGGGCTGGCAGCCAGTTTTTTAGTATACATAGTGGGGATCCGAACCCGCGTCGTTCAAATGAAAGGCTCCGATGTCATCCGTCGGTCTACCCGAGACAAAAGTAATTCGCTCTTTTGGAGCTAGAATTCCAACACGGCTTGGCATAGCAATTATATGGCGCAGACATAAATTTCTATCAAATCGCACATCTTAATTAGTAACATCAAAAGAAACCGACAGCAACCTACGATTGCGCCTAGTGATCAAATAACGAGGAGAAAACTCTGTTATTGATAAGGAAAGCGAGGTGGATTGGAGCGATGATTGCAAATTTAAGTAAGCCCTTCGAATCTTGCGAAGCGCACCTTCAAATCTAACCAAGAAGGGAAGAATGGCCAGTTAGTTTGGTCCACCAAACCGACTTCCAGCTGCTAAACCGATGAAGGTGTGTTTTTTTGATCAAACTTTTGTAACTTCCTTTCTGCGTACAGTTGCGTACTTGAGACTTCTGCCATATGTAGTTTTGAAAATGCACCCCAAAGCCTGTCCCAATCAGCTACCGCATTCGTGTGCTGCACGAAGCGGCTTCGTCGGTATATCTAGTAAATTCCAGACGGCTCCCGAAAGACAGACTGGGAAAGCCTCTGAAAAAGGGTGAGGATAGTTTATTGATTCGGCCAAGGCTCGCCAGCAGATTATCAGCCCACAAAACGGTTTTCCCAGGACCAGCCTCGATCTACGTTCGCACTGCCCAACTAAAACGCTACAGAAGCGAGCGCAAAAACTGATTAACATGGGAGCTCGCCTAGCTGCCAGGGGAAGATGGGATCAGGTGAGGCGAATGTACTTCCTATGCTGGAATGCATTTTTACGGGCGCATACGTCAATGTGCGTTATCTATTGCTTGACTGGGTGTCTGGTAGCTCTGACGCGCCTCCGGCTTCAACAGTTCAAAGCGTGCACTGACGTACCAGTCATCAAATGCCTGATAGTTCATTTACCATAAAGACCATCACAAAAAGCGGAACCAAAAAATCTACATGAGTAATCAAGACACTGAATTTAGAGAAATCGGTATCTTCTAAACTGTCAGAGGAATTTTTCCACGAGCATGGACTGACTAAGCATATGAAGGCACAGAAAAACATACTTTTGTTGACCTTCTGATGATCATCTTGTAAGCCAACCAGTGAGTCTTGCGAACAGTTGCCCATTTCTCACACATACCTTGAGGAAAACGAGGTGCTGCCTTGGCTTTCTCCAACCCAGACGGTGAGCTCGAATTAGCCAAAAAGACCTACGACGAACATTTTCATAACCAGAGAAGGTATTGTAGTGGTTGGAATCGCTCACAACCCTAGTCCTAGAACTAGGTGCATGCATGCGCACCAACTATTCTTGTTGGTAGGAATGTCATTGGTTTATGGCTTATGTCGATTGTTTTGCTGCGTTCTTGACCGACAGGTTGTCACTTCACTCAGAAAAGCTAGCCACCAATCAAGCACTGTTCAACTTCGCCATCAAACAAACAAAACAAGTCGAAATATGGAAAGGAGTGACAACGTCAACTCAATATACAATCCTCTAGCGATATCTCACCTGCCAGTGCTGTGATAAAGCTTGTCTTACCACAGCCCGGAGGACCGTAAAGAAGGTAACCTCGGTGATAGGGTATTCCTCTTTCAGTGTACCAGGCTTGATTTTCTGTTAAAAAGGTAAAAACAGGTGCAGCGTTTGTTGACCAGCTTTTCATTACGGCAATTCAACGTAATCAAAATGAAATGGTGGCGCTACAGTGAAACGCGCCTTGAATCCAGGTGCAAGTCAGTTGCTGTCTTCTTCAATAAAAGTAGGGCTCTCTTGGTTGCGATGAGGATAAAAGATATGAGGAAAAATTGATTGCTTTTAACGGACAAATCGCTAGGCAACCCACTCCCACCAACATTGCGGTTGCCATCTTTTACAATACAAGGATATGCTGTGAACCAGCACAATGACCACTCAAAATAAGTCCGGCGAATTCTACCAAGAGGATTGGTGTTCAAAATTTTACTTTAAAGTGGTGCTCAACCCAACATGAAAGAAACGTCTGGAATGTTAAATGCACTTTTTGACGCCTGGGTGTGACTTCACCTCATGTCAGTGAGCGTGACACCCTCTGAGTTTGACAAGATACCTTACATGGTGTACCCACCAACCGATATGAATAGCGCTCTTGTGTCAGACTCATGGAGCGACAGAGAGGACTTTCTAATGGACCTTTCAAGGTCTTATAGCAACGAACAGCCATCATTAAAATTGATGTTGCTGTAAATAATGATGAGAATGGGACCAACCGAGTTAGGATCGCTGACAATTTCGTCCACAGGACGAATGCCAGTTACTGACAAGGTGTGAAAGGTGGTAGGACCACAAAACGGTTGGTCAGATATCCAGCCTGGTAGATCCCCAGTGAGAACAACTGCGCAGGTCGATTCCAAACCTTCCGCTGGTTAAGTGACGAAGCCCGGAGATCTACAGCCTCTACAACACATTTTTGAAAGACAGCTAGAAAAAAATGTCGAGAAGACGCTGTGGGAGTCGTAAAGTGTCACGACATAACCAGAAAGCTGACTCGATGTTGAGTTAGGATGTACTGAGAGATGTGAAACCGTTTTGAGTGAAAAACGTTGCCTCTTGGTGGCTAAGCATATGCAGTGCATGTTAAAACTATCTATAACTGACCACTCCAACTCACCACCTAGTAATCATTTGAAGACAACTTCAATGCGGATATATCCTGCAAACACGTAACGCCTGCTATGCTCCAAAGACTTTGATGATCAAATGGTAGGGGTAATCAGATAGAAGAAGTAAAGTTCCGCAGCCGTGAAGTATACTCACCCTCAGGTTCTTCTGCTGGTATCCGCTTCTGAAACCATAGATGACGTTCAGCCGTGGCATCCTTCCGTTGCCTAATTGGTATGTCACCCGAAAGAAGCAAGAGGACTGAGATACTTCCAGGTTGTCAAATCCTAGACAGGAGCAGCTGAGATACCGGTTTTAGGTTTGGAAAACGGACTAACCGATCAGTAAGTTCGCAGCCTTACCAGTCGGCTATCTCAAGGGCCATCTGGTACCATCGGGCGCCACAGATGACGCACGGTGACAAAGGTAGTTGGTGCGATGATGATGCATGCCTGTACTTCTGTCACATTACAGTTCAACCTCTGATATGAGTGGACTCAATCACTCCGCTTGACGTTTCAAAGTGACACGAGGAAATGGATAACCCAGAAGTAATACTGTACGCAATCGAGAAGCGCGGCACTTCTAGGTTTTAGAGGATTTTGTCGTTTGGCGAAATCCAAGCTGCTCTGATACATATGTGGTACATTACACAATGAACGCCGACGACGGTTATAACCCATATACAGCCGTTCCAGCTGTTACTGGCTCTGTGAATGTGACATCCATTCCAAAATTCTCAAACCAGGTGGTCTCTCATGATTCACGTGTTTTGCTGCTCACCACAACGTGAACTCCCTTCGGTCGATTGAACCAAGCAAAAAGAAGTGTGGTGGAAAAGAACAGAAACAATCTGAATTACCTATAAATTCACGGACGTCAGCCACCAGAGCCTCTGCTACACCTTTACGCAGTACCACTGAGTCCAGTGGCCGTCTCGGACGCGGATAACCAAACTGCCTCCAGTCAGAGCCAAGAGCCTGTGACACAAGTGAATAAAGGGAATCAGAAAGTTAAAAACCCACGGAGGTGAGTAAACGGGGTAGTCGAATGAAAAAAGTGGAAAACGAGGAAGTTCCTTTCCCATGCAGCAAACACTCATTTGCACGTGATTTCGAAAACTTGGCGGCTGTTGGCTTGTTCCCCTGCTTCACTCCATTTCCAGCTACTTATTTTTGGTTGTTAGTCACGAAAACGCGCGTGTTTGGTCCCCAAGAAGAGAGGCGCTTTCAACAGCCCGATGACTCGTTTCCCGGTTACAAGAGCTTCAGATGAACGGTTGAGGTGAGTAGTTGAGTTCATCGTCAACTTATAAAGCACAACTCCAAAAGGATATGATGGGATTGACCGGCTGTCAAAACAGTCATAATGTACTTCAGCCTAGCAACAAGATTTTCAATTCCCGGAACGAGGAATCTTTATGCAAAATCTGGGATCAACTGAGCGCAGCTCAAGTGAGGAGGTTCATGAAACGTTTGGGAGTAACACAGAAACAGGAAGTCCTGATTGGCTGCAGACGTAGTTCAACGAGTGTATATTAGCTAATGGCCTCGGTCAACACTAAGATTCATTTTGTAGCAATGCTGGTGCTCATCATCGTATCCGTTTCGACCTAATCAGAAAAATACCAAACACTGATGTGAACAGGAGAAACGAAATGACTTCGAATGAGTCTCTCGTTTATGTTGTTGGTCGACCGTAATTGCGACACAGAGACTGTCCCAAGTCGCTCAAGATATCGAAGTATTACAGTTTGTACGCAGTATGGTGAGACTGGTCGGAATTTGAGTGCGATTTTCGGTTGCGAACAGCACGGCAGTTTTCAGCCAAGACTGTATCCTTAAATATGTGTATTCTAAGACATACTGAGAAGCCTTAGTAGGAACCGCGTCAGAATCGAACAAAACTCGAATTACTTAAGGGTCGATATGAGCTACGCCTGCTTTTGAGCACCACTCTGAGATGCTTCGTTCGGAATTTTTCGTGTAAAGCCATTGCTGTAAAACTATCTCGGGCCGACGTTTTGTGTAAGTCACAAAAACCAAGAAACAGCCAGAGGCTCCATTTGGGAACTCTCCAATCACACAATTATCTTACTGCTGGTACCAAACAACACTACACATGAATTTAAGACGGAACCTGTAGACTTTTTCACAGAAGCGTCGACACGTCTTAACACAGTAGCTCTGCAGGTTCTAGGAGATAGAGACAGCGTTCTCTTATCCTAATCAGAAAAAAATCTGGAATCCCCCTTTTGTTAAAACTGGCCGCATCCGAAATGTCTCGAATTCTCTGAAATAAAACAATTTTTCAAGGACATACAATAAAGCTTGTTCGCACAAGATCAGGGCTCGAATGGCGGTTGCCTAAACTTTCGTCGCATCGTCAACAAACAACACAGTAGTCGGATACGGCAGTGCCGCGTACATATGGGCTACCAAAGATCCGTAAGCCCCTTCTCAACGTAAGTCGTTCTCTCTATGGCGCGGCTGCACGACGGTTAACAGAGTCTGCCATGTACCTTTGAATTCCCAGAGTGCATAAGCAATTTCCAAGCTGAAAATAGACTGGAGTGCTACTCAAACAACCAACCTCTTTACTGACGTGTCTTGTTTGAGACTATTGACAACAGTTGGGCCTATATCCATCAATGTCGAAAATGCTTTAAGCCCCGACTACCAGCGAGGAGGTTCCGAGCTCCAGCCCCCATGGAGGTTTGTGAGATGTACTCTGTTGATGATTCTCAATAAGAATGAAACAGCTGTAAAGCACTCCTCGGCCTTTCACAACAGATTAGTTTCACCTACAGGAGGGCAATTCATTGAAATTTCCAAATATTTCCATGCTAACAACAAACGAAATAGATTGTTACCCCATTCGTTTGTTTACGAATGTCCTGGAAACCACCTGAGTGGTAGGACTCGGCGTCCTTCCCGAGGGATACGAAGCATGTGAACCGGAGGATTCAAACAAGTGACCGGTGTAATCGCGAACCACACAGACAAACCAGGCTGAATCGTTCAACATGCGTTCAGTGTTCACGCGCAAAAAAAGAATTCGAAATAACAGCAGCAGTTGCAATCGAACTACATCAATCTGCAGTTACGCAGATTACGCCACCCAAAAAATGAAGAAAAAGTGGAAAGGAGTCAAACGTATGATGAACAAATCTAGTTTGTTGGCTTGTGTCAAGGTTTTCTGTGCACACAAGCTGAGTCGAGGGTGATTTACCATTCTTGTTTTCGCGATCCAGAAAAAGAATACCCTACTGGTAAACTCCGAACAAGGAGCCTATGAGAAAAGGTCCGCCTGGTTGAGAATGACTCATCTACTGAGATACACTGTGAACGAACTGTGAATAACTGTCATTATGATGCCCTTCCTGAATTACTTCATATTCCAGTGAATACCAATCTGTTGAGATGTCCCAGTCGTTATTTAACTTGCACAGCAAAACAATAGAATTACACAAACCCCTAAGAACAACTATCGGGATAAAATAAATCGATCCATGCAACCACCGGCCATTGGTGAATCCCATTCTTTCAATCCCAACACAAAATCATGGCAAACGGACTGTTTTATCCCATATAGGTGATAGACACGATGGGGCTTTTTCCTATGAGCAATGGTAACGGTCGCTCTCTACCCGACTACAAAGACCACAAGTCAGTAAGGCCAGAGCACCGGTATGACAAAACATTAAGGTTTATTCATTTGTTTCAGTCGCATGAGATGTAATCGTGTAGAAAATTTCGTCACGAGCTCCATGAAATCCTATATTGCACCGGTAGAATGTTCATGTGATCTGTTCATCATCACCGTTTACATCACTGACCGTAGCTCATTTCCGGTAACAGAGTGAACAAAGGTAGGCCTTTTTAGGTCACATAGTTTGGGGGAGATAAACAAATAATAATAATCGTTCAGCTGTAGCAATCTTTCGGTGCCTAACTGCCACGCCACCCGAAGGAAGCACGAAGGGGGCTGGGATACTGCCAGGTTGCTCAAGCCAGACAGGAGAAGTCGAGAGGCAGAGGTCGGGTTCGAACCACGGACCTTCCGGTCAGTGAAATTCGCGCTCTAACCACTGAGCCATCTGACCCCTCATAGGGGAGATAAAACCAATCAAAGCAAGACTAAAACCGGTCCCTGAAACTGACACGGATTCTGAGGGCTAGGTAGGGATAGAAAAGGCGATTGTTTGGCCACTTAAGTAGCAGTATCTACTTGAAGCCTTTTTGAATGCAAAGCAGAGATAGGTGAACGCCTAGTCCTACAGATCCCGGGTCGGCTAAAGTCCTCGGTCGAATCGCATCCAACGGCGTTTCGTTCAGACGTCACGGCCTCTGTGGCCAGACAATCGTATTCTACTCTCAGTGACTCCCAGTCTAGGCGTGAGGCTTAGCGGACGATGCGACTGTTTTCGGTAGTGATGTTAAGCAGGACTGAAACCGACCCAAGTTTGATCGGTATCATCTGATCAGCGTTTCCTTCAAATGAGTGATGAGATATGTGAAAAGATACGTTCTCTCATATTGTTATACCATGTGAGCCCGCAGAAATTATCTACACGTTATGCAGCATAGTAGGAAAGGCCGACTGAACAGTTAAATTCATGGTTTCCATAGCCGCTTAACTGTGCGACCGAAGAGTATTACCTTGGTCATAAATTTAAGACATACGTAATTTTTACCACTATCATGAAGGATGAAACTGCTTACAGAAGAAATAAAGATTGCATTGCCTTGTGAGCGGGAAAAAATCTATTAAAAAATCAGCAGTATCAAACTAAAGTAGCTTAGATTCGTTAGTCGCAAGTTCTGTCGAATGTTTAGAACAATTCACATTCAGAACACACAAAAAGTAAACGTAAAACGAACCACTGCAAAGCAATACTTTATAGACCACCGTCCATCCGGTTTCCCGAGCGACTGCGGCTTCCCGAGCCTCTTCCAACAGGTCAATGAACAACTGGGTATTGCGGCCGAAAGTAGTCAGAGTGACACTTTCAAATGGAGCCACGCTTGCACCTTGCATGGTCTGCTGTGCCCGCACTCGTTCGATGCGGATTAATCGACGTCGATGGAACATATAGTGTACACCTGTGCTGGGAACAAAGTCAAAGGCTACCCGGATCCTGCCACCTTCTGTACGGACTACATTCGTCTCAACGCTCAAGTGCTGATTCGGGCCACCTGGCCTCCGGCCGAACCAACTTTGTTGTGAAACATCATGACTTGCGCTTGTAGAAGCACGTGTGCTGATCCAGTGAAGGACCCAGGGATAAGCCTTGTCATTACTCGCCACTTCCAGAGTCTGTGTGAAGTTACGGCGAAGGATAATTCTGGAGAGCTGACCCATCCGTCGAAGCATGGCCACACCAAGACCAACACCGAACAGACCAGCGCCTGCACTGAAGTAAGGATTGTCTTTAAGGGCCGATTCCAACACAAGCTGAATTGATTCCATGCTCCATACAATGTGATTCAAGTTTTACTGGAGTTCCTATCAAAAAAGCAGACGATGAACTGTGATAAGTGCACTACCCACATACTGAAACAGATCACCTGATAAAAGTCGGCATTGAAAAACAGTCCATTGAATCAGTAGACAGGTTAATACTCAAGTCCCCCAAAACGAGTTTCGTGATTAGAGCCCTGTTTCGGCACACCGTTTGCTTAAGCCTAGCAGTATCTAAACCATTACAGCTCCATTCGTGGCCCATTTGGAATACACATAAACCAATGAGATTTCAACCCAAGACGAAAAGTCAACCCTTTGCGCGGAATCCTCTGATTTTCCGTTCCTATGCTTTGGATGGAAGTCATTCAGGCAACGGAAGGCAGATCGGTGCAGTTGGCCGACTGATGGTCTACCCAACGATTCACGTGGGTCAGACTGCCTTGGTCTCACCTTGATTGCAGGCAGGCCACATATTAAATAATAAATACGCGATTCCACAAGCTTGTTTACGAAATATTTGCGATCGGTAGTTGGACTAACACACGTTTTGAAAGCGAAAAAAACACTCAACTCAAGCGAATATAACGTTTACTTCATTGCAGTTAGCAGAGGAAAAAGTAGGTGACATGCATCCACCCAAATACTGTCTGTACTGTCTGTCCTGGCTAGCAAGGTCTATCAATATTGTGCAGGCGATGTGACGTAACTCGCAAATATTCCCGAAGATTTTTCCAGGACTTCGAACCAGAGAAGCGTTGGAAGCCCAATTGGTAAAGACAGGAATGTACCATCTGGACAAAGCATGGACGTGCAAGTCATTTTCCAGTTTGCGTTCTTGAATGAAGAGACAATAGTTGACAGGCAGTTGAAACAAACCGCTCGCAGCGGAAGCGTGCCATTGGTTCCTACTTTGCTGCGATCACTACAAAGATTTCCAACCAAGCTATACACCTAATGCAACTCATCGCTGGTCGATTACGGCCGTTAGTTGGCGGCCAAATGACTTTCTGGGTGTTTGTAGTTCAACAAATCATTAGTTAGCCGTAGAACACTCCTAGTCCCAGGAGATGCACATTGTTTTCATTCCTTTTGGAAACACGGGGTCATATTCTATATGACCCCATGACCCCATGGTCATATTCTATATTCCTATTCAACTACGGCAAAAAAAAACGGCAATCAATCAGCTGGTAAAAAACTAAGTAAAATACTGAGACGAAATTTCTAAGAGTAAGCAGTTCAGTTATGGACAACAGCATTTGCCCATCAAACAGTTAGTTCCAGTACTGCAACACTGAAAAGGTGGACATCTCAGAAAGGTCCTAATATATACTCTACGCATAGGATGAATGCTTGTATACGGAAGTGCCAAACTAGAAGAAAGGAGTGAGGACTTGGTTGGGATCAGCCGAATCATGTGAGGATTAGAAAAGACGGCCTCGCCAGTCCGGATTTCACGAATGCTATTTTGTAGCAGATGGGGAGCAAAAATAACCAAGCGAACCTAATCATGTGACCTAAGGTCCGCTGTTTTGAAGTATTCCCATGTTCGCAACCCTATGAGTTACTGAGAAGCCGTAATTAGAAATTTCACGGTTAAGGAAAGCTATGTTCCAAATTCGGCTCCCGTTTATTTCACGACAAAAACAGTGGAATTATTCTAGTCCCGTCCATCTAGGCGATGCTGGAAAGGCAAAGCACCAAAATTAAAACTTGGAATGCGAAAGCGCAGCAATTTCGGAGGGGTCTAAAAACCACGCTAGAGGATACTTCACCCAATAATTAACCCCATCCACACTTACCACATACTAGTATCCATACGCCGATAGTGCGTGTGGACCAGAAACTCTAAAGGACACCGCATCAGCAAAGGCCCGGTACGATTCCAGACCGTGACAATTGCCAGGCAATTTAAACACCTAAGCAGAACGTCAACCGAACAAAAACATCGGTAAAGTAGCGCGTATGCTCGCCTGGCCGTGTAGACATACGTCTCCACTTGTAGTACTCAAAGAGAACGCAACAAGTACTCCGCGCTCATTATCGTCATTTGGAAATCTAATATGATTTATCCCGACGTTCGACGTCCGATCTTTGTTACAATTGCATTTACTTGAGTGTAGAACGCAAGTGGTGAAATTAATGTGAAATGTCAACATCTCGTGATGTTTCTTCACTAATTTGGTTACATGATTTTAGCTGTTGATAATTTTAGCAAGCAGTGCAAATCAGTGCGTGATCCGCCCCGTCGCGTTCCAAAAAGTTCGATTTACGCTACATCCCCTAAACTGCGTCAGAAAAAATTCGGTCGTCTTCCAAGGAAACAAAGCCCCCTAGCTCTTGCAACATCCGCATCTAAACTCCTATATCTGGGGGTTTCGAAAGACCTACTACATACATTATCTTAAACGTCCGTTCAACCTCCACTTTCGGTAGTACCGAGTGCTGTAAGACGGGTCACGGATTGATTAATTTTTTTTGGGGGGGGACTGAATTGAGATGTTCTCAAGTTTTTCGTTTTTACAGCTGTACAACATGCTTAAACCGATTTTTTGTGTAACATAGCTCAAAACATTCCGCTTGGTGATGCTTTTCGCTGGTCACTCAAACGGACCCCTTCAACGACACGGTACTTTCAAACAGAATGAGAACTAGCAACGCGGACAAACAAATAATCCACTTGGTTCATCTATACACCGCACAGATTTCGAGAAATGTGACGCATCTTGCACGTCTTTACGCTTCGTTCAGCGTGGTGCATATTCCCGAGTCTCCTCATCGTACCAAGTAAACCTAAAACCAGCCAAACACCCAACTAGCGTGAATGAACAAGACTTATAAAACCCAACTATCACGAGAGGTCAACATGCCGACAATATATCCAGGTATGTGGTTACAGTAAAAAGTAGCCAAATTGAGTAACTTGAAATTGCCCCGACCTAAAGCTGCCATCTTGACGTGGTGGTCGGACTTGAGTGCTGCAATGATCCCGCGGGCTACACTGGCTGGAACTTTATTCCACAAGGTGCGACCATGCCAGGAAAGCCAAAGGGGAGCAGTCAGACCAAGAGCAGCGGGACCCCGTACTATGAGTAATCGTGCTACGAGGCGGTCTGGGGGTAAAGTCGTACTGTCCTCTGCGATAGGAATGCGAGGCAATAAGGTGTTTTCCCCAGGCGACCAGCATGTCCATATTTATGGAAGCAGCGACGCTGCCTTCCCCCGAGGAAGGACGGGTTAGAAGAGGTCGGTCCTAAAAACTGCACATTTCGATCGCCCAACGGTTGACCGTGACCGCCGGCGCATTATTCAATACGGTTGAAGTAATTTTGAAACCAAAGAGTCCGGTGCTGCTCAAAAGGCACCTGCTGTGCGCAGCCGCATCAGGAATGAGATGGTAATGCCTTATTCCCTGCGCCCTCGGATTTGGCCAACCCCCTGCAACCGAGCAGATCAGACTACTAAGTCATCGGGGTCCCCAAAGAAAACCTCGCTGTCCGCTGCTTCGCGGGTCAGACTTTTGAGTCAGAGGTTATAGGCAGGGTCCCCGAAAACAACCCTACATCCTCCCACTGCTTCGTGGGTCAGACTTTTGAGTCAAGGGCTCAAGGTGGGGTACCTCAACTAAACCCCTCTCCTCGGCCTGGGCAGCCGGGAAGTATCATTTGCCCGCACAGTTCTGTGTCCACAGATGTCCCTCCCAACCCCTTCCCACCACAAGCAAACATCGCTGGGTCAATTGACTGTCAGCTATCTGACCGAAGGGCTATCCGGGCTCACTCGTCAGGCAAAAAGCACCGACATTGTGATCCTTGCAGGCGATATGAATGCTCAAGTAGGTCGTCTGAGCTCCTCGGAATCACATTTGGGCGGTCGATTCCGAGTCGATGCTCGCTGCACAGACAACGGACAGCGACTCCTTCAGTTGTGTGCTGATCATGAACTGCTTCTGGCAAGTACGAACTTTCAACGTAGACGTTCGCATCGCCTAACCTGGCGGCCACCAACTGCAAATCAACCGTGGACCCCGTTAGATCACGTGTCCATGAGCCACCGGTAGAGAGCCAGAATTCAAGACTGCCATTCTTCTTGGGGCACACTTGATTCTGATCACGCGATAGTGCGTGCACGCCTGGCAGTTCGCTTCCCTTCAGGCCCTCGCAAGTCAACAAGAAACATGCCAGTCCACTATCTTCGAAGAACTACCATAACTCAACAGTATCGATCTGAGCTAGCACAACAACTATCAACAGTAAACCAATACTGTGGTGGTAATGAACATGTGAATGAAGCGCGGCAAAATGTGAAAGGATCTATGTTAGCGGTGTTCAGTGCTGTCTGTCCGACTTCCCCAATGCAATCACAAGACCACGGGATGTCGTCGAGATCGCTATCCATGTTTGATGCTAGGAAATCGATACCTGCAGGCACCGAGTACGACGGCGCGCAAATCGCTCAAACGCCAAATAGTGAAGAGCCTAAGTAAAGACCAAGAACTCTGGTGGACATCGAAAGCTCGGGAGATGGAGAAGGTTTTTGCTACAGGGAACAGCCGTGCCGTATGTCAACTGATACGATCGACTGGCCCTAGGAAATCAACGGTCAGTGAAACGGCAAGTGAAAAAGATGGCTAATTAATTCACCCGCAAAAACGTCGACTGGAAAGATGGGCTGAACACTTCTAAGAACAGTTTAACTGGCCTCCTACACCCCAGCCTGTAAAGATAGTGCATACGGGCGAATGGAACGTAAACCTTGATCGTCCGTCGGAAGAAGAAACAAAGTGCGAAATATCAGTACTAGGACCGGACGTTCTCTATCCAACCCTCTTCAAAGAAGGCGGAGAATCCTTGATGACCAATCTAACAAAACCAATTGGTACGACCTGGAGTGAAGAGAAAGTGCCTGTAGAATGGGGCACGTCGACAGTTATCTCTATCTTTAAAAAGGGTACGCGGACGCTGTGTGAAAACCACCGTGGCATCAGCCTGGTAGCTGTGGCATCGAAAGTCCTCTCTGGTCTAATCTTTCGAGAGCTGAATGAACACAGGGAGGGGCAGATCCGTAGGTGTGACATCAGTCCGTCCGTCAAGGGTCGAGTTTACAATGCTGCGGTGCACTCCATTTTACTATATGGATCATAAACCTGGCCGCTGCGCGCCGAGGACGTCAAAAGACTTTCAGTGTTTGACCATCGATGACTTCGGAGCACTGCCCGAGTCTGGTTGGAACACCGGATCAGTACTGCTGAAGTACGTCGAATGGTATTCGGAAGAAATAACTCACCCACGATAGATGAACTGGTCGCCCTCCACAGGTTGCGCTGGCTTGGTCACGTGCTCCGTATGCCAGTCGACCGACTTCCTCGTAGAGTTCTTTTCGCACAACCACGTGAAGGGTGAAAACGAGCCAGGGGAGGTCAAACAATGACTTGGCAGCGAAGTATAAAAGCCATTACCAGCAAACTCAGCTGCGCTGGTCACTGCCGTCTTCCTGGATGGGGACCCCGAGACGGGCCACATCAATGGTTAGAGACATTATCAGGTATGGCTCAGCCGCGCCCTCAATGGCGCTCGTGCATCCAAGCTATTGCCTTCAATGCATAGCTCCCTTCCTAATCCCGCCACACAACAGTCCTGTATTTACGCACCAATTTATCAGCTCCCGCCTTCAATGCGCAGCTACTTACCCTCCCCAAATCATCGGTGAACGAAACTGTGGCAGCTACAACCACTGTACGACAAGTACGCGGTTTCTTACAGCTGACAATGATGGTGATGAATGACTTGAAATTGCGGACCTTGGCTAGTACACGCAGGAAGAACGTTTGGTCTTACTAAAGCACAGATAAAGCATGTACGGAACCGCACCAGCAAAAACACGAAGACGTCATCAACCTGACCAGAGAATATTGAGCAAAAGACAACATCTCCGAAACTGGATCAACGAGAAAGTTCATTCCTGGATAAGTTGAAACCTATGAAATGTGTTGTGTTTTCTCTGTTCTGTTCTGTTCTCTGTTCAGAGAACACAACCTCGGCGCTTAGCTTCCGTGCTATCCGGAGGAAGCACGAGAGCCGAGATACTGTCAGGCTGCCCAAGCCTTGACAGGAGCAGTCCAGATGCAGAGGTTGGGTTCGAACCACAGACCCCCCGATTCGGACGTTCGTATCTTAAGCACTGAGCTATCTCGCGCTCAAAGTAGTATTCCCAACCCAAAGACCCTCGTCTTTTTCTCTTTTCACAATTAATGCGCTGAAGCAAAAACTGATGGTGCGCTGACTTAAACAAGGAACAATATAGCCAACATTGGTTTATGGAATTTCAACATATTGTTTCACTGGTGTTCGTGGAGGCCCAAACATTGACGTCTACAATTGAGAACTGTACCAAGGAGAGCACCACGCGTTCGGACGTCCAAACATTTTGCATACGTTTCAATGAAATTTTAACAATGACGCAACAGGGATCCTAATGTATCCCCGACAGAAACCTGAAGATGGCCCGAAGTCCCGTTAGAGTGCCCCAAAGGGTACGGAAGCCGAAAAGTTGTGCATTGTTCAAGGCATCTTGACTTCACACCGAAGCGTCATATATCGGGAGATTTCAAGGTTTCAATCGAGTTATCCGTAAACATGCTTCGAACAATTGTGGAACATCTCAACTTGAAAGGTATAATGATACCATTTCTGGAATAAGTAAGCTTCAAGGTGTGGGACGCTCACAATTAAAATTCAAGACCGAAAAGTTCTGAAACTGATGAAGAACCTGCATCATACACCGACATGGTGAAGCTACCCCGTCTTCTCCCATACACTCCTCTTGTACAATCCCTCCACAAAGCTGAGGTGAGAAAAGCCTACTTACCGAACCGTACCAATAAAGGTGGGCATCAAAAATCACCCAGCTGTGACATGTTTCGGCGGCTGGCAACCAATGAAATCAAAGAAAGCTACAGGAATGAGATCACCATGGCCCAAACAAGAACAACCGACATTGCGGGACTCAAACAACGGTTTTCGGAGTGAAAAACCTCGCCTCAAAGCCTGTTATTTCTAGTTGGGACAGACCAACACTAACCAGTACAACAATATGGAAGTTACTGGGCCAGTCAACAAAAAAATCTGACCACCGAAAGTTTGGAGAAAAGTATATTTCGCTTCAGTGTTGCGTTTATGACAAGACAACAGTTCAAAGATGTGGTAAAAAGTGATGGGACTGAAATAGTTGCAGTGATCAGGTGCGAGAAAAGTGAATCAAAGTTATCAAAACAAATTGGCGAAATGCAGTCGGATAACCGGGAAGACAACTTTTCTGAGGTTGACTAACTACACCGGATCGCGAATAGGCGGGGCCACAACGCCCTGCGATTGTAAACGCCTCCAAGCAGCCAACGAGGGATCCGCCGTACGCGTATGCCACACAAGAATCTACCGGAATACGAAATGAAAATATCTGCATAAAACTCAGAAACTGTGGGACTTTCACAATAAACGCAAAAGCCCAGCAGAAAAGGTGCACATAAACTCAAAACCTAAACAGTAGTAATTTGGATCTCTCGTGAACACAACTGGTTCTATGTCCATAGCTAAGTGCAGGAGAATATCGTTACATTTAAGATCGTTACACCGAGTTCTCGGGTAAAGCGAAAGTCTTTCCGAGAATCGTCAAGTTTGTCGAACAAATTCGAACTTCAATAATAAAACTCCTTTCAGTGAAAGAATTGTCCGTAGCGCCAAGATTGGGATGGCGAAAACCATAGACCACCTCAGGAGTGTCATCTGCGGGACTGTCATGCGCTAAATTAAACAACCTAGTTTATCAATCACAAACGTATAGAATCAAGTTACCGTTTAGCTCAACAACAGTACCTAAATTAAAACGCCCAATGATTGGCCTAATGCTGCCTAAATTGGAAATGTGGATTACTGAGAAGAGCGCTGTCTCATTGCCATATTTGCGCTCACTTCCCAAAAAAGACGCCCTAATCGCCGTGTGACGTTAATGCTGGATCGACGCCTCAACGTTTCGTCCTGTCCATACACAGATCTCTGCATGCACTATGTCGGCACCAACAAAGAAAACAAGAGCGAGCCAGTGAAATCAATGAATGCTTTTCATGTACAGTTTGCAGTGGATGAGGTAAGAAATACAGATAACTGCCACCCACTTCATCAGAGGAACAAGTTCTATTTTCTTGATTTGATAAACTTCCCAGTAAATACGTACAACGATTAATTGACGGTGAACTATTACATAACAAACCTAATTTAGTACCTCACAAATGTAAGAAAGTCGAAGTACCGTGCCAATAAACAATGTGACAGCTGTCGCCACCGTCGTGTCTAAGACAGTCCTAGTAGGGTAGTCTACCCTACAAGGACAATGCCACCTAAGAGACATTTTCCGCGGCATGGAATTTTCTCCATAGGGATCCACCCCTGTAGGGGAAAAATCTTCCAGAACTGCAGAGTTCCGTAAATCGCCGACCTGCGCCCTCCCAGTAGGGAACACCACAACAGAAACGTCCTGCTATTTGGGGGAATATTGATACTTGGGGTTGTATAAACGCTTGGTCATCAAAGTAACGCTATCAGGGCGAGAGAGCTCCATGGTTAAATCGCGAACTTCGTCACCGGAAGGTCCGTGGTTCGAACCCAACCTCAGCATCTCGACTGATCCTGTCTAGGCTTGCGCAACATGCCAGTATCTCAGCCCTCGTGCTTCCTTCGGGTGGCACGGCAGCTAGGCACCGAAAGAGCTTTACAGCTGAACGATTATCTTATCTTATCTAGTGACTTCTGCTACATATATCCGGTGACCTTTGTCCTATCAACTCCATGGCTTGATTTGATAAGCTTTCTAGTAAATATGTACAGCTGTGAATTGACGGTGAATTATTACATAACAAACCTAATTTCACACTTCTCAAATGTAAGAAAGTCGTAGCGAAGTGCCAATAAACAGTGTGACAGCTGTCACCACCGTTGTGTCTAAGGCATTTCTAGTAGGACAGTCTACCCTGACACTTCTGTCAACGGTCGGTTCCTCTTGAGTTGCCCGATTAAGCCGGTGATCCTTTTCTTGTGGTGGTGGTGCGCAGATTGAGGCGCTTTATACATGTTGGTTCGTTGAGTTTGTAGCTTGTTCGTATTGTGTTCCCACAAACTGGACGGGCTAATGAGCTAACAAAAGGGTTGTACCCTTTAAACGACCAGTCACAAAGGAAATTCACTTCTGAACAAGAAGAGGAGCACAACACTGACAATCGAATGAGGTTAAATGGACATCGATTACAAGTAAACCGGGTTTTTAACAACGAGAAGTGGTACACTCGACTGATACACTCAACTGCATACCAATTTGGTTCCCACGGGAGACTGACCTGGAACCCAGCTGAATCTCCCGTTTATGATGTGGAGTTCCCAATAAAACCCAGACCAAATGGCTACCGGACTGATTCGACTGAGCAGTCAGACAACAGTGTCCCCTTCACTCAAAGTTCTCTGTCGAGTAAGACCTGTAGCAGGCCCGTAAGTTTTTCCTGTTTATATAAAACCAGGTCGTTGTTGCCTAGCCAGGCTATATTGATCATGTTCGTGTAGAAACAACCCACACAGAGTATTATTTGCACTGTTTGGCACAACGTTCTGCGTAAACTGGACGCAGGAGTAAAAACTGAAACCAGAGGACGCTGTTCTCTCGTGAGAAGATTGTCCCTAAATGAGATTCACTGGAGAAGCTAAGAAACTCTTTTCAAGCGGCCGCTATGGAGTGCCGCCGTAATTTTGTAAACCAGAATCTCTGCCTACAAACGATCTATAATCCCGTATTTGGTTCGACTCAAGATTTCGCCTGACTTTCGGGGACGCCATCTACATGATCCGCTCCGGAGTATATTCTCTATTCATGAGCACACGATCCACTTTTTAAATATTAGTAAGGTTTTGCACTTTTACAAATCCGTTAAGACGCTTATCTGATGATGTGGTGTCAATGACGAATAAAAAAGCTCGTCGTTTTGTCTTGTCTTCTTAACAAGTCGGGCTTATACGCCCGTGACGGATCAATCAGCCTCACTTGCTGATTTACGCATAGTTTTCAGCTCACCTTTTGACAGCCATCAGCTTTTGGTTCCAGTTCACTCCAGTGTTTCAGGCCCAGACCGGCCAGAAATTCTGATTCTTGCAAACCTCTTGGTCGACTATAATCAAATTTTGCCTCCGGATGGTTCAAAATTAGATCCATATTTACAGCAAATCCAGCCATATCGATCGGGAAAGGGCGATTCGGTTTGTAGGCGACCCACATTTGGCTGATTCGTGACCGATCTGTTGCGGATGTGACACAACCTTCCCATGGAAGCTCACCGGAGAGTCCAACAGGCCAGGTTGACACACGGCGGGTATATCGCATCTGGAAACGCATGCAAAACGAAATAAGTTTTCGAGATATCGCATTTGGATTTTACTCTGTAAAGAAAAGGGACAACCGCTTACCTCTTCAAACACCTCCAAACTGTAGGTATTATCATCGTCTGCAATATACAAAACGGAAGGTTGCCGGCGAAACAGAAGTGTTTCCCTAATCCAACGAAGACCGAGGTTTCGTTGTGAGATTCCTTTAGGTCTGGACCAATAGGGTTCGTTTGGTCGTGGTCGCTGATTGAACGGGGTCTCCACATTCAAATAGGTGAAGGGGACTCCACAGTTTCTCAACAAAGCTATCGTTGTCCTTGTCGACAAAAACGAGGAACGAAAACTTCAAGAAATGGGATGTGTGTACGTGTAACCGAGAACTGCACCGAAAACTTGAGTTAAGCAAAATACCACGATTGGACGGTAGTTTATAAATGAGGCAAATAATAGCTCATCACTTAGATTTGTAACAGATTTCCTCTGACGGGATGGAAATTCGGGAACAAGTAACGGGGAGAACGCAGCGATGGCCTTAAGCTCAGCAAATGACCACCCTAAGAGGTAGAACTCCACTCAGTAGGACAAAAACGACTACTGACAACCTGAGGCTGCAAGTGCAGCCAACAGAGGTTCTTTGACGTGATACTGGAGGAAGTGAAGAATGAAAACGCTGTACCGAAATCGAGGATATCAAATCTTGTATCAAAACTGTATCAAGCTCCTGTCCAAGAACGATCAACCCTATGAAACACGAAAAGCGGCTGCATTGAGAAGGAGCTAAGGGGTCCCCACTTCTCCAGACCCATCAGACCCCTAATTAGTACGACCACACGGCGATACTTGTGTCAGGTGATTTGTCGCCCCATAGGGTGGCCATCTCCCTGGTATAACCGTTTAGGGTTTTGCATCTTCGAGGAGTGTTATCATTATCGAGTCCTGAGTACATGACACGCGCGAGTGTTGAGTCCGACAGCCATGAACGACGAGGAGAACGTAAAGTGGAAAATGTGAGGTGTGCTGCCAAATAAGACGAAAGAAAGTGAAAATTGGAAGAAGGGCTTCCAGGAGTATATTGGTCGGTTTGAGGATACAGTCTAACCAGTGGCTGTGATCTCAACGACAATTCCTCTCCTCATGCACTGGATGTGAATGCTGCCATGTGGCAAAGGGTAATAATAATAAAAATAATCGTTCTGCTGGAACACCCTGCAGGCATCAAATATTGGCCTCTATTTGCAGCTATTTTGAACACTACAACAGGCCTCTGTGAAGGGATTGCCTTGACGCGGTTCACCTGACGAAATCACTGCCGATCACAGCTAGAAAATCCCCTTGGACAGAACATTTAAAACAACTCTTCAGTCACACGCACGATCACCATCATCGACAGCATATCAGTGTTCAACACCGATGCTTCACTGGCGTACAACCATAAGTGATTTGAAAGCATTATTGTGAAGGAAAGAAAAAAGTGGATAGGAAATGGACCAAGTGCTAGCCTACTATTATCATTCCGAGGTGCTGACAGCTCTGAACACTAATTCCAACAACCTGGATAGCAAGTAACAACAAGAACGCCACTGACACCGACTGGCTGCCATAATTTGCAGCGTCTCCAACCAAACAGAGATCGCGCGGACCCCATTCTGGAAAGCGAGTCGTACCGAAAGTACCTACACTTTTCATAATCGCTTTCATACGCCTCTGCCAGGTTGAAGGCTGATCAATAGTCTGTTTGCACCACTCTGAAGTGAGCAGGAAAAATAGAATTCTTTCGGCAAATGATGATTCGATATTCACAATAAATGGACCAGCCAAGTAGCTTTTGGCGTTTGACACACGCTTCGACTAAATTGCCTGTTGCACAGCCAAATGCTTGATTTTTGACTGTCTCACATACATGCGTCACCTTCCACCTTGACGTTGCACAATATTGGCTGTGGCCGGCGTGCATCGCCGCTCTTCATGTATCGCCCACTTTGGAACAGCCAAGTGTTTCCATCCAGAGCACCTCTGTCCTTCAACCTTTCCACAACAAAGATGACATATCTGCCGTTACTAATTATCTCATCATAGGCTTATTGTAAGTAGCCCGGAATCATCCTGCTGATGAAGGATGCCCACACGCCAGTCCAAACCGGGCAGTTTTCGCCGAAGCATAGGTTGCATTCACTAAATATTCGCTGTACGCTGTGCTCTAGAACAACAGCACACACAGGACCAGTTGACTATAGCCTGCTAAGCCATCTTCTGGGGGCGATCGACCCTGCAAACCGAGAAGCACCGTAGTAGATACTGGAATCGGACGGTATCCATGCAAAGTTTACCAGTATGCTGAGATAGTACTACGTGGCGAAAAGTCGTCAACCATCAGCTTGTCGTCTGAGGTTTGACAGTGTTGTTCGCTATCCCCTGTAGAGTTCACAATGGCTCAATGGTAGAGACGCGAACTTATTGACCGGAAGGCCCAACTTGATTATCTTGACTGCTTGTCTATGCTTGGGCAACCTAAAAGTATGTCAGCCTTTGCGCTGAATTAGGGCGGTGTAGCAGCTAGGACTGTTATTTTACTTATATCAGCCCCTATAATGTCCGAATTTGCGGGTGATCGGATAACAGGCGAAGCTGTCAACGGGCACCATGGGATGGAGTTTGGACAGAATGTATCGATCATAGATCTGGAATTCGCAGACAGCATAGTTGTCCCTGCTGTGGATCACCAGTCTAAAACAGGTCCTCAGTGAAACCTCCCACTGTGCTTATTCCGTTGGTCTTTCCGTTATAGCCACTGTATAGTATCTACGCGATATTTATAACTGAGGATAATGATGATGACTTGAGATGAAAGTCTCAGAGACCAAGACCATTTCTCCGTCAGCTTTGAACTGAACCGGACCGTTCATAATAAACGGAGTGGCGCTATAGGACGCTCATATTCCTCCGTTCAACCATTCTTCCGAACGGCCAGGCTAAGGGTGAATTCACGGTCCACTTGAAAATTGCTCCTACAAGCATGTAGTACATGACAGAAAAGGAATTAATTTTGAAGACTCAGGTTCGAATCTACCAGTCTGTTATCCGTTTTACTGTTTCACATTATGCTTGCGAAATCTAGCAAATACGCGTCTCAAACCTCATAATTCGCATATTCTCGACCAGTGATGTCTGGGCAACATTCCCAATGGTTGGCCGTGAAAGTGTTTTATGAGATGTGCTGTTGATGCTGTGGCACCGCTCAACCTAACCGAAAGATGCCACCTCAAATAGTGTGCACACGGTTTTCGTCGTCGTCAGAGCTGTTCTAGCTCTTAAACCGAGCCAAGAATGGTGTTGCTGTCGAGGTGATCAGCTGAAGACCCGGGACGATACTGCTAAGACCGACGTTGAATGTCAATCTACGGCCCACGTCATTAGAGTGAACACTGGGCGCAAATTTGCAAGAGCCATGCCACCGACCGCCGCGCTTGGTTAGCTGAGATCCCAAACACTCAAGAAGCGAGCTCATTTTCACGTAATGGACGGCCAAAGAAAAGGAACTAAGTGGGACTAAACACTCTCTTATAAAGAAAGGAGATTTCTCCAGAATAGAGACAATATCACCAGGATTGAAGAACACTGATCCAAATAGATGAGAATCTTTGGTCCGGAGAGCCTCCGTCTTGTCCTATTCAGAATGAGAGGAGTTACGCTACCAACTAGACTTCGGAGTTAAAAATGGTTTCTCTACAAGATGTCAACTCCATTACACAAATGTGAATAATATAACCAGCAAAAGATGCGCCAAGTTAGTGTTTATACCAACTGCTCGCTGATGGGAGTAAACCAATAGCACATGTTTGTTTTTAGAGGGAGTGACTCTGTCGTCGAGATGTATTTTAATGACGGCTAGAGGAATGAAGTACGCAGCAGCAAACAGGAGCAGTAACAGCCCAGTCAAGATCCGTGAACGTCCGTTCGAGAGAGGAACGACCACAAACCTTGACACACTGGTACGTGCCTAACTTCATAATAGCGGAAAATAAAGATGTTTTCGATGGCAACTTTCAAATTTTGGCGGGAGAACGTCACCTGATGCCAGCGGTGCCGAGGCAGCAAGGCTCATTAGTGATTCATAAACCTTCCTCATCGGTGGCGGCTTCCCTCGGCTATCAGACAGATGCCAAAAGTTACTTGAGTCAACAGTCATACTTTGCGTGGGCTGACATCCGTTTCCAGATTGACCTGTCGCATCGAACCATGTCGATAAACCGAAGAGCACAAAAGCTATTGCAGCATACGATTTACGCTGAGCTGCACGTGTAACCAACAGAACTGTCAAAATCCGAGGGAGTAGGGCCGGACGGCTAACTGAAGAGGACAGTTATAAAGGCATCAGCATACCAAACTGGTGGCCCACAATATTCAATTGGGGACAAGTAAACAGCTGAGGCCTGCGGTGTATGCAAAAAATGGTACCACTCATAAAAGCCACCAAAGACACAGATGGGCGGCTAATGCTAATCGTTATTCATTTTGGCCGGTACAATGATCACAATCACCTCTAGCACGACTGGAGGTTTAACACTCTGGGACTTCCAGTGTTATTGCAGGCAATCCACAGAGAGAAACACGAAATATATCAGTACAATACATCAAGACTCAAAACAATTCAATGTGTTGCAACGTATTCAGCATAAATCTGAGATGGAAATGAAAGCCAATGGATAAATCAGCAACCAAACCGGAGGCTCTGTAAGCAAACTACCTACGATTCCTAGAGGTGAAAGCCGTGAGGATGACTTGAACAGTCTGGACCCACGGTGTACGTAGTTCGTATGGATTCATAATGTGATCACGGATGCAGTAAATTGGTAGAATGATTAAACCATGGACCTACTTTGATCTGGTTGCACTGTCCTCACAAACAATCCAATAAACGTTGATGACATTCCTCAAAGTGTTGCAGAGACGAGTGAGTTCCGCTCTTTGGACCAGCCGAGGATATGTTGCCGTAAGAATGTATATCCTTGGGATACTAGACCGGGGACCTAGCCACACGCAATAAACAACTGCAACCATGCGACCTTACCTACTGTAGTGACTCGTGAGGCGAACGAGGAAGAAAGTTGCACATATCAAAACAAAACTGTACAGCATGCATCTCCACCACAATACGGGCAGCCTGCAAAAAGTTTGCGCTCTCGTTCGCTTCGCTGAAGCCTGTATTGCGCCCAAGCGAAGCATATTCCTTTACCTGATGGATCCAACTTGCTTTACTTCGCGGCCAAACTGTCCTTCCTAGCGACTGACATGTGTAACTAGAATGAAAAAGTAGGCATTATATAGTAGTAAATTGATGAACACGGTGGAATATGGAAGGCTTGGTTAGCGGGGCAACGGAAGGAAAGGGTTAGGTTCACGTTAGTTCAATTTACCTGCTTCATTCAGCTCCAATGAGGCTGTCTCCATTTGCAAATATCCTGAAGATTCAGGTTGCAGCAGCCTAAGTACAGTGGCCAGAAATGAATCCCATGCACGTTGGTCTGACATCTAGTTCCTCAACATACACTGCAGAGGTAGCTGAGCCAAGCTTGCCATCACTTTTTATAGTGATCAGCAATATTACTATTGCTTATACGGTCGAAGTCGCCAGTCAGAGCACTGTGAAGCATAGTCGGTGGATGACTGACATGCTACGTACCCAAGCCACCGAAGCCGGAGATAATTGACTACTGTACTCAACGTTGCAATATTGCAGAAGGGTTTGCATACCAGTTCGTCATAGGAAACCGCGCCAGCAAACAACAGAAACCTCTAAACCCAGACGAAAAGTTATCACCTTGTTGGGGTGGTCGGGTTTCGGTACTGCAGTAATCATGCGAACTGGTATACTGTCAGGTTGCCCAAGCCTAGATAGGGGAAGTCGAGAGGCAGAGGTCGGGTTCGAACCAGGACCTTCCGGTCAGTAAATTCGCGCTCTAACCACTGAGCCATCTCGACCCAAGGGTCTTTTGCCCTTATGAAAAACAAGTCACGATACAAGATCTCGCCCGTTAAAACAAAAATGTGCCATTTAGGTACACGAGGCACCACCGCAGAAATATTCCAACCGCCTTCTCCATGAGGGACAGAAAAGAGGAACCCACATGTGACCCAACAGTGGTATCTTTAGTCTACAGAGAACACTATGCAGGCCTGTTTTCTGCCCCAGCGACCTCGTCACATCCAATCTCGTCAAGACGTAACTACGAACGGCTTCTAGCCAACTTGGTCTTAACGGAAGAGGACATTCGGCAACTCTTGCACAAGACAAACACCTTCAGCGAGTTGGGGCCAGACGAGGTCCATCTCCGGATTCTGAAGGAAACATCGCTGACACCGGCAAAGCATTTCTACCTGGTGTTCCGTCAGTCGCTCCACGAGGGCAGCCTTCCCTCTGCTTGGCAATGGTCACGCCAATCTACAAAACTGGTGACCGACTACCGCCCGGCAGCTACAGGCCTATTAGCCTCACTAGCGTACCGTGCAACGTGATGGAACGCATTCTGAAGCGGGCCACCTTAAATCACCTCACCACAAACAACTTGACATCTACAGTGCTACAGAAAAAAAATCGTTCGGCTGTAACACTCTTTCGGTGCCTAGCTGCCATGCCACCCGAAGGAAGCACGAGGGCTGGGATACTGCCAGGTTGCCCAAGCCTAGACAGGATGTGCCACAGGGATTCCCCCCAAACCGTTCTTGTGTAACGGAAAAGCTTGTATGTATGGAAAGCCCAACCCAAGCTAAAGACAAAGGACTCACATCGGATGCCATATTTTTCGACTTCTCAAAGGCATTCGATCGAGTACCACACATCCCGCTGATCCACAAACTCGAATCTTACGGGATTCAAGGGGAAGTCCTACGCTGGATTAAGGCCTTCTTATCAGACAGAACAGTCCGAGTGAAAGTAGGCTCGACCTCCCTTCTTCGGCGTCGGTTTCCATTGGAGTCCCTAGAAGGCTCTGTTTTGAGACCATTTCTGTTTCTGATCTACGTCAACTACCTTCCAGATGTTTTGCAAGCCCATATCTACTTTTTGCGGACTACTTGAAATCCTGGAGTTCAAATACCAGTGCCCTCCAAATGGATGTAGACGAAGGAAAGCAGTAGTCGTTGGACCGGCACCTTCCCCTGAATGACGAAAGATACGCCCATATGTCACTCGGCGGGAGACTCAACAAACGCCTTTGTCATGCACGGTGAGAATGGACCAGGTGAGGGTAGATACCAAAAAGGATTTAGATATCCGGCTCCCTTCAAACATGTCCCCATTGCACCATGAAAAATCGGCTCAAAAGGCACTCGCCATTCTACGGATAATTCCGTGAACCTTCTCCCGTATTACCCGCATGGACTTCCAGATACTCTATGGGACCTACGTCAGACCGCTTCTTGAATATGCCAACTAAGTTGTCTACTCAGGACGCAAAAAGGACATAAACCCCATTGAGCGTGTCCAACGAGCTGCTACGAAAATGGTTGCCGGCCTTAAATCCGTAGACTGTGAAACGCGTCTCGCGGTGCTTGACCTCTTTCCCCTGGGGTATCGTCACCTCCGAGGAGATCTATTACTTGCTTATTCCCTGTTTGAACAAGGTTTGACCAACACGTTTTTCACAGTTGACCCAACCAACACACGGCGGGGACATGGTAAGATTTTCAAGCCCACAGAGCAGACCTCTATTGAGCAACAATTTTTCTAATTTCGGGTAGTCGGTGCATAACCTTCCTCCGACGGCTGTTCACCCAGTTAAGGCACTTTTAGACGCTTTTTTAGTTGAGTCGTCGCGCTGGCAAGATTACTGCCGCCGCTGAGAACTTAAAGAGCAGTGCTACACCCTCCTTTCGCTTGTGCATTTCAGGTGAACGGTAGCCGCTGAACAAGAACAAGCCCTACCCGGGGAACTTGGGCGAAAGCCTCGATCCTGCGTATCAATCCGCGAATCCGTGACACGGATGTCCAATCTTTTCGCTATTGTTCAACTTACTCGTGAGTAAATTAATGAGGCGAAAACTGGAGGATTTCCTAAACCCTGGTGTTTAAAGTGTTGCTGGTGGGAACCTCGTCGACCTAGAGAACGCAGAGAACACCTTCCACATCTTTGAAGACGAAATCCAGGTGCAAGGTTTTCTAAGTAAACAGACTACCGTCGTGCCATCTTTAGACCTGCGCCTTGCACCCTCAGAGTTTAAAGTCATGTTTCATAAAGTGGAAGCTGCAAACACCTTAAAATCCAAGGGGCATTACTATATGTTGTGCAGAACCTTACACACCACGGTAGTTGTATTAGCATTGAAGTCTGCTGAATCTCGAAGGCCAAAATCGCCTTTGCTAATGTGTCAGTTGTGGCGTCAGACTGGCATATCGCCGGGTCTAAAGGGTAGCGGGAACCAGCATAATGGTAGTAACTACTCCGAGCGTTCCTCGAACTGTTCAACCCACCGATTTTTCCAAAACGAAAGCACAAATGGTGCACAGTGATAGTAATAACAATTGACAAACGCCAAAAATCCGGTCGCAAACGCATGTACAGCGCATTGTGCTAAAACCTCAAGCAGCGCAAAGTCAGAACATCCTGACACCTCGCGTGCGCGACATTGGCAACCGGTGTGCAGTGGATACTGGAAGCTGATTGGCTGTTGGATCCATATTTTGGTCTAAACGGATTTCACCTAAGTGCTAAATCGGCTAGCAGCCCAATATCTTTACCACTCAATTGCAGGGTACGCTTCTTGGCCGCGGTAACGCCTGTGTGAGCGGCAAGGCGGCTTTCGCACAAAGTTTGACGTTACACCCCTCTTATAACTTTCTTCATGTGGTTTCGAAGCCGGGGGTTCAGTTGCAGTGGCCGCTCTGGATTGCGAATCTCGTGTGTTCAAATGCGCCGTCAAAATTCATACTCGAACTAAACCTCCTTTGGGGCAGCTAATGGATATTTCGCGGTGATATAGGGATAAAGTGTTACCAGAAGCATCGCTACGCTCAACTCGCCAGATCCGGTGAGTATTTCCGCGCCGGTGATCCGGATCCACCTGTCTGGGTCAGCTTGAATCGCACACACCTCTTTACCACGCCACTGAATGATATGCTCAGGTATCCACTCGGAGTGTCTGTCACTGTAGTCGGCTGGAACGGAGGTAAGCGGACATGGGATATACCATGCTGCGAAGCCTACCGACAGATCAACCACATGCGTTGACCTCGACATCGGGGAATGCTGCAAGAACCCTAAAACCACTGAGGATGTGAAGCTGCCAATCCCCTCCTTCGAAAGCGACCGCTTAGATTGCGGAATCAGTCGTCGCCCAGGACCCCGACAGCCAAAGCCATAAACGTGATCACAAAGAACCGGAAAATCCCTCGTACACCCAGTTGGCCACGCTGATCGAGGGAGATTCGTGGGCCACACAAACCCGAAAGAAAGGCAACTGCAGCCAAAATAGCGACATAGGATACGCCAAATCAGGAAACTACTGGCCAGTTTCAGGTTGCAGTCCTCTGCGAAAACGAGCCTCATGGGAGCGCCACCAAA
Organism: Opisthorchis felineus; assembly: GCA_004794785.1. NCBI lineage: Eukaryota > Metazoa > Platyhelminthes > Trematoda > Opisthorchiida > Opisthorchiidae > Opisthorchis > Opisthorchis felineus. The sequence goes on from SJOL01008593.1 coordinate 156,064, forward strand.
ACAACTAATTGGTGCTGCTGCCCAGAACTCAGGGACTCACACAGACAGCTTTCCGATCAAACCGCGCAACAATGCCCAAGAAACCAAACAGACAATAGTTTGCCCCAAATCCTTAAACAACAGCAAACCTGGTCGTCCAAGAGGCGGTATTGAAAGAGCTACGAGTAGAAGCTGCAGAAATTTTCGCCCACGGGGGAAAACTCCGTCCACCAAAGATAAAAGGCCCGGGCAAATCGGGCTCCCACGGGGCAAAAAACCCTACACATGAAATGCAGCCCTCGTAACCCCCAGGACAGGAAGCAGACCAGTATGCCGCAGAGGCCCCTTCGAAACCTTGGACTCAAACCCGACGTACAACTATTAAGTCTGCTATCCTCTCTGGTTACACACC
>SJOL01008593.1:162251-173968 GCA_004794785.1 Opisthorchis felineus
TGGAAAGCATTGCCCCCTTAAGGTAAAGGCAACTGGCGCAGACAAACGGGTCAGGAGAGTTGGCCAGGTGGCTTACCAGGTCGTCCTGTAAACCCGTGCATTTAAAGTGCCACCAAACCTTCCAGGAGTGGCATTGCATACCACGTCTTACATTCGACGGACAACCATTTCGTCCACATCTGTTGTGGTCCATCGATGGCTGCGGAGAGCAGCTTGTATTAATTTGGGTCAACATTGAGAATGAGGGAGATACTGCAGAGATTAAGGATGAGGGTGGGGATGTCCACACCACCAGCTTTTAGGATGAGCGAAGAGATACCATCAGTGCCTGGTAAACTGGAATCCTTAAGTCGGACGAGTGAGGAGCTTAGGTCAGACAAAGTGACTGAGATTGTGCAGAGGGTGTGGTTTGTCTCTTTAACAGATGTGGTCACTTCGGAATCAGATGGGGAGCAATGAGTAGATAGGGTCGCTCCGGAGGGTACGTAGCAGCTAGCTTTCCGTCAGCGGCCACGATGTTTGGAATTGCAGATGGATTAGAGAAACAACGGTTGCGAAAGAGGCGCCCCAGCATCTTAGATTGGAGAGAATGGGCTACAGCGGTAGATTCCTCGCGCTTCTCAAGAGCGAGTTTAGCAGTGGTAATCTCAGTCATGAGTTTGTTATGTAGAATAAGGAGTGAGATGTCATGGGATTTACGGAACAGTCTACGATACGTCCTAAGTTTATGGCCTAGAATGGATAATCGTCTGGCTGAACGACAACCAGAAACATAGGAAGCTCTTATAGGAGCAACTAGACATAGTGATGAGAGTACATTGCCGTAAAAAATGTTAGTCACGCTTTGCGTGTCTAGAGAGAGAAAGAACTCATCCCAGGTTTTGTGGCGCAACGAGACTGCAAAGGCTTCAAGGATGCCAGGGGAGAGGATAAAAGAGCTTAAAGGGGAAGGAGTAGGAGAAGTTTGAGTACTCGTCCAGCTGCAAGTGACAATACGATGATCGCTATCAGGGAACTTTGGGCCAACTGCAGCGGTTGGACACAGATAACCGTTAACAAGGGCAATGTCAAGGGTGTGGGGACCACGTGTAGGATGCCTCACAAGCTGAGACCAGCCTTCAACATTAAGTTGGGCAATCAGAGGCGTAAGGCGCAAAGGGGATTTTTGTTCAGACCAGGAGATCTCAGGAAGGTTGAGATCACCAACGATTAATTTGTTTGGGTGAGGTAGAGCTTGGGTGTGAGAAAGAAGCCTAGATAGTTGGTTAATCGTGTTAGCTGAATGTGGAGGTGGGATGTATAAACACCCGAGGATGAACGGCGGGCTAGCCCGATAGGCAGAAAGCCAAACAGAATCTGGGGTGTTCGTCAATAGCGGATCGTCAATGGGGGAGACTTCCATTTCAGTTCTAGAGTATATGAGGCAGCCACCACCACGGCGGTGGGAACGATCGGAACGGAAGATAGTGTATCCCGGAAGAGAGATAAGGGCATCAGGCGTGCTAGGGGAGAGCCACGTCTCAGTGATGCATATGAAGGTTGGACAAGCTATGGTGGAGATAGCTTGGATGTAATGCAATTTAGGTAAGAGAGAGCGGGTGTTAATTAAAAGGACAGAAATATTACTAGCCGGATTAGAGGACTTGGGTAGGGTGGCTAGTAGAAAGTTGGTGAGCCCGGGGAGGTCAGTATGGAACGGAATAGCGACAGGGGAATCGGGAGTTCTCGAATTAGTGGGTGAGGTAGGACCAGTTAAGGATGTGTGAGAGTAAGATGCTGGGACGTGCCACGGTTGGTCCGGAGACAGCGTTTGGGTGGCGACGCAGGCAGTGGGGCTCCGTGGGCTAGCAGTGTTATCAACAACATTAGAGAATGGCACCATATGTGGCAGTTTAATAGAGATAGAAGGATTCAGGTCACGCAAGATGGGTGGGCGAGTGCAGTGCTTAGGAAAGAGGAACTGAGAGGGTATGACAGGGGTACTAAAAGGACAGGAGGATCTGTCTTGTAGTGCCTTCAGCACCGAATCATGGGGGGCGGAGGGTACGGGTAGCCAAACTGGGTTGACTGAAGAAGATGAAACAAGAGGCTTATAGTAAGAGATGCAAGATGTGGGGATGGTACCGGGTGCAGCAAGGAAGCTAGCGGTGTAATCAAACTCTCTGGGCTTCGTTGGTGGTGAACAGAGATCCTCTGTGTTGGTTGTAGTGGAGGGAGATTTGGAATGCGAAGATGAGGGGCAGTTAAAGGTCGTATAGGTGGAGCTGCATATGGCTTCGGAAGAGGCGGGGGCTGTGGTGGAGTAGGTAGTTGCCGAAAAGGGATCTCAGGCAAATAATACGCGGGTGGCCATGGAGGTGGAACTTGATAGGGGCTAGGATTAGGTAATGGTAGTTGTGGGTTAGAGATCCTGCTAAGGGGCTGGGTTGCACGGTTTGAGGGGCTATAGATGTGCTTGTGAGGAATTCGGGGTATAATCAGGTTTGTAGACGAAGGGCGAAGAGCAGGACCTCGGGGAGGTAGTGTGAGAGAAGGCATTACGATGCGAGGCTTTAACAGCAGGTGTTTAAGCCCAAGAAATTGCTTTGATGGGGAGACACGAAGTGCCATTAGGTCAGGAGGTCTGGAGGAAGAATCTGTGCTGTCATCCTCGAATGCATGCTCATGTCCAAGCTGATGGGATACCGTGTCTGTTACATCAGCAGTCAATCTTGTTGGCGTGATGGAGGTCGGAGATGGAACAGATGGGCACCTAAGGGTAGAAGTGGGGGGCTCATGGTCATAAGCGTGAGGTGCAGGGCCTGGAGTCAACAAGCAGGTTTGTGCGACGCAGTGGTACGAGTCAGCGTCATATGACGAGCCTAAAGGATCATTGACGGAGTGTTGGGAATTTGGGGGTAACACGTCAACCCCAGCATCATTAGGGGCAGTTGGAGGCCCGGCTGGCTTGTAACCGGCGGCTAGGGGCTCAACAGAAATAGATACGAGTGGATTTGAGGCCGGGTCGATTGGCAGACTCTGCACACTGTTATTTGAATCAGAGGGTCCCCGGCTATTTCCCATATATTCGTCAACAGCAATCCGGCTTGAGTAGTTGCTGTTGGTCGCATGTGAAGTCTGCGATTGAGTGACGCCGAGAGTACTGATTGCTGTAGATGGGTGAAAGGTAGAGGGATCCGATTGGTGGCTTCCAGTGGTCGATTTTAGGGATTTGGGTGGTGAACTTTTAGCAAGCTGTCTTTGCAGTCGAGTGCGAGCAGCTTTGACCTTTATTGTTCGTAGTTTTGGAGTAGAGGAGAGGAGGGCCTGGGATGCCAGTAGGCGTGCGGCATCGTTCTCGTCCTTGAATCGCATCATTATTGGGCAAAACAAGGACGGTTTCGACTTTCGAAGTCGCCGAACTGTGCAGACAGTTTCAGGCATGTTACATGCCGTCAGGAGAGTAGTTTTTGTGAGGTCAAGGGGTATGTGATCAGGAGTGTTGTATATTAAGACCTGGTGACGGCACTCCAAACGCTGACAAATCTCCGAAGCAAGCGTGTCAATGAGAATCGACGCTTTTTGGAGACTTGACGGATCACATGTTGCGTCAGGAGTCAGAAGACAAGCAATTGACCGTATGCTTTGGAAGGAGGCTAGTTCGCTTTCCATCCTTTGCACACAGGCTCTGAGATTAGCCAGGTCTGTGTGAATCCGAGAATGTTCTGGTAGGGGTGAGGGAGGAGGGCTGTTGAGTGGAACGGGAAGGGAGATATCGGTGAGTACGACCGAACAGTCTGAAGTGACTCGGAGTGCCCTATCGACAGACTTCAAGGAGTGATGGGACTGAATGCCAGGTCTTTTGGTAGCGAGACGCTTCTTTTGACACAATGAGGGGACGGGGGGTGGGGATTCAGGGTCTAATAAACGCTTAGAGGAAGATGGAAGTGGTGACATTATCTTGACTTATCAAGTGCACGCAAATTTGAGACGTTAACCAATTACAGGAGATCACAGCCGAGTCCGTTTACAAATGAGAGCACGGGTGCTTGGATTCAGCGCCTGAGAATTAAGCCCTAGCTTGGTGAGGGTGCTAATACGGCTAAATATGGGTTGGTTACGTGTTATGGTGGGAACGTTACGGGTGTTGTTTCTTGCGAGCTGCAAAGCGAGTATCAGAAAGCAGAAAACCGTCGTGCGACTGGTACTGGCAGCTCTGATGTCAAGAAAGCTGAATCAAACACGGAAGTGTCAGAGGGAGGCTGAGTGCATCTATTGAGAGAGCGCACTAAATAAACAATTATTTGGGGTAAAATAATGGCTTAAAAACGCTAGGGGCAGGCTGAGGCCCAAAAATTTTTTTCAACACCTGACCTTGGGGATTCTGGTTTCGCGGTATGGCGCCTAAGTGGCTACTGGTTTTGCAGAGTTCCAATCTTTTCCTTAGACTGTAAATGCGCCATTATTAGGTCACCTCATCGTACAAAGACACAGCACCACCGAAAATCTCATGTTTTCCTCTGAGCTCATGTCCCTGCAAGCCCCGGGATACCTTAGTATCGCACAGTTAAGCCAACGCAAAGCCCTCATTGTCACATGTGCCCCCTCCCGTTTGCATCTGAATATCGATTACCGCTTTTGAAATCGGGCAGTGTCGTCTCACTACAGTAGTCTGGAATTGTGACCACTTTTGGCTGCCTGTTATTCCGGGCCGCAGTCTAACTCACATCATAGTGCTCTCTAGCATGCCTTTTCGACACTTTCCTAGTCTGAGTACACCAATGTGGACACCGCTGTCTTAATGATCGTTTGGGTGGCAGCACTGAACAACCGTGAGCCCCCGAAGGACCCAAAAACACCCTTGATTCATGGACTTAAGCTGCCACGATTCCTCGGCAAATTTTACCTACAATGACAACCCCAAAAAGACCCATCCAAGATGTTTATGTACGGAGCTGTCCACGAACCCAAGCACGACGTTGCGACGACGGCAACGCGACTGCCAGACCCAGTGTGTTGGCTTGCCTGTAGTTCACCATATCCCTAGTATCTCCCAGACGAGCGCGTTGTGTGCGCCCACAAGACCGTCCCGATCCGTTTACTTTGTGCTAATACTTGAAAGCACTGGCCGTTCTATTGTACTGTCTGCTTGTTCTGCCCCTAAAACAACCAATTCATCCAACGGCACTATCAAGTGTTCGGCACACCCGTGAAGTTCAGGCCTTGCCGTGCGCCGGATATAGCGCGTGCTGACCATAATAAAAAAACTTGCTAGCTGTGACAACTTCCTTGAATTTGTTTGACGATACGCCGCCGCAACGACAGAATGGTTTTCCTATACAGTTCGCGAATGGCTGATCCGTTTTGAGTTTGCGCGGCGTAGGGGGCGCAATTATTGTTCATGTAGTCTTAACATTATTTCCAAAATCCAATACAGGAGAAAGCACATGAAGAAACCAGATTTTCCACAAAATCTCCCACCGTCTTTACGGACACAACACGTGGAGCCATTAGCAGCCATTAAAATACGAACTCCGCGCCCGCAGTGGACCTCGCGTACATATAACCAACGTCCAATAAACTTGCAGCCGCATGTTGCAACTTTGTATATCTTTAAAATTGCCTCCCATCGTGAGTGACTGCCTTCTCGGTTAATAACTCAAATGAACCGCCCTTTTTATTTTTGATATAATTGAACTCTATGTCAGTTTGGCAAAGACCTTTGTATCTTCCATTTTCTTTGCTACGCAATTCGTTTTTACCGCGTCAGATATACCATTTTTGGACCGAAATTCTGGTCAGCCATAGCTTTGTCTTATTGCATCGATTTGCAACCCGGTTTCGATCACGCGTTGGCTGTTGATCCATCTCAGCTTTGCTTGCTTTTTGGAGTACCTCACCGTTTGTCGAAAACCGGTGAGGTTTGTAATTTTGTATCCGTGTAACTACTTTTATTTTTATAGTACAGCACATTTGTGTAACCATTCGTTCGGAGTTTTGCCGGTCTGGTTCCTAACCTTGGTGCTCGTTGCTCAAGAACTCGAAGCGGTCGTTACACCGCATGCGGAGATTTTAAGGGTTTGATTAAATAACCTTTAGACACTAAAATTTTATCTTAAAGATTCCTTCCTTCAAACTACGGTTTCAAAGAAATTTGGGGCATGCTTCTAAGGGCCGGCCACTAATGGTAAACCAAAATTTTTTTCGCCAGAACTATGGGGTCTTCGAAGGTAGAATTTTTTGGGAGTTAGCCCAACACAATAGCACGATTCAGTGGTATACTGCTCATGGAATTTTGTTTAAATGAGCAGAATTTTAGGTTCACCGACTACCAGTGATCCGTGTTTCATTACCAGTTTACGAGATAAAACACGAAATCAAACTCTAGCATATTTTAGCGTGCATGTGAACTACGAACGCCACGATATCTTTCCCACTAATAACCGGGCCCCTTAGCTGGAATACGTCATAAAGCCCAAACACATTGACGTTAAATGAAGCCAAACACTGCCGGTCATCATGGTAACTACACACAAAATTGCCTACCTTTGCTACTTACTATAACTGCTAGAGCCCGTGCTGCGCTGATTGTGGGGCCTGATCTATGCACTGTAGCTGAATCTAAAGGCCAACGATGGTCCTTCACGCTCAATACTTTGCGCGATGTCGCTCTTCTTGACTACTTACAGTAACTGCCGGTCCCTACCTATGCACGCGGCCTGGTATGACGCCTCAACTATGCCTGATGGGCTAATCCAACGGCCAGCGACGGTCTTTCACATCCATACATAATATTTACTCCCAACTTGTGGGTGGCATGCCGTCAGGCATGATCATACGATTACAGCCAGAATAAAAGCATGACTGGCGGGGATTGTGGGTACAGGGATTTTGGGAAGGGACAGCATCATAGGCGGTGGGCGTTATCCGATGCAGGCGCGAAAATCACTGAACCGGCACGGGCAGGGAACTACAGTTACCATGCGTTTTTTGGAGAGCTTATCAAGCATGATCGGACAGTTAGGATTTGAAGGTGGCGGGCAAAAATCAAAGCGAGGGAGGGAAAACATTACAAGAAAAATGCGAACGGTTGAAAATGAGGAACCAGAACATGGGACTTGGTGAAGCTGCAGATTTGGCGTCATCCAGCCAGGTCAAACTGATCTAAAACTTAAAACCATCCGTCTACCAAGCCCGTGCCTGAAACATACACAAACATCCTTAGCGAATTATTCCTATATTTAATGGTTGCGTCGGTACAAACGTAACTTGTGGTCAGTAAAGTTCTCGATTTCGGGGTGTCAGAAAGGTAAAATGTATAATCATTTTCAAATCGCGTACATTTTTCGCAGTATCATTGAAAACACAATTAGACAAAGTTCTAGCGGCTAACTCACCAAGTGTTTACTAAATCCCGTTGTCTACAATTCTTGGTCGGCTTGCATGCTGAAGCAGGTGTTTTACTATTAAAAATGCAAACTTACTACTTGCTCAATTATTCCCGTTGGCGATAATGAAAAAGCCGTGTGTACAGTGATGATTCGATAGCGGAATTGGGCGATCATACGCATTGTTGGACGCAACGAATTTAAATTTAAAATTGGGTGTATACTAGTCAATCGTAGGACCAAGTGGTACAGATTTAATCCCTAAGATCCAAGGACTGCATGCGTCCTCAAACGCGCACCCATGGATTCTGCCTTATCAAAGATCTAGTAAGTGAGCGGTTACTTGGTGCCAAACCTGCTCATTTGCAGAACTAAATCCCAACTTCACTACACTTTTGCTTCCTAATACCGATAACACATAGCTTAATAGCAACTACAGCTCCGTCGTTCTCATGGTAACTTGTAACCATCCCATACTCCAACTACGGGCCTATTTCCGGGAAACCGATCGGCTAATGTGCTTGTGTTTGTAAACCGACACTTTTGTGATCTTGAGCATCCGGTTATGTATAAAAAAGCCTGCACATCTCAGACACATAAGTTGTTGGAAGCTGCTTGCCACTTCAGGCTATTTTGAGGCTCTATTACATGTCGGTCATTTAGGTCTGGTCCTCATCACACTCCTCAGTGACTGCATGTCCACGTGCATGTCCATACACATTGTGGGTGCAAAGTGCATGCCGAAGGATGGGATGATTCTTGTCAGTTCATCCAAAAACACTTACACCTTCTCCTCTTCAAAGACGAGAACGACATCGTCTGCATATTCCAGATCGACAAGGTTCTCGTCACAGACTACTCGAACACCAGAGTTTTGGAGACCTTCGTCTCATTATCTCATGGATCACGACGTTAGGCAAAAATGGAGAGAGTGGGCATCCCTGACGGACACCGCTTTGTGTACTGAAGCTTTTGGAGGGCTCTGCGTATACTCTCACACGTCCGAAAGCCTGAGAACACAAAGAACTTGATATGCTCTCAAACTCCCGGGGCGTTCCTCGACAGGCAATCTTGTCAAGGAGAACGGATCAATCAGCTGAGCCAAATGCACCTTGGAAACCCAGGACTACCAAAATTGTGGGTTGTTCGTATGTATGGCACCGTTTTAGCACGTGACTGATTGTGCAAGCCCTAAACATCCGCCAAATATTTTCGTGCCATGTCCACTCCTTCCGAACTTCTTTCCCCTGACGATGCGAAGGACTGCACGGTTGACAATTCACACATCGTCTGCGTGCCCTCTCCCAAAAGACGTTCCTACCTTAAGCTGTACCTCATACTTCGCCTTCTGCAATATAGCAAAGAGAAAACTAAAATTGAAGCAACTTTCTTCGGACGCCTGTGCCACTAGCCTGAGCTTCCGTTTTTAACATATCCCGGGCAATCCTCCCACGGATCCAAAACATCACTTGCAGCAGAGCAGAAAAATGCTAAATGAGAGACTTACAGTATGCATGCGGTTTGGTGCCTCCAAAACAAATCGTTTTGGAACGTCTCCATGCTCTTATTCAGGCTGTAATTGCGCCATTCTGCGGTCACCTCGTCGTACAAACATGCAACACCACCAGAAATCTCACGGTCTTCTCTAATCTCTTGTCCCAGAACGCTCCGAATTACCTAACTTACGCGCAATTTAGCTAATGCACATCGCTCCTAATCACATACGCCCACACTCGTCGGCACCGACTGCGTACCTATTACCAACGCCCGAATATCTATTACCATTTTTGAAATCGGGAAGTGTCGTCTCACTGAAGTAGTTAGAAATTGTGACCACTTTTAGCTGCTTGCTATTTTAAACTGCAGTCTTACTCATACCATAGTTTCGTGTAGCAGACATTTTGATACTTTCTCATATTTTGGGTGCCAAATGTAGACGCGGCTGTCCTATTGCCCCGTTTGAATGACAGCAATGGACCACCGATCGCCCTCGATGGACCCAAGAATATCTTTGATCCAAAGTGGTGCTAATTCGTCACAATTCCTTGGCCAATCCTAACTAACATGACAACCCAAAATAACTCCCCCAAGATGCTGACGTACGGGGCCGTCCACGAACGCAAGTCAGACGTCGCGATGATGGTACCACGACTGCCATATCCAGTCTGACGGATTGTCCGTAGTTCCTAAAATCCCTAACATTTACCATCCGAGGTTGTCGCAGGCGTCCACAAGACCATCCCAATGCGTTAAATTTGTGCCAGAACTTCACGGCTCTGGCCACCCTGTTGTGCGTTCTTCCTGTTCTGCCCACGAACTCACTAATGCTTCCGAAGGGTCAGTATACCAGTGAAGATAAAAAATCTTGCCGCGCACCCGGGATAGCGCGGCTTATCACCATAAAAAAGCCTACTAGCTGTGACGAATTCCTTGGACATGTTTGGCGGGACGCCTGCCGGAACGATAGAAAACTTTGTCCCATACAGGTTGCAAGTAGTGCTTCATTATGAGTCTGCGCACAAATGGAGGACGTTAGTATTGTTCATGCAACCTTGAGATAATTTCCAAATCCGATACAGAAGAAAACACGTGAATAAACTAGCTTTTCCACAAAATTTCTTACCGTCTTCACGGGGTAATCATGCGGAGCCACTGCTGGCCATTAAAATAAAAATACCGAACTCGTGGCGGACCTCGAGTAAGTTAAAGCAACTTCCAACCTGCTGCTGCCCGTAGAGCTCTTGAAGGTTTTGATAAATACCATCAAATGCTAAAACTTTGTTAAAGTTTCCTTCGTTCAGACTACGGTTTCAGAGTAATTTGGGGTGGGAGTCTAAGAACCACCCATCCTAGTTCGTATACCACCCACAATTTGGGAAATTAACAGGATAGTAATATTAGTATGCATATGCTAGGAAGTCAGCCGCCTAACTTTGTCGAAGTTGAGCAAACGCGAATGACTATCCAAACGCTTGTCGAAACCCCGACGCAATTTTCTGCAAACCAGCACACAGAAGTGTTCTTAAGTTTCGATTTTCTTTAAGACCCACTTACCCCCCACAAAGTCACCTGCTTGCCACGAAAATGTGAGCAGTAGACCACGTGTTCCCAGCCTCATAGACCAGAACATTTTACTTGGGTATCGACGTCGCAAAGCAGTGGACACTTGACTGACATTTCTTATGGATGACGGAAAATCTGTCAATATTTCGTTCGGAGAGGAAGTGGTGAGCGTTTTTACCGTGCATGGTGAGAATGAGCCAGAAGATTTAACAAAGTCAGGTACCAAAAAGAAAATGGGTAGTTGGCTGTTTTCAAGCTCACCAAGCTCTCAATATAGTGAGAAAAACCGACCCAAAAGACGTTCGTTGCGCCTCGGATCATTCGGCACACTTATTCGTGTTACTTCCATGGGGCTCCAAACACCCAAAGCATCAGGCCGCTTCCCCAAACATACCAAACAGGTTATCTAATCAGAACGCAACTCTCACTCTGCGTGCCAAACCAACTGCTACAAGGATGGTTACTGGTCTCAAGTCTGTTAAATGTGACACCCGGAGAATTCGCTAGTCATCAACAACGAATCCGGTCCAGGAACACTGAAAGGACGACTTGATATAGTGTACCAGTCAGTTTGACCTATTTATCCCACTGGTGTAGTGCCAATCCCGAACTTACACCCTGTTTGAGTGAGGTGTGGCCAGCAGGTTTTTCATCGTTGACCTAAGTAACACACACCCGCAACCTGGTGATGAGATTTTCAAGCTCATAGCGCAAAATTTAATTAGCTAAAAAATTTTCTCATTTTGCGTAGTTGGTTTGTGGAATAACCTTCTCCGACGGTTCTTCACGCACTTCTAGAACCCAGTTCAAAGCATTATTAGACGCGTTTGTAGTAGAGCCCTTGCGCTGGCAAGATTACTGCCAGTACTGAGAAATTAACCAGCAGTGATACACCCTTTTTTCATGTGTGTCTATCAGGTGAACAGAAGCCGCTGAACGACAAAGACAAACCCAACCCGAGAGGTTTGGGTGAAAGACTCGATCATGTGTATCACCTCAACCCAAGCCAAGGACGAGGGGCTTATATCAGATGCCATATTTTTCGACTTCTCAAAAGCATTCGATCGAGTCCCACACGTCCCACTGCTCCGCAAACCCGAGTCTTACGGGGTTCAAGGGAAGATCCTACTCTGGATCAGGGCGTTCCTATCAGACAGAACATTCCGAGTGAGAGTAGGCTCGACTTACTCTTCTCCAGCGCCGGTCTCCATTGGAGTTCCTCAAGGCTGCGTTCTGGGACAACTGCTGTTTCTAATATGCGTCAACGACCTTCCAGACGTTCTTTCA
>SJOL01008593.1:178231-193744 GCA_004794785.1 Opisthorchis felineus
TCATTTCGTGTAGTAGCTGCGTGGAATAATCTTCCTCCATCAGTTGTCCACGCTCCTTCTAGAACCCATTTCAAAGCACTACTAGACACTTTTCTATGCGAGTCCTCGTGCTGGCAAACATACTGCCCCGCGCTGCGAACCTAAAGAGCAGTGCTACAGCCTTTTTTCGCTTGTGCCTTTCAGGTGAAAGATAACCGCAGAACGACAAGGACATAACCGACCCGGGAAACTTGGGCAAAGCCTCGATCCTGTGTATCAATCCGTTAATCCGTGAAAACACTTTTAGACACTTTTGTATTCGAGTCCTCGCGCTGGCAATCATAATTCTCCGCTCGGAGAACATACAGAGCACTGTTACACAATTTTTCCTCTTGTGCCTTTCAAGTGTGCGACAGCCGCTGAGCGAGAAGTACGAAACCCCCTGGAGACTTGGGCGAAAGCCTCAATCCTGTGTATCAATCCGTGAATCTGTGAATCCGTGAACTAGTCTGTTGAATACCCAAGGACGTCCCAAGGTCGTGCGTTTCATGCTGTAGATGAGTCGGTAGGTTTGTTTGCACTTGTAAATTAGGGCGGACATTTTATCGGGACTAACGGATGTAATCCGCAATCAATGGCTCAGATAGGTATAGTTTCGTAGATTTCGACTGGACCATTCTGTATTCTTTGTCAGTGGCCGTGGTTGCATCGTTCCCTGACGGTCTGCTAATGATAGATACACCTATGATTTTGTGCAAATGACGAAGAGAAATGCAAACTAGGTACTTCCATTTTTTTTCACTCGTGAGCTCCAAAATCCTGTGGGGCTATGCCGGCAGAGAATACAACCATTCTCTTGGAAGTGATTCGCTAACTCGATGTGTATCGATACACAACATTGAGTCGTTTGTTCCTTCTTCCCGGACCGGATCCGTTGTTGTTGGCCAGCGAATTCTGCGCACCTAAGAGGCACGAGCATTGCGCGAGGAGCTCGTCAGTGCGAGAACGCATGGAAAGCGTCTAAAAGTTAGTTGAACTGAGTCCTAATTTCGGTGTGGACAACTGTCAGGAAGTATATTTCAAGCAGCAGCCGCCCTAAATGGTTGATAGGTTAACCTACCGGCCAAACCTTGCTCAAACAAGGCGTGAATGTCTGTCAGGTCTACTCAGAGGCGACTGAAGTCTAGGGGAGGGAGGCCAACATATCTGATATTCAACGGACTTGAGACCGGTAACCATCCTCGTAGCATCTCGTTTGGCACGCAGAGTGAGAGCTACGTTCTGAATAGATAACCTGTTTGGCATGTTCGGGAAGCGGCTTGATGCTTTGGGTGTTTGTAGCCCCATGGGAGTAACACGAATAAGTGTGCCGAATGATCCGAGGCGCAACGAACGTCTTTTGGGTCGATTTTTCTCACTATATTGACAGCTTGATGAGCTTGAAAACAGCCAAATACCCTCTTCCTTTTTGGTACCTGACTTTGTTAAATCTTCTGGCTCATTCTCACCATGCACGGCAAAAACGCTCACCAACTCTCCTCTGAACGAAATACTGACACAATTTCCATCATCCAGCAGAAGTGCTAGTCAAGTGCCCACTGTTTTGCCACGTTGACATCCAATTGAAGTCGCCGGCGAAGGACCCCGAGTTTTCAAGTCGACCGCAAAATTCAGGCGTGGGCGTGATTGTGCATTGAGCAGTTCGCTAACGTAGCGAGAAATGGGGTTAGCCCCATGACGGAGCCTTGAAGAACTCCTATGGTGACCAGAGCAGATAAACAGTGGATTGATCTGGGCTTCACTCTGAACGTTCCATCTGAAAGTAAAACATTGGTCCAGTATAGAAATTCCCCTTGATCCTATAGTCCTCGAGCATATGGAGCAATCGGATGGGTGGGACTTGATCGAATTCTTCTGAAAAGTCGGAAATTATGGCGTGCGAGATTAGTCTTCCACCTTTGACTTTGGTTGGGCTGTACATGAACACGAACATGCTCTTCACGCACGAATGGTCTTGGGGACTCCTTGTTGCGCCGGGGATATCAGGCTGATGGTAGTGAGGTGCTTTAAAATGACCCACTTCAGAGTGCGTTCGATCACCTTGCACTGTATTTTATTGATGGTAATGGGCCTATATTTACTGGGCAGTAAGCGTTCACTGGTTTTGCAGATTGGATTGACAATCACCTTTCAAACAGCAGAGGGGTTGCCTTCGTCTAGCGAAATGAGCGGAAATGTTTTGCCAAGCTAAGCGATGTTCCAGGACCCTTGGGTGTATTCCTTCTGACCCCAGTGCGAGATGGCTCAGTGATTAGAGCGCGAATTTACTCACCGGAAGGTTTGTGGTTCAAACCCGACCTCTGCATTTCGACTTCTGTCATGGTTTGGGCTACCTGGCAGTATCCATGCCCTCGTGCTTCCTTCGGGTGGCATGGCAGTTAGGCGCCGACTGAGTGCTACAGCTGGACGACAGTGTACTAAAGAGATTTTTCTTGTGTAATAGTTCACGAAAATCCAGTAAATTGGGAGTTAGTTAGAGACCTCCTCAATATTAGATTTGATGAAGTGGTTGGGGAAAATATAAACCTGCTTAGTGTTCCCTGTAGGTTTCGGTCACTACCGTTAGTCTTTTTGTGAGCCCTCTGTTTCTGCCGTTCAAGGAAGTAGCCGTTGGGTTGTTTCTTCGGCGGTGTCCCATTTACTTAAATAGTATATTTCTGGCAAAACTTGGCGGGTCTCTGAGTTGCAGTGGTTCCGGGTCTTACGAAACGTCAGCTCCTCCTTCGAGTTCCCTGTAGTTATCTCTTTGATGCATAGTTTAGACCTGATTTCTAGAGGACACCGTACCGTCCGGGGCAGCTTTGGATTCGTTCGGGATGAAAACCGCGTGGGCTTCGGGAATACTCTGGACTGCGGTTTTGTTACCCTCCACAGAAGCTGATCCCAGTTCAAGCTGGTCAAAGGAAATACGCACTCCTGATACGTCTGCACGACAGGTGTAAGCGTTTGAATTTCAGGGTTTCTGGCCTGGCAGAAGTCAAAAGTCAACGCACAGTAGTCACTATGTCCCAGAGGAACGTTAATTATCACTTGATCGGCGACGTGTCTTTCATCGATAGGCAGATCCAATGGGAATGACAGTTGATTCGCGCGATATTGGCAGATGAGTCGACATGCTGAGCTCAGGACACGGCTTGACTCAGCGCTGATGATGTCCACTAGACTTGACGTGCTGGATCTTCGGGAGCGCTAAAGTCACCTATCAGCAAAATGTGTATGAGCTGGTAGCTGGTAGCTGTCTAGGCTTGGGCAACCTGGCAGTATCCCAGTCCCCGTGCTTCCTTCGGGTGGCATGGCAGCTAGGCACCGTAAGGATGACATAGCGGGAAGAATTTTTTTCATAGACCTCGGGAAAAGCGGTAAACGACACCTAGGAAAAAATAGTCAGCACCGCGCAGTGGAGTTTGAATCCACAGTGCATCACAAAACGGTGTATGATTTGTGTGGGCAACATGGCAGTATCTCAGCAGTCATACTTACTTCTGGTGGCATGGCGACTAAGCACCGAACGGGTGCTAAAGCTGAACTTTATTGTTTTACTATAACTGGAGTGGACAGGATTGTATTCAAGTATAAAACAGTGCCGCTTGCCCTCTCACGTTTCCAGTCAACAGGGAGAAAAGTGGACCGTCAGCCGAGAACTCAGTGTCACCGACGTCTGGTGTAAGCCAGGTATCTGTAAATTTTAGTATCGACAGTCGCTCAACACAAACCAGCTGTTGAATACCAGAAAGCCTGTTGAAACGACTGGCATTTCGTGAACACGCATTTCAACAACGTTTCCATTTAATCCGAAGGCCAGGAGCAAGGAATTGTTGAACCACTAGGGGGTGTGGCAGAGTTCTACGCTGGCTTTGATCCGGAGGCTTGGAAAGCGCTCTTGCAGCGTAACTGCTTGCTTCCTGCTCTGTTGGTTGCAACGCGTCTTGTTCTTCTTGGAATCCGGTTTTCATCGACCTTTTTTTCTCGAGGACGCAGTTCAACCACCTTCATTTATGAGTGCGTGTTATACTGTATGCTTCCTACTTAGTTCTTCCGGAAACTCGGCACAAGCCCAACAGAAATCCAGGGTTTCCGCGTATCAATATGAGTACGCATCGGGAATGCTGAGAGAGGTCACCTGCCTTGTACAGGATTGGCTTCGGACTTAGGTCTGAACATTTTTACGGTGTAGTTGGATGTCGTTTACTTGAAACGACTTGGTGCACGGAAAGTCTACAAAGCCTTATTGCCTTCAGTGACTGCTTTTTAAATGGCACTGGACAAGCACCTGGAGATCCATCCAGCCTCAGTTTTGAGGGAAATTCATCTTAACGGATAACTCCAGTGCGATGGACTCAGGATAGATGTGACAGACCAAGTATTTTGCTCTCACCAACTGAACTCGAGATAGCTCAGTGGTTAAAGCACCAGCTTACGAACCGGAATGTCCGTGGTTCGAACCTAACCTCAGCATCTCGACTGCCCTATCTAGGCTTGGGCAACCTAGCACTATCCCAGCCATCGTGCCTCCTTCCGCTGGCATGGCAGCTAGGCACTGAAGGGTGCTACAGCTGAAGAATATTTTGAATTTTTTCTCGTCAACCTGAACCTTATGAATTGTAGAGTGTGGCATTTTTGTTTTGCCCTTTGGGAGCTGCGGGCACCTCGGATGTTTTTAGCAAACTAACTAGACCACTCTCTCAAGTTCTCATCTTGCACAGATGGCACTTTGTCGTCCCGTGTTTGCCTCTTATGATGATCGGGTTTTGCTCCGACCTTCAGGCCCCGACACCTCAACAGTGGCTGTTACCAGATGCCGATCGAGCAAGTTTTAAATCTATCCAGTACCCTTCAGAACTACGGACGCTAAAATTCCGTTGCAATTCACCTTTACGCTTCCCTGGAAACGATAGATGTGGGTAGACCTTAACTGTACAGTAACCCCAGCTTGCATCCTCAACCCTTCTTGTGTAACGTGCTGGTGCTGCGTCTTAGAATCTCCAATAACCCCCAATGGCAGTTTGAAACTTCTATTCCACCGCGGTCTCTTGGATTTCCCGCGGAAACCCCGCTCCTTCCGTGTCTCCCCTGTGAAAAACTCCCTACCCATGTGGCATCTTTTCCAACGCTGTCAGATCATAAGCATGAACAGGACTTTCACTTTCAAGGGCCATCAGGACACAATAGACTAATTTTTCATCATGACCACACCCCATGAGCATCAGCTGGCCCTAAAACAATTACGCAATTGACGTACTTCAATCCAGTGAGTCCAATAACACAAAGGCACGCGTATCCACTCGCTTTCCCTCGAACATTCCGGTTGGTGCAGACGGATTCAGTCATCATCATCGTAATTGTCAGCTGTAAGAACCGCGTACTTGTCGTACAGTGGTTGTAGCTGCCACAATTTCGTCCACCGATGAGTTGGGGAGGTGGGGTAGGTAGCTGCGCATTGGAGGCGGGAGCTGATAAATTGGTGCGTAAATACAGCACTATCAGTGGACTGTTAAGTGGGGGGATTGGGAAGGGAGCTATGTATTGAAGGCAATAGCTTGGATGCACGAGCGCCATTGAGGGCGCGACTGGGCCAGGTCTGACAATGTCTCCAACCATTGATGTGGCCCGTCTCGGGGTCCCCATCCAAGGAGACGGCAATGACCAGCACAGCTGAGTTTGCTGGTAATGGCTTTCATAATTCAGTCATTGTTTGACCGCCTCTGGCTCGTTTCCACCCTTTACGTGGTTGTGCGAAAAGAACCCTTCGATGAAGTCGGTCGACTGGCATACGCAGCATGCCACCAAGCCAGCGCAACCTATACAGTGTGATCAGTTCATCTATCGAGGGTGAGTTATTTCTTCCGAATACCATTCGACGTACTTCAGCATTGCTTATCCGGTGTTCCCACCAGACTCGGGCAGTGCTCCGAAGACATCGATGGTCAAACACTGAAAGTCTTTTGTACTCCCCGGCGCGCAGCGGTCAGGTTTCTGACCCGTATGGTAACATGAAGCGCACCACAGCATTGTAAACTCGACCCTTGACGGATAAACTCATGTCACGCCTACGCCACAGGTGACCCAGGTTCGCAAAAGCTGCTCTGGCCTTCCCAATCCGGATGGAAATAGCATCTTTCGCGAGATCACCGGGACTGATACAGCTGCCAAGGTAAACAAATTTGTCTACTACCTCAATCGGTTCATCCGCAAACATGAGGATAGGGTTCGAGCCCACCCAGTCTTGCAGTAGCACTTTACACTTTGCCGGTGTGAAGCACATGCCAAACCGTGAGGCGGAATTATTTGGATTATTTAATATTGTTTGCATTACCACGGCATCAGATCTAAGAAGAGCTATGTCGTCTGCATACTCGATATCTGTGAGCACTTCGACCACACAGGCATTAGAGGCTGGTAATGAGTCTTCCATAATCGTATCGATGACGAAGTTGAAGACGGATTCAGTTCCTCGCCTGCAAAGCGTCTCTGTAAAAAATCGCTCATCTGTAGCACCCTTTCGATGCCTAACTGTCATGAAAACAGAAGGAAGCATGAGGGGTGGGATACTGCCAAGTAGCCCAAGCCTAGACAGGGGGAGTCCAGAGGCAGAGGTCGGGTCCGAACCACGGAACTTCCGGTGAATAAATTCGCACTCTAACCATTGAGCCCTCTCGCCCCCTGAGCGTCTCTGTAGCTCAATAATGTCGAGTTGAGTTTGCTTCCAGAACTCGATGTGCACAAGGGCAAATGACAAATAGAGAAAGGTGAAAGGAACCATGCCCACAGCTTTTGAAACCGTATGCCCGAGGTCGCGTGCACACGAGTAGCAACTGCTTGATGCCAGGAAAAGTATACCAGAAACGAACGACTACGATAGCGCGCCGGTCCGTCAAATGCCGAGTAATGAAGAGTCTAAGGATTGGAAGAGGACGTTGGTGGATCACAAAAGCCCATAAAATGGAGAAAGCTCTTGCAACGAGAAACGGTCGCGTTCTGTTCCAGCTAATTCGGTCAAATGGTCCAAAGAGGGTAGGTGTTAGTGTAGCAATCTCCGAAAAGGATGAAACTTCACTTCGTTCACAGAAACGTCTGCTTAAACGATGGGCTGAACATTTTGAAGAACAGCTTACCTAGTCCCCATCAACTCACTCTCTGGAAGAACTAAATGAACCCGAGTGGACGTCGGCGTCAGTCTACCATCGACAATGCACCTGATCCAGGCTATTTGCATCCTGCCCACTTCAATGGTTTGGGGAATCCCTCGTGGCTAACTTGACCACTTTACCCCCAAAGTATTTAGAATGAGGAAGGGGACCTCGTGCTGGCTTATCGCAAGCATTCTAAAGTACCTACACCTCAGAATCAATCAGACAATCTGGAAAGGAACTGACAGCAAGAACGCTATTGCCACGGATCAGCCGCAATTTCTTGCAATGTCTCCAGCCAGGCGCGGGGAGGGTCACGGGGGCCTCATCCTTGAAGGTGCACTGCACCAACTCTTCATACTCTCTTTCACACCCTTCTGCCAAGTCATACGTTGTCCACCTTGCGGTTTCTGGCATTCTGAAGGAAGTAGGGAGTAAAACACTCTTCTTGGTAAAGGGTGTTTCGGCATGCGTAGCACATGGCCAGGTGACCGTAGTTGATGGTTGTGGACGGTTTTCGCGACTGAAGTACCTGATGCACAAACAAGTACCCGTTTTCTAATTACCTCGTTACTAATCCGCTGACGCCATCCGACACCCGCCACGCTTCTGAGGCACTGCTGGTCAAAAACCTGAAGTCGCTTTACGTCCTCTGTCCTCAGAAGCCATGTTTCGCAATAGTTAAAAACTAGCAGACGCCTCACATCCTCGTCCGCAACCATACAACCATACAGCTCTTACTGTGGCCTGGTACATGCGACCACTGAGACCCAGTGATATACCGTTTCGACGCCACAAGCGACGCAAATTAGCGAACGTGATTTTGGCCTTCGGGATTCGTGCACTGACTTCATCTGGCACACTTCCTTCAAAGCTAATACAACTACCGAGGTGTGTATGAAAAATTCTTCACAACCTCCATTGATTTCCCTTGAATTGTAAGGGGTATTTCCAGAGACTGCACGTTCTAATGCATGGCTTTGTACTTTGAAGGTGCTAGGCGCATTCCGAAAGATGGTATGACGGTGGCAAGTTTATTGAGCAGAGCTTGTGCTGCGCCTTCGTCTTCAACGATGACGGCGATGTCGTCTGCGTACTCCACATCGACAAGGTTCTTACCAGCAACAATTTCAACACCGGGATTTTGAAGACCTAGCGTTCGTCTCATTATTTCACCAATGACGAAGTTGAACTAAAATGGAAAGAATTAACATTCTTGTCGGCACCACTTTTTGTTGGGAAGCTCTTGAAGAGTTCACCATACACTCTCACACACCCAGAAGTATGACTATAGGGACCGGGTTATGTTGAAAAATTCTGAGGCATACGCAGTTGAGCAACAACACCGACCGATCGACAGAATCGAACGCACACTTCAAGTCAAGGTCGTCTGTACATATGGCGTTGCTGTAACACCTGATAGAGTGTGAATTTGTGGTCGACGTAACCTCGAAATCCCGTTTAATGCCCACGGGTCAAGGATTTGTGTGCCGCCGAAAGATGCCGAAGAATCACTGACGCCAGAAGCCTTGTTACGACAGGAGCCAAACTAACACATGTGGTTACCACATTCACTGCGAGTACCCTTTTTGAAAATGGACACTATTATCGACTCATCCCAGTTATCTGGAACGGTCTCTTTTTCTCAGATAAACACAAATAGGCTAGACAGTCACTGGTTGAAGAATTTGCCGCCATCCTTTAACAGAGCGGGTGGAAGGTCGTCAGGGTCAGCAGCACGATGACGCTTGAGTATAGATATACACTCGGGCACTTCTGAGGCTGAGGGGGTTCCTTGTTCGCAGTCCATCTTTTTGTTGAAGACCGGCAGTCCTGCTTGGAGGTAGTAAGTGGTAGGGGGACGAGATAGCTCAGCTGTTAGAGCGGGAATTTACTGGTTCGAATCCGACCTCTGCATCTCGACTTCCCCTGTCTAGGCTTGAACAACCTGGCAGTATCCCAACCCTTGTGTGTCTCCTTCTGGTAGCGTGGCAGCTAGGCACCGAAAGGGTGCTACAGCTGAACGAGAGAGAGAGAGTATAGGCTTGGGCATCTTGGCAGTATCTCAGCCCTCTTGCTCCCTTCAGTTGTCATGACAGGCATCGAACGGGTGCTACAGCTGAATGATTATCATCTTATTAGTAAGTGGTCAACTGAATTGTAGTTCGAAGTATTGTGCCCAGCGGTCCATACGTTTTCCTTTGCTGTGTATCAGAGAGCCATTTCGGTCCCTGATAGTTTCGCTGACAATAGGCTTCCGAGGACCAGTCGAACGAATCAGGTGGAACAGCTTGCGGACGTTTCCGGCATTTTTCGCCTCTCATTTCGGCTTTTCGGGTCCACCAAGTTTTGTGATCTGCGCGGACACTCAGTTTTATCTGACGTTGGGTTGAGTTGTGGTTCCTGTCGGGCCTCCAGCAAAGCCATGGTCCTATCAGAGATCCAATGTTTGGATGAAGTTGGCTGGGTTGTACCGCAAACGGAAGTTCCATCTCTATGTAGCACTGTGGATGTCTCTTCCCAGTGGTCGTTAATATCGGACGTAAGACGGCCCAGCAGGCGTCCGAAGGGCTGGTTCTGTAAGTTTCGTTTGGTTTCTGGATCCATTAGCTTCTCAATGGCTAAACGAGGTGGGCGCGTTCTGCCTAGACTTAAAAGATGCAATGAAAAGCAGCAGCGCACAAGTGCATGGTCCGAGTCCACGCTGGTGTTCCAGAAGGAGCGGCAGGCAGTGATGGATCCTTGCCACCGGTAACTGATGGCACAAACCGTCACACCACGGTAAGGTCCAGTCTCTTTGTGACGGAAGCGTGATCTTACATTTCATGAGTGCAAAGAGCGTGACATCCGACTGGATAACTCTGGTCAATTCGTACGAAAAAAACGTGTGCGTTCCCCTCAAGAAAAATGAGAACGTTGTCATCTGCATATTCCAGATCTACAAGGTATTCGTCATCAGATGTGTGAACTCTGGGGTTTTGAAAACCTTCCAGCGTTCTCATTTTCTCGTCCTTCATGAAATCTAATAGGAAGGGAGAAAACAGGCCGGTCAAACGCGCCCTTGGAATCCTGGGGCGTAATAACTCAGTGGTTAGAGCTCGAATTTACTGTCCGGAAGGTCCGTGGTTCGAACCCGACCTCTGCATCTCGACTTCTGTCTAGGCTTGGGCAACCTAAGTCGTTCTGCTGTAGCACCCTTTCGGTGCCTAACTGTCATGCCATCCGATGTAAGCACGAGGGCTGATATGCTGCCAGGTTTCCCAAGCCTAGACAGGGGAAGTCGAGAGGCAGAGGTCGGGTCCGAACCACGCACCTTCTGGTCAGTAAATTCGCGCTATAACCACTGAGCCATCTCGCCCAAATTCACTAAGTCGTTCGACGCTTGAGCAACCTGGCGATATTCCTGCCCTTGTGTCATGGCGGCTAGGCACCGAAAGGGTGTTTCAGCTGAACGATTTGGGAATCCAGGCATACAAAAATGATGAGTCGTTTATACGTATGGCGTTCTAGCATCTGACGAAGTGTGAAGATTTGGCCAACACAACCCCTCCCAGGCAGGAATCCCACTTGCTTCAATCGAATCAATGCTTCGCGAGCCACCATAAGGCGACGAAGGACAGGTTACGCCAAGTGTTTCCTCATGGCTGGAGTCAACTTTACCCCCCTATGATTGCCGCACTCACAACAGTCGGGCGCTATCACCGATTTTCCTCAGTTGCCTGCGACTGTCCCTTTTTTTCAAATGGAGGCAAAGAGATCAGATAAGTGCTGACCTCGAGTGGGAGGTTTTCCGGACAAGGAGGTCGATGCGCTCGAGGTACTGTATCCAGTCATATACCTCCAAAGGTGTAGGGGTTCCAGGTTCACCGTCCAGGATTTTAGTTTAGTCCCAGAATCCAAATGAGTGACACCAGTTGGCCACGAAAGTTGTTTTGCAAAGTGCTCGCGGGAAGCCAGCTGGGTTTCGTCTTAGCCAGGATTGTATCAGTTATGTCTTCACTTTGCGACGATTGCTGGAATTGCGTCACTCCTTCCGGAGTGAAGCAAACTCAGCTGCGCTGGTCATTTCGTTCTCCCTGGATGGAGACCCCGAGACGGGCCACATCAATGGTTGGAGACATTGTCAGACCTGGCCCAGTCGCGCCCTCAATGGCGCTCGTGCATCCAAGCTATTGCCTTCAATACATAGCTCCCTTCCCAATCCCCCCACTTAACAGTCCACTGACAGTGCTGTATTTACGCACCAATTCATCAGCTCCCGCCTCCAATGCGCAGCTACCTACCCCACCTCCCCAACTCATCGGTGGGCGAAATTGTGGCAGCTACAACCACTACGACAAGTACGCAGTTCTTACAGCTGACAATGATGCTGATGATGACTCCTTCCGACGACTAACAGTGGTAGTCTTTCTCTATCTCAAGTCTGCTTTCGGCTCCGTTGATCATCAGGAACTGTGGCAGTGTCTGGGGATGAAGAGGGTCTCTAAATTCGTATTTTTTTGGAAAGGTTCTGTACGCCCCTTCCCTTGGGCGCGTACGTGTCTACGGCAACTTCTGTCCTAAGTTCGCCTCATCCAGTGGTGTCAGGTGGGGAAGTCCTCTGTCCCCCTTGTTTAATCTGGTAATCGTCGTGCTGCTTGCGTCCTCTTTAGCTGCCTCTAACGCCTCGGGGATCAAAATACTCCCGGGGCGTTCGCTCACCGAAATTGAGTATGCCGATGATAATGCTCCCCTTGAATCGAATACTTCAGAAATGCAAACGATTTTAAGTAATCTAAACTTTTCTGCTGCACAGTTTTGTATGCAATTCGCACCTGTCAAGTGTAACTGCAAGATTGGGTGGTATCAAACCCAAACCTCTTGCTTGCAGGTGAACCGATCGAAGTGGCAGATAAGTCCATCTATCTGGACACATGCATAAGCCCCGGCGGACTAGTGAAAGTCGAAATTATTACCCGGATTGGAAAGGTCAGGGTAACGTTTATCAATCCCCGACATTTTTAGCGCCGGCGTTACTGTCAACAGTAGAGTATAAAGTGCCGCAGTCCGGTTAGTAGCCAGTTGGAGTAGTGGGATCTCCTTTTCACAATTTAGTACTTCTGTTTGAACGATAAGCGAAAACTTGATGAATGGGGAGATGATTGATGTCAGGAAGGTCAGATTCCTGAAAGTGGTGGGATGGCCGAATGGATGGGTGGAAACCATCTATTCCAGGGATTTTATGCCACTCTCACGTTACCCCCGTATGTTCCGCGGTTTCAGCGGAGCGGATAACCAATCTCACGATCGTCTGCAACGACATGTCGTGTGAGAATTTTTTTCTCGGGTGTCCGTGAGTGGAATGGGCGGATTTTTCGTCGACATGTTGTCATATAACTGCTTCAGGTTTCTTCGGACTGCTCTCTACGCAGCACCGAAGTCGGTCCGGTCGTCCAGGAATCATCCCTTGTGACTCGTACTGTCTCATCGTTTATTTTGGCCTCCCAGTGATTCAGGATGAATCTTCCAGCCGATATCTTGGGCTGGTAAATGTGTAAGCGGGTTTTCACGGCGGCGTGGTCACTTATGTGTAGCGCCTGAAGGTAGTATGTGGCTTCAGGGTTCTGAAGAAGCGTCATGCCTAAGCTTCCGCTTGCTTTCCACCTTCGATAGATTGTTTTAAGATCTTATGGGGTAGTTTTCAATGCACCACTGTATAGGGAAACAGAGCCTCCGCCACATTTTCGCCTGGCATTTGTTTTTTCGCCAATCGACGACATTTTAAATATTCCCATGATAAAATAACTGTTCGGAATCCACTGCAAGTTCTGTTTGCCCCTGCCTAGGACCCACGCCACTGGGGCTGCGTTAGATCAGCAGAACTTCAATTGAAGTATCCGGGTTGCAGAAGATTTGCATGAGGTTTTCTGGAACATGCTTCGTTTAGGTAAACTTTCAGTTATTTTGATCAGTGTTTAGATTGTGGTCAACACGATGCTGTTGGTTACCGGGAACGTTCACTGAGTTAGATGTATCCGACCCTAACCATTTTTTGTTATTCAATAGACCTGGCTGGTGTGTGCACATGAAAAAGCCCACGTCATCCAGTTTTCTCAGTATGACCATGACGTCCTTCGTTTTAGCAGTGATGGCCGCACCGGAGAGTCACTCGGAATTTTCGGAAATCTCACGTCTTTTCATCCATTTTCAAATTTTCTACCTGGGGTCACTTTTTCAGGATTTTCTGGTGGGCCGTCGCGACGGCAGGTTCATAGAAAACACTGTCGGTCCGCTCGATTGGGCAGGTGGGGTCTGCGTCAGTTGTGAAAGCCAATTTCATTAGCCGTGAGTTATCTGGGTCACCTGAATGAAGTCCGAGCCTGGCAGTTGCTTTCACTGTGAAGGCCTGACGGAAGATTTAATTTTTTTGGCAGGTATAAGCCAGGCGAATCTTCAGCGAAACTTCTAGTGCACATTCCTCATCGCTATTTATACCTTGGTGATCTTCAGCGCAACAATGCGAACTGAATGTTCGAATGTTTTTTCACATGACACTTAAAACCGTGGTTGAGTGGAAAAATACACAATGCCTCATATGACAAACAAGGTGTAGCAATTCTGTGCTGCTCCTTGAGGTATACAAGCGTTTCCAATATTTGTGGTAGTTTAACGCTAGACCTGTTTCACACAGAACGTGGCAATGAATCCGGATTTTCAATAGTCCTGGCAGCTGAGCCAACTGATAATGGAAGTTTCATTGTGAAAGTCATAAAGTTATGTATACCTAGCCGAGCTCAGGGGAGCTCGGTGGTTACCGTGCGAACTTACGGACTAGAAGGCGAAAAGAAGAGTCTGCTGTAACACCCTTCCAGTGAATAGCCCCCATTCTGCCCGCAGGAAGCACGAGGGCTGAGATACTGCCAGGTTTCTCAAGCCGAACTGCTGGAGTTGGGTTCAAACCACCACTGAACCATCTCGAGCTCGCTCATAAGTATTTTAACCAATCACTACTGGCCCGAAATGTTCCCGGGTGAAGACCACGTTGCCGTCCTGCTCAGTTTTCAGCCCAGATTATTCCTTGTAACTCATCTTGCGAGTTCCCTACCTGCTGCGACGTACGGGCGCTTAAAACTGTGTTAAACTAATATGCAACAAAATTACCAAAGTCAGCGGACAACCCGACCGCTAGCTAAATAATGTGAGCTGCCGCTGTTCCATTCTATAACCAACTTCTAGACATACCAACGGCTTTGAATCCGACGCACTTTTTTCTACTATGCCTCCCGGGGATACAATAATGTCTTTATGGTTACCCAATTTGCGTGTTTTTTTATCGAATGCATAATGCACTGGTGAGTTTCGCACTGGCTTACCTACGTTCGTATCTTTTCTGAAACTTTCACATGCATCTGCTTGGCCGTGACCTGGACCTTGTTTTCTTTTCGTAATCGATTGCCACTCCGTATCTTTTACTCAGTCGACGCGACGATGACTACTCACGCCACAGTCGGCGCAGGCGCTCACGATCCCGTTCTCCTGTTCTACATCGACGGGCATTTTCCACAACTCTCGAAGGTTCACTTCCGGCAGCCAATGGGTTACCGGATGTTTCATCCCTACCCCCTACTTCACTCATGGGCTCACTTTTGGCCCAAGCCAAGGCGGCGGAGGAAGCTGCTGCCAAGGCGAAAGCGGCAGCCACATCCAAACCAGCTACAGTTGGAGCAATGACCGCAATTGCAAATGCTGCGGCAGATCGGATCAAGGCTGCACGCACTGGAGGTCTCGGTGTTTCAGGAATAGAGGGAGCATTAATCGTCAATGAAAATTTAGATAAGGATGTGGAGCAGAGAAGACTTGACCAGGAAATGCAGAAGGTAACCGAATTAGTTTACATTAAGCCCACTCACATTGACTGCTCTAACTACTTTTTTTCTTCTGCAGCGTAGGGAAAGGATTGAGCGATGGCGGCGCGAACGCAAACTGAAGCAAGATATACTGTCCGTACAGCAGAGGATAGTGGAGACGGCTAGGCAACCCCGATCAGCGAAGTGGAATCTCGATGATGATGACGATGAAGAGGATACAAAGAAGTCGGCTCCGAGCAAACAGGCTGTTGAGGATGAGGTCGATCCATTGGATGCATTCATGCAGGTAGGCAGTACCTCACTTTATACCGCAATACAGCAATTTCTCAGAAGAGAGTGACCATTGCTGAGAAGGGGTTTTTTACCTCTTCTTTAGGCGTCGCATCTCTTCGGAGAGATGCACACAATCCAGAATCAGTGGTTTGGGTAGTCGAACACTGCGAACACTCAAGGTTTAACAGAATATCCGGCTATCTTCCGGATTGTCTAATATATATATA
>SJOL01008593.1:193759-282824 GCA_004794785.1 Opisthorchis felineus
TATATATATATATATATATATATCGCGTATGCATTTAAGACTACTCCTGTTGGTTTTCCGCGATAGTTGCGAACAGATTTGTTTGTTTACCTGCAGTAGCAGTGATCTGGTAACTAGTTTAGCGGAGTAGCATCCACTGAAATTGACTTTGGTTTCTTTATTTATGTCAATTTTTCCGAATGATCTTCATCAGAATCTGCATTTAGTGCCGAATTTTGCTTTTGGACACGCGATTTTGCTTACTTAAGGTTACATCGAACAGTGGCTGAATTCCGTAAAATCTCAATCCACTGACTAGCAGTTTCGAAAATAGGGAATAGAGATTGTCTCCCCACAACGGTATCGCAGTTGTGGGTATCGCAGTTTTCCTTCAGATCGGTTTTACAAATTTGATTCATGTTATCGCCTGGAGCATAGACAAGGACGAGGGGCTTTTGATTTTAACGTATTTGCTAGACTACTATGTAACCCAGGTTCATAACGCTTTGAAATGCGTGCATCCATATATTTCATCAAACTGTGAGTGCGAGAAGGAAAACCAACAACTCTTTCTTGATGTATTATGGATCTAAATACGTTTCACATATTCGACAAAGCCCGCAAACCCACATAGGCCGGACAATTTGACACAGTATAACATCACTGGCCCATTCAAAGCTAGATGTAACTTGTCGTATTGTCCGACTATGTATTTGAGTGTAGTTTGTTTAGAATGTTTCCGTTAAGCTACTTTCTGTCCGTTTCCTATTCTGTTGATCTTTCCACTCGTGAGAGAACTGCCATGAACTACTTCATTACGGGTGAACGGCAGCATGCTGCTAACAGTCGACACAACGTGGTGTTTTGCTGATAGCTCAGCTTCACACCAAGGTGCCAGCACCACCTGTCAATTCCTCCAACTACACACCATCATACTTGGATGACTGGTGGTCCGTAGTTCTACTTCGGCGGTTTCTGTCAGCGCACCGTTATGTCTTTGGGTGTTGGAACCGATCTTGACAGTGAAACCGTTTATATTCCGCTATTTGAGAGAGACGCACCTATCTACGTCACCCGTCACCTGTTTGTTAAGTGTATCACTGTGGACTCCTTACATACAAACAAGTGCTCCTGTAAAATGACAGGAATTTTGCTGGTTGTATGGATTGATGAAGTAGGGTTAGAGGATGGCACATATCGGGTGGGTCAAGTATTCCGAGTGTAACTTCAGCTGTTCTTTTTATCTGTACGTCAACAAACGAAGCAAAATGGGTAAGTGGATGTGCGGATGTATGACTTCTATCGGCTGTTTAATCAGTTTCGATCCAACAACCTGTCACGTCACGCTGTGTTCCCAGGGGCAGGCGTAGGCTACGGATGCGTGGGCATTGCGTAATTCTAGGGAACAGTCAGCTGTGGTTACCGGGCGAAGTGCGTTGGTTGTGGTCATTCCGGAGGAGGATTACTGTAGCTGACAGCATAATAGCCGTATCGAGCTTTCCTGATCAATTCCATTTTAAGTGCTCACATGCACAAACGGATTAAGTATTCACCATCCGTAGCATGTATCCACTTTACTTGCTGGTTCCCCGCATTTTTGTTTAAGTAATTGTTGGTGGGACATATGATTGTGATCAACCTACGTTACTGACCTGTATAATATCGATGTGATGGTAAGTGTTTTTTTGTGTTTGTGCAGTATTCCTTTTCGTGGTCCAGAAGGATTTTCCGCTTTTTGGAAGGTAACTTGTGGTCGATTTGTTTTGGTTTCATTTAGGAGTTTGCTTCTTTCGGGCATAAGATAGTCAAAAGACATTTCTCACTGAGGTGGACAAAGCCTCGAAATTCTGTCTTTTCCGTATACATTCCTTCATTCGTGCTATCGGACTGGTTTCAATACGTATCCCTGTAACGTGCTCCCTTTTAGTCGGTAAACGAGGAGGTCAAGGGTTACTCAGATCGTAACCAGGCTCCCACTACTGCCCCCACGCCCAAAACTAATGAGTCTAAGCCGCATGTGGGAACAAAACCTCCAAAAACGGTGACCCCTGCAGTAAACTCGAAGCCACCGTTAAAGAAGCGCATTATTGGCAAAGGCGAACTAATGGAAAGTAACATCGACGAGATGGAATACTCTTCGGAAGAAGAAGAAGAGACACTTGAGGATGCATTGGCTCATTTGCAGAAAAAGGAAAAACTTCTACCCGTGGATCATTCGAAAATACACTATAGACCTTTTCGGAAGAATTTCTACATCGAGGTTCCGGAACTGGCCAAAATGAGCAAAGAAGATGTGAAAGCCTATCGAGCCAGCTTGGAGAATATTCGCGTTCGTGGTCAGGATTGTCCGAAGCCTCTGAAAAACTGGGTTCAAGCCGGAATCAGTTCACGGTTACTGAATTGTTTGAAAAGGTAACGTCACTTTGCTAGCATCGCCATAGCGATGTGTAAAGTCTTCTCTCCATAGAACATTGGTTTTTCGAAGCAAACTTGTTGTCCTACTGGTTTTGGCAACAGTCTCAGCAATAGTAGTGCGTTTATTGGCTCGCTTCAGGTGTTCCGCACCAGTTTTGTAAAGGCCGTTCATTTGACTCTTCGCTCTAATTTGAGCCTGTAATCTCGATTGTTGTGTACAGGAACCATATTACTTGGTCGCACTCTCTCCTCATTCCCATTCAGTTCTCTGATCGACGGGACTATGAAAAGAACCATGAAAGGGATTAAAAACCTCTACGTTCGGATAGTTGCCGAAGATAGCCTTGTCGACCTAAATTATGCAGACACTTCTCGTCTTCGAAGATGTAGAGATACTGTTGGAAGAATTGACCAAAGTCATCCCCCCTCTGATTTGCACAAGGGCTAAGGTCTTGCTCCCGAACACGTCACTTGCAACTAAAGAAGAAAGCTGAGCTCTAGGGTTTAGATAATAGTAATAATCATTCAGGTGTGACATCCCTTTACTGCCATGTCACCCAATTGAAGCACGAAGACTGGGATACCGCCAGGCTGTCGAAGGCTAGACAAAAGCATTCGAGATGCCGGGGTTGGGTTCGAACCACAGATCTTCCGGTCCGTGAGCTGGCGTCTTAACCGCCAAGCTATGCCGAGCTCATTGCCGTCTCCCTGGATTGGGACTCCGAGACGAGACACATCAATGATTAGAGACATCGCCAGACATGGCCCAATCAATGGCGCTCGTGCATCCAAGCTGTTGCCTTCAATACATAGTTCCCCTCCCGATCTTCTAACTGAAAAGTTCAGTGACAGCTCCATATTTACGCATCAATTATGTCAGCTACCTCCTCCAATGCGCAGCTATCTAGCTCACTTCCCCAAATCATCAGTGAACGAAACTGTGGCAGCTATAACCACTTTACGACAAGTACGCCGTTCTTACAGCTGATGATGATGATGACGTGTCACGTTTGCTAATTTGCGACAAGGTGGTGTATCTCTAAACCGCAAGGATCGTGTGAATCTGGCTACGATGCGCGTAACTTTGTTGTATTATTTTGAAAGCTGTGGAACTGACGTCTTTGGGTCTCTGCTAAGTTTCGTCTAAGAATGATTGCTTGTGTAAACTGGTACCAAATCTAGAAAGTTGGTAGTCGGTTTTGCAGCAGGACTTCAACTAAGGACTATGTCCAGCAACATAAGCTGCATCGACTTGGTCATCCGCAGTGCATGTGGGGTCATCGTCTGCCAAAAAGAGTGGTTCAGAGTGGTTCAACCAGACAATAGCTTTGGTGCGCGTGAACACGGTATTGTACTTTGTTGTGCTCTTGGTCTCATGCATCGACAAAATATATCCTAAGCGAACATATAAAATCGAGCCACTTCTGTCGACAGGCAGTATATTTTCGAAGTGTAAGAAATGAATGCTAGTTGAAGAACACCTTGAGACTTGTCGGCAGTTTGGATGTCAGGTACACTACCATGAAGACCGAGGATTTTCCTAATCAAGCGTTAAAAATAGGTAAATTTTACCGAAACTGTAGCTTTGGATTGTTAGTAAAACCATTCGCTAAATGAAGCTGTTCTCATTCAGTTGGTTTTTGCGAACCACACTATTGCTTCTTGCTAGTTGCACAAATCTGATGAGGCTGATTGATGACTGGAGAATGGAGCAAAAGCACCTCTGGATATAGTTGTGACAAAAATGGATTCCTTATTTATACGTGTTCAATGCGTCAGAATCTCGTGCACTATAGTGCGATTTCGGGCTGAGGCTTGTCGTTGCACTTTTGGAATCCGTTACTGTTTATCTGTCGTTTTTCCCACCACTGTCTCCTGTACTCAGATCACAGCCGATTTCTTAAAAAAACTATCCTGTTCATGTGTCCATCCTCTTGCGTCTCATTTCAGAAATAATTTTGACAAACCCACCCCAATCCAGTGCCAAGCCTTGCCTGTGCTCATGTCCGGCCGGGATATGATCGGAATTGCCAAAACAGGTAGTGGTAAAACGCTCGCGTTTCTCGTTCCACTTATGCGCCATCTAGAACATCAGGATCCTTTGGAACCCGGAGATGGCCCAATCGCACTGCTTTTAGCCCCAACACGTGAACTGGCTCTTCAGATATTCAAGGAGGCTAAAAAATTGGCTCAGGCTGTAGACGCCCGAGTTGTTTGTGTGTATGGTGGAACAGGAATTAGTGAGCAGATTGCTGAACTCAAACGGGGAGCAGAAATAATCGTTTGTACACCTGGCCGGATGATCGATATGCTTGCGGCCAATGGGGGTGAGTGTAGCCTGTTTTATGGTCTTCATAAGCACAAAACGTGTTCTTATTGAGCCGGTGGAATGCTACCCAGACCTTCCATCCCGTGGTATATCATCCCTCTTACGGCCTAGAGTTACCAAATTCATTGTGTAGACTACTCTGTCCATGATTTCACCTCTTGTTTCTGTTTTGTAATCCTTAAGCTGCCTAGGTGGTGCGAAGTGTTTACGAAACCACCTCGGTCTACATATATAATACACTCTTGGTCAAGGAATTCAATAATGGTTATCAGCAACACGAACAAAATTATTCTACCGTTTTAAAACAATCATCGTGTTTAAGTCAGCAGCACGAACTGCGAAGTCAATAGTGCTTCGAGTTGTTGATAGCGTTGATTGGCTCTTGATCTGCTCACTGAGCTTGGTAATCGGGTTGCAAACACTTCATCACCAGCCGGTGATATGTTGTCAGAGCTAGGCCGTCGGGGTTGTTCCTCGTTCCCTGCTTGCATTGCCCTCCTGGTCGCGTGTACCAGGCTAGAATAAGGCTTTTTGGTTGTACGGCAATGAAGAATCAGTGTTAACACTGATGTTGCTCTAGTGGGCTGTTGTTTTGTTCCAGTATGTCTTCAACTCGAATAGCAGGTATGTAGCTGAATGTTGTTGAACCTATTGTCACTTTCCACGTGAGTATGTCATTCATTTTCACCCTTTGGCTTCTCGCCAGCAGGAGTTTAGTGCCCGAATCCGTAAAGAGGCAACAACGTATTGGGAAAAGTTTGGTAAAAATCGGTAGATTTATTGCTGGGCAACGTTTCTCTTTTAACACAAAAGCTTCGTCGGGCTAAGTGACTAGGCTCTTGAGAGAAGAATTTCGCAAACGAGAAATTCAATTCAGTCCCCCATTAAAGCAAAATTAGTTTACAAACAAGTGTGTTTGGCGAAAAGTCGTTGAACTTCTGCTCACTCGGAGCCTATTATGCTCTTCAAGCATCATGCTTTACCGAGTGTTACATCCTCGCATTTGTGGCGGCAGGTGACGTGCAGCCTTGTTCGTCTCCTCCGCTCTTTGATAAAACGTGTTTCAAGTCACAGTACTTTGTTCGTCATTTCGGATGCTTTGGCGAGGAACGCGGCAAATTTGATACTTTCCTTCCGTAGATCCGTTTTAACCTGTATACACTAGTCATTCGGTCGGATGCTGAATGTAGCAACATTATGTACCTTCTCTGACAGTCCGTTTGCGCTACCTTACCTTAGGCTTGAAGCATACCGTGCTGGTTAGGACAAAATTAAAGACTACCCCTCGTGTCTAGTTATTTCCTTGCAACAGTTTTGTATCTAAGTTGGTATCTGTCCTTGTTCGAAATTGTACAGCGATAAACTCCTGAAAATTTTGAGCTGTGTTCTCCATTCACCTACATGCTTTTGTGGCGTCCTCCAAGTATCATTCATGAGCTCAAAGACCTTTATCGATCGAATTTCATCACACATTACATGGTGTACACTTGTGAGGTTGTGTGCTGGACAACGATTTTGATGCTTCATGGTTACTTTAAACCATTTGAGCACGTTTGTCCCTTGTATGTCGTAGCGCTAAACGGGAGTCAGCTGTCTCATAGCTGAACAATCTGTGTTCCCAATTTACTTTTTTTTTGGGGGGGGGAGATGAAGCCTTCAGCTTCAGAATCATTCGCTCAGTATGTCAAACTCAGAGACTCACTATAATAGGATTTGATAACGGTGAGTCTGTCCTAGTTAGAGGTTTATCGATTTACCAATGGCCATTGTCATCCGAATCAACGTAATAACTAGGTGGCCCGCGGTTATTCGACAGTTTACCAGACAGCTCAATCCGGATCGGTGTTTGAAATCTTCGAGCAGCTACCCACTTGAACTGTTTATTATTCCGTCAAACCGTTCACTTCGACCAACTTTTGATCTTGACTTATAGGCATTTATTCATTTATCCACCGTGTTTGCCGTCATCCGGTGGTGTTTGGTCACGTAAAACCTAATCGATGGAATGAAGAAGCTAGAAAACCACTCGCGGTAAGTGGGTCTTGGGATCTAGCCATCGGTAAGATGCGCAACACCCCTACATCCTATCTTTGAGTGGGTGATCCACTGTGACTTACGAGTGATCTCTGGATGTATACAGTATTAATGCCACATTTTTACTATTTGAATGCCTGTCATACTATTGGGTTTTCGGACGTATTGTGTCTAGGTGTTTGCCTGGTCAATTCCTGTTCATCTCTAACTAATATACTTGTCATAATTTAGGTCGTGTAACCAATTTGCGTCGTTGTACATATATCGTTCTGGACGAGGCGGATCGCATGTTTGATCTTGGATTCGAGCCTCAAGTAATGCGCATCGTCGAGAACTGCCGGCCCGATCGTCAGACAGCTATGTTTTCAGCCACATTCCCCAGACAGATGGAGTTGCTTGCCCGGAAAGCGCTCACCTTGCCAATCGAAATACAAGTTGGTGGACGGTCGGTCGTGTGTTCAGACGTGGAACAGCACGCAGTAAGTGATCACAATACTTCAATGGCTTTTTCTACAGACCGTTCTGTTGTATGAATTTTGGTTGCGCTTATGGTCGCTTGGATCACAAACCGCTAGGCTCATTGCCGATTTCTTCTAAATCTTCTGGTCAATCAATTTCAGCATACATTTCTCCCACATCTGTGTTCTGCTTCTCTACACACTTGCTGCATTTGAATGCTGTTTATTGCAGTAACTCGTCTTATGTTCGAACCCTTGCGTGTATAGTGCTGATTATCCCGGTAGGGACATAACAGCTACCCACTGCCTTACTGATTTTGACTGGGTGAAATGCTCAGCTTCAGGTGCCTCCGTCTACATCTTTTGTCCCATCCCGTTTTCCTGACTAAGCCCGTCCCATTATTAGCGCAGCAATGTGGCGCGGCACAATACCTCACCTATAAGCCGTCTACCAGCACATAGTCTTTGCGGCTCTTTTTTCATCGGCGACGGAGGAACTGAAAATAAGAGTCGCTATTCACTGAAGGTGATGGTTTGCATCAGCCCAGCGTATCCACTGTTAGTGCGTATAGAATGTTAAGTCGGTCAAATTAATCACGTCGCTCAAAGTACAAATGCGTCCGCCTGTTCGGATGTGATTAGTGGAATGCGTTCAGTATGCGCTGGTGTGGTAGCGGTAGTCATATAATTCACAGCCCGACGTTGTCAAAGATACGAACCGCTGATAAACTCTAATAAGAGCGAAACTATGGTCCACTACTTCTCTTCTATGGGGCGAACTGACCAGAATAACCATGCCAAAACAGGAGAAGAACTGTTCCAATAAAAATGGAATGCATTCACGTACCGCTTACGATACTCTCCAGACATTGTTTGGTCTTTTCATCTTCCAGCCAGTGAGTCGAATGCATTATCCATCGTATGCCCACGTTGCTTCCCACTTCTCGTTGCAATATCTTTTGCTTTGCTATCGATTCCACCTGACTTAATATTGCGGACTACTGGTTCGCAAATTCGAATTGAGTCATTTTGTGGCCTCTTATTATATCGTTTTTGGGTAGGTATTCATTCGATCAGTCTACTGAAATATGAAATACTGATAAGAGAAGACTTGGGTATCCAGCGGCTTTTTAAGTGAAGATGAAAACGGCCTGGAATGCAATTGATTGAGTTTTAGAGGATAACCACAACAGATAAGGTTCATGTAATGCACATTTGAAAATGATACTGACGATTTGTAGTTATAAATAAAGTCATTTCTGTCCTACCGATTTTCTTCCATGGGTGATGTTTTCTTTTTCTTCCGATTATTTAATCTTTCTCAGATCGTTTGTACTATGCATATCACCTTATGGGCGTTAAATCTACTGTTTTCGGGCGTCTTAGCTTTATGTTGTTTGCCACACCGCCAAACTTGACCGTAGCGTATCCCCTCTCAACATTACGATGTTTCGTCGACGTTTCCTCGAGGGACCAAATCTTCCATTTTTGGACAAAGACCGCTTTCTAGTTCTCAGCAGGATATTGGGACGGAAATACTTTGTATCGTTCATTCAGACGATGCACGACAAACGGTTGATGTTACCTTCCCACACATCGATTTGACCGTTTTCAACCGGGTTTGATACGACTTGGTGGAAGATATATACGCAGTGTCATTTGTTGGAGTACGCCAAAGCCGCAATAGGTATTGATTACAACGAAGCCTGAACGCACGGACCCCAATTGTTATGGGATTCCTAACAGTAGCCGTTTTTTTTCATTTTTTCTACTTGGACATGTTCTCGTTATAACTTATCGTGTCGTGATTTCTGTTCGGGTTTAGCGAGGCTCAATCACTCGATCGCAACGGTACTGGTAACAGAGACTGACGAGCATTACGTATATTTCTGCTGAGAACATGCCAAAATACTCACTATTTAGGTCATGTACTCCAAGCGCGAGGCCGAAAAATCCATCGCGGACACAAGTGTTTGAAAAACCCTATAAAATTGAAAGCTCATCATATGGATGAAGGACACGTGTGATGCGATGCGATACTGGCCACCTCCGGGAAGTGTTTTTTCGATACCTACTACTCTAGGCGTAACACACTACTCATAAGGTTGCTAAAAACTCTTCGATATCATAAACGACCATCGTAAACGAGAGATTCAGCTGGATTTAATTGGGTCTCTTGTTAAAACCAAATTCGTGCGCGACAGTGGCACATTTGTTTTTTCTCTCACAAATCTCTTGCTTCGGATAAGTGTGTGCACTATGTGCAATGAGGTGGTGCTGTGTGTTCGGTGATGATGAGAAGAGGCAAAGTGTACAGGATATTCATACTCCGTTTTTAACAGACAAGAATTGCTGTTTTATCTGTTATACTACTCGTGTTTCTAGTTTCTTTTGGTCAAATATTCTCATTATGCACAATGTCGATTTCTCCCAAACAGCTAGTTCTCACAGAAGACGAGAAATTCTACAAGGTTCTGGAACTTCTAGGCATCTACCAGGAAGCCGGTAGTGTCCTAATATTCGTAGAGAAACAGGAAAGTGCAGATGAACTGATGCGTGTGCTGCTGAAATACGGCTACCCTTGTTTGTCCCTACATGGTGGAATTGATCAGTACGATCGCGATTCTGTCATGACCGACTTCAAGCGAGGCAATATCCGTCTTTTGATAGCCACTTCGGTAGCCGCCCGTGGCTTGGACGTGTCTGATTTGATGGTCGTGATAAATTACGACTGCCCTAACCACTACGAGGACTATGTTCATCGATGTGGGTACGTGAAATTGGATGTGACCCGATTGTTTCACAGAATTGTAGCTAGGTAAACACTTATACAGTGTCATAATTGTTTGATGTTCCATTCTCCTTTTCAGGCGAACCGGAAGGGCTGGAAATAAAGGGTTTGCGTACACTTTTCTTACTCCGGATCAGGAACGCAACGCGGGTGACATTGTTCGAGCATTCAAACAAAGTGGTCAGAAGCCTCCAGAAGACTTGCTAGCCATGTGGAACTCGTACAAAACTAGAATGGCTGCAGTAAGTTATGAATATAGGGTGTCTATCGGGTTTGATAGTCATTCCCTTCACTTCAAGATCGTCCACACCGAACTCAGGTGACTAGGTTGTTTCGTGTGGAGCCCTCAGTTTGTTTTGTTCGTTCACTTTATATATCTGACCTCATTTGAGTAGTTACTATAACTTTGTTCTCCTATTGAATTCCATGCAGTTCTACATCTGAAAGCATAACGGAAGTTCGAATTATCAACGAATAGGTAATCCGTCATCCAAGATCTCTGGAATAAACAGACCACGATGAACTCTGCCGAATTCTGTAATATCTGAGGATCTATGCTTAACCAGTTGTCAATGCTTCGTTGTGTTCCACGCTTACAGTATTCGCCATCCTCAAACCAAGGATGTTTGTTATTACCTTGGTCGTATGCGGCACCACGCTGGGAGCATTCTGTAATTCACTTGTTATCAACTTGTAGTTCTGTTTACCCTAAAGAACTTTAATTTAAGGATGACAGTACTGAAACACACTCCTGTTCTCGCTCTGAAGTGAATAAAAGGAATAGTGTGTTTCAAAAAATAAATTGAGAGCTCACAATCGGCTTTGAGACCTATGGCTTCCAATCCTTCTTTGAAACCTTGAGATTCCCATTCGGTTGACAAGCAATAGCATGGTCCAATTGTGCACGAAGCGCACACACTAGCTCTATGATCCGCGATTGTTACTTGGCCGTTAGCCAAAATCACCGGACGGTCAGCTGTGCCTCAGCTGCTCTATGGCCCCGACCTATTCCACTGTTCCGCGAATCTTCTGCTTGTTGGAACATCTTGGGGGATAAAGAAGGGTTAGAATCGCACCTCTCTCCGTCGTTCGTTATCTCCGGTTGGAACCGATCAAAGTATGTAATAAACACAAAGCTCAAGTGCTCCGTGTTTGGTCCAACATCGGGAGAGTGAGATTCGTGAGCATCAAGTTGGGTTCCACCCTGGCCGATGTCGCTTTGATGATATTTTCGCCTTGTGACAACTGGTTGATCTTCAGTTTTTCTTGGTATGTAAGCTGCTTTTAAACTCTATCTGTCGTCAGCAAGTATGACGGTCTCCAAATTCCTGTCCTCTGACCGCTCCCATGGATATATATACGTACCAGTTTGCGGTAAGCTTCCACTTGGGTTCACTACCTCGAATGATTTCAGGCAAGTCTGAGCAGTTGTAGCATTTCAACCAGGTGCGAAGTCTGATACGATCACCTATTGGCTTGGACAGTCGAACAAATGCTTAGATTATTTCACTTAAATACTCATTCTCGCGGATGTCTAAGCTATGGATTTGAAGTTCGGCCCTTTGTCATGACGGAATATATGGTCGAATCAACCTCATGAAACCTTTCATGCTTGTTAGGAGTCATCTTTCCTGAAATGCAACTTGGTTGGTGCACATTTTTCTCTAATTAGGACAAAAAGAGATGAGAGTTCTTCAATAGTAGTCCAGTAGTCCATTTTACCATTCGATTCGCCTCTAGTCGTCCCATCATTGTATGCTGCCCTTTGGAAAATCTACACACCCTTATGAAAAAATCATAAAAAGTCCTGTTTTGTTTCTTTGTTTGACTATCTGCATGTTGAATTTATCCCCATCACCCTTTAACTCACTGTTTTTCAAAATACAGGAAGGTAAGAAGGTCTTCGGATCTTCAGGTTTCCGTGGCAAGGGCTTCATGTTCGATGAGGCTGAGGCCCAGCTTAACAGCGAGAAACGTCGGGCCCAGAAGGCCGCTTTGGGTTTGCAAGACTCCGATGAAGAAGAAGCTGATCCGTCTAGTCTCGACTGGGAGTCGAAGATTGAAGATATGTTGGCTAGTAAACGGAAGGTGACGGACGTTGCCAAAAGTTCCGTTGGAGAACTGACAACAGACACTGCCGCTGCAGGGTAATTTCTCATCAACCTATAATGATACCCATTTTTGGCGTGTTTCCATTACGAAACCACGGACCTCTCAGTCCTTAGCTCACAGCCTAAAGCCGTGCGACGAATTTTTTGCCCACTTTTATTGCGTCCTGCTCGAACAAAGCAGTCGTAGCTATTTTAGCTATCTACTTGGATCTAATTAGCTGGAAAATCGTGGTCCGTTTTCAAAGCCCTGAAAGTGGGTTTGAAAGCAACCTGAAAGTAAACTGACCAACGAATGGAAGGTGTGGCTGCACTAAAAGAAAACATTGTCTTGAGTTTGTGAAAGAATACCACCGATAACGTCATACCCTAGGTGATCCGAATTGTGGTTTAAAACAGAAGTACCGTGAGGGAATCCCCGAACGAATTCCGAAGACATTATCCAGCCCCGATATTCGGAATTATACACAACTGACAGTACGATGTAGTGCACATCGAAAAGACCCTCACTGACCCAATGATTTGTATCCGCGAAGTCTGCTGCTGGGACCGCAATCCAACGCATATAGGCGAAGCCAGCGGGCAACTGGAGAAACGCATCTGTTAACACAATGATGTGCACGTCCCACACTTAAAAACAAAAATTCGGTCATCGCTCTATAGTAAGATACTCGTTCAGCTGTAACACCCTTTCGGTGCCTAGCTGCCATGCCACCCGAAGGAAGCACGAGGGTTGCGATACTACCAGGTTCCCCGAGCCTAGACGGGGGAAGTCGAGAGGCAGAGGTCGGGTTCGAACCACGGACCTTCTGGTCAGTAAATTCGAGCTCTAACCACTGAGCCATCGCTCTGCCAGATTACCAAACTTGATAACAACAACCTCTGATTGAACCCATTCTGCTCATATCCTTGTCGGTTCCGCAAGTCGAACAGTGGTTTGAATTGTTGACACAATGAGTGTCTGACCTCGTTCACTTGTGTAATTTTATGTAGTGAATTGTGTGCTGCTGGAAGCAGTAAATTCAGATGGTCGATTTTGTCTACAATGAATTCGGTGTTCGTGAACCCCTCTTGAACGAGTTCTACCTGTGTGGCAATTATCCATCCGCAACTGTCAATCCATTTTTGTCTAGAGTTTATACCGTTTCCAGCAACGCATGTTTTTGACTTCTTAGCTTTCAGTGCGTTTTCGGGACTGACTCGTTTCAATGGAAAACGAGTGCAACGTGAAGTTACCAGCAATAAAATTACGAACGACCTCAATGCATCCGGCTACCAATTGATAGGATTACTGGTGTTCCCGACCATAGTCCCCCACCACCAACAATTACACCGAGGCTGTTTTCAGTCAACAGTTGATGGTTACTATTGCACAGAATTAAGGGGGCACAAAATCCATTGGTTGAAAGTTGTAGGACCACCACGGACCATCGTCCGATTTGGAGAGCTTGTAGTGTGATGTGTTTGGCCACTACGCCTCTATCCTTTCACTAATATATTTTGATCAATGTTTCTTCATTTCCATCTCAGAGCAGCTACCAACTCGGTTTTTGAGTCATAGTTTTTTTGGATCACTGTTCCTTTGGACTTCCAGTTGGTCCTGTAGGTTATCATGCGACCGAACAGAAGTCAGCTCTCGATAAGATGACAGGTTTGAAACACTGTGTTGTGTTCAGTCGACAATGATGACTGTCACAGTGCCTGCAGTTTTACATAACTGCTTACCACTGCTAGTTTGCTCACTTCGAATGCGCTGGGATGACACTCCAAACCATAGCTTCCGCATGAACCTGTGTGTTTGGAATGCTCCCATCTGGTGAACCGGTAAAGATTTGACTTGGATCACCAATGGTATCGCAACTCCGTCACGGGCTCCGTCTGACAGAGTAATCAGCTTAAAATGTGGCATCGCACCTGGGACCATGATGCATTGCTTCATATTACCCAACTTCGGAAGGCTGGCAAATTTTCATGTCTGATAGGTGGCCTGATACAAGCACTACTCTCTAAATTCTGATTCACTCTCGCCTGGATTTGCGTCTGCCTGAGTTTGTAGGTTGAGTGTAGTGCCAAAGTGAGCAGTATCCAAGACTCTGCTGCAGAAAATTTAGCAATCATGAAGGCAAGTAGCCAGGTATAGTTGGACCACTGAATTTTCGGTAATGATTAGCTATTGAATTCGCAGACCCCACTGACGGCCCATCGAAGATATTACCAAATAAAGAACATAAACATACAGTCTGAGTAGAATACTGAGTTGGAAGCTACTGTGGAACGGGCAGTGTGAACCACCGGTCGCAGTCATCCGGATACCTAGTGAAATTATACGGAGGGGCTTTGTAGTGAATTCAGGGCGAAATGACAGGAATGCACCATTGAAGACTCCTGATGGAACTGTACCCTTCAACGGCCGTACACTTTTGTTGAATCTTGGAGTTTCCACGTCAAGTCGAATTCCTGTAAATTCTGCCTTTCTGTTTTATCACTTACCACCTACCGACCTCCTAATCGCTAGCAATAGACTTGCGATGATATCAATGATCTTATAATTTCCTCGTGGGGCACAAGTGGCCTTGTCCCGACTCATCATAAGTATTCCGCAGCTAGCGCACTGGTATCGGACTGGTAACATATTCGTTCCGTTTACAGGGTGTACTCATTTTTGTTAAGCCCTATTTCGTTACTTCATTCCGACGTTAAACTAGAGTGTCTTGGATAAGTGTCTTTGGTTAATTGAGTAAGCCACTAATTTCCTCCTAACTTGTCTGTACTCTACCCCTCTCTTGTTCAGTGCCCAAACGGCTTCCACTCCCCTCAGTGCTGCTTTGGCCTTAGCTCGTCAAAAGGCTGCCCAGCTGGGTATAAATAAAAACCTAGGCACAACCGCTCCGGTCACGCGAGCGGACGCCACTCAGGCCACGGCCATTGCAGTCTTATCGGGTACGACGCCGCCACCTACTGTAGGCCCAGCCAGTGCCAGTGTAGCTGCCGCAGCTGCAGCTGCTGCTGCCGTCACAACAGGAATCACAAGTAGCCGGACTCTGGCCGAACAAGCAGCCGAAAAGCTCAATGCCAAACTGGGCTACTCTAAACAGACCTTAGCTGGAAGCGGTGAGGAGGAGCCGAACGCCCCCTCAGGCAGTGATGTCGTACGCAGGTAAGTCAGCATCTAGATGCACCAGCTCCTTCCTGTTTTTTTCTTTTATTGCTGGCTATTTCGTGCAATTTGTGCTTATGCTAGTGGAACGAAATGGTCATTTTCACCGGCACTATATGGCGCATTGCATTATTGATCCATAAGAAGCATCTCTTCAGTCGCACTGAATAGTTGATTTTGTGCTGCCAAATTGGAACACCGAACGCCAACAGCGTTCCCTCTTATACGGATACAATGTAGGTTTCAGCATTCTGGGTGTTCTGTTAACTCGTGTGTCATCTTTATCGGCCAGTTCACGAGCAACTTCGATGGTCTGTCGTGTGACTCTAGCTAATTTAATTGCTCATACTTTCTTCATAGGTTTGAAGAGGAACTGGTTATAAATGACTTTCCCCAAAGTGTGCGTTGGCGCATCACCGGCCGTGATATGCTCAACCATTTGAATGACTTCTGCAACGTTGGTGTGTCCGTACGTGGGGTGTATATGCCTCCAGCGAAAGCGAAGACACATGTTCCTGAAGGAAGCGACGATCGACCACTTTATTTGTGCATCGAAGCTGTCACCGAGCGAGAAATCACCATCGCGAAGAAGGAGATAATGCGCGTAATCAAGGAAGAAATGTTGAAAGTGGTAAGTTCT
Source organism: Opisthorchis felineus (assembly GCA_004794785.1). Classification (NCBI taxonomy): domain Eukaryota; kingdom Metazoa; phylum Platyhelminthes; class Trematoda; order Opisthorchiida; family Opisthorchiidae; genus Opisthorchis; species Opisthorchis felineus. The sequence continues at coordinate 209,671 of SJOL01008593.1, forward strand.
TTTCTGCTTCTTTCAGAAGAGAGGACTGACGCCAGACAGTAAACAGAAATGTGCTAGCCTCCTGGACTGTGGTCTTGTAATACCTGTCTGAAATAGTACAAACTACAGTTTTCAAGCCTGAAAGCTAGCTCTTCATTACAGGGTCACCTACGTGTTTTGGTTTCGCGGTATAATAACAAAATAATAATCGTTCATAGCGAAATACACTCATTTGCAAACAAATTTGGTTCTGCGAGAGACTCACCTGGAAGCCAGCTGAATCTCTCGTTTGTGAGAGAGATTCGTTGCCAGGTCATACACTGTTCACCTCTGGGTGGACCTCTCCACTCAGCACAGGGCTGGCGAAAAGAGCTCTGAGAGGCAGGCAATCCTCTGGCATGCGGAGTACACGTCCTAAACAGCTTAACCTATGAAGCATAAGTAATTCACTTAAAACCATCTGGTGCAACAGCATTACGAATCCGATGCTCCCGCTAGACCCGACCAATGCTTCGGAGACGCCGATAGCGTTCGTGTGTCTACTGCGCGAATAGGCGACGTTTCTGATTCATAATGCAGTATGGATAGCACTGCTGCAGTGTAAACTTCCTCTTTGACAGACAAACTGACGTTAAGTCGGCGCCATAGGTGTTGGAGGTTGGTAGTAGTTGCCCTGGCTTTTACGATTCGAGAAATAATGTCATCTCCAGCCAGTCCACCGGAACTCATACAGCTGCCCAGGTAAACAAATTTATCTACCACATCGATTGCCTCATCTGCAAGCAAGAGTTTTGGGTTTGATCCCACCCAGTCTTGTAGCAGCATTTTACGCTTTGCATGCACATGCCAAACCGTGCGGCAGTTATTTAAGTTATTTAAAATGGTTCGCATTTTTGAAGGATCTGAACCAAGGAGAGCAATATCGTCCGCATACTGAATGTCTGTGTGTGAACGTCCCAGGAGCATTTCCACCCCCGAGGTTTCAGAGGCAGGCAGAGGAATTTCGAACAGCATTTCGATAACAAAATTGAAGAGGAAAGCGAGAGAGGGCAGCCTTGTCCTACACCACTGGACGTTGTGAACTCAGGCGAAAGCTTGCCGTATACTCGTACCCGTCCACAGGAGTTCGCTTTCAGTGCCCTCGTAAATTTGGAAGGAACACCTTTGATCGCAAGGCATTGCCAAAGTTTGTGATGATCCGCGGAGTTAAATGCAGCTTTCAGATAAAAAACGACAAACGTCGGACTTCTAAAAGAGTGGCGCTGTTCAAGAACTTGTTTGGATATAAAGATATTGTCTGTTCATCCCCGGCCATGGCGAAACCCAGCTTGATTCTTACGAACCTGTCACTCCCGATAATTGGTCAGCCTGCGCAAAATAATGTCCGAGGGCACTTTGGATGCCACGATGGCTTTCGCTTGACGTTCTTGTATCCTTTTTGAAGCCTTGGATGACGGTTTACGCACTTGATTCCACTGGTATTACGTTTTCGTTCCAAATTTTCCGCACTATGGTCATCAGACTGTTCGCCAGGACCTCCCATCTTTGAAGAGTGCGAAGTGCAGACCATCCCGGCCAAGTACCTTTTCACGTTGAAAGATTGACATCTCATGTTGGATTTCTATTATTGACGGCGGGCTAGTGTCGATGTTCCATTCAGGTCTGCTAGGTTCTACCAGAGGTTGTGCTAAAGGATACTAGCTGAACTGTTCTTTAAATTGTTCAGCCCATCGCTCAAAAGGACGATTGTGTGAAGGAATTGCCGTTCCATCTTTTTCAGATATTTCGCCGACACTTTTCTTTTTTGGCCGATTGATCGAATCAGCTGAAATAGGGCGCAACTGTTGCCTGCAGCTTTCTCGGTCATTCTTCAAGCCCTTGCCTATCCGGTGTCTGAGGGATCTCTCCATGCGCCATCATAGTCGCTAGTTGCTGGTATGGCCCTTCTGGCAGCAATAAGATCTGCTGATCTCGACGATATCCAGTGTCCATTTAGTCGAGTCGGATGGCCTGGACAGAGTCCTGAAAAGTGAAAGCACAGCTTCTTTAACTCGCTTCCGTTCAAACTCCAAGCACTCTTCATATTCCGCATGACTGCGTTTCCAGTAGCTTTCCAGTCAGCTCAGGTCGATACTCTTGAGCTACTGAAACTTGTCGAATTTGATGAACGGAGATGCTCTGCTTCGGCACGCGTAATCCTGATGAAAAGCGACGTGATAACCGGCTCCGCACAGTGGCACAATCGCAGTCAGGTTGTGTACTTCAGAGGAAACGGCAATCTTTAATTGAGGCTCCCCATCGGCAACTGATAGCCACGCGTTCCACTTGAGCCTGCGGTGAGTGGCCTCCAATTAAATCGATATGGGGGTTTTGTGCTTGAAGTTTGCACTGGCCAGGAACAGACGATGATCAGCAAGCAACTGAAGTGGCTGTTTCTCGTTATCCGTACGCTGAGCGTCGACTCCAAATTTGCCACCTAATTGTGATTCTGGGCTTAGTCGTCCAACTTGGGTATTCACATCACGCGCCAGGGTTACTATATCCGAAGGAGTCGCGACAGATATCGATTAACCCGTCTTTCGCAGTCTCAGAACTGCAATCTGTTGAGGCGTATTCCGATATGACAAATAAATGATCTTAATTTAGCCAGACAATCGCACAGCTCAAAGACGACTGTTTACTGGGATCCAGTCTAATAAAACGCTTTGCGTCTTGGGGCTGAGTGCAACTCCCACACCGTAGATACCACAAGCTATTGCGTGAGAATCACCAGACACCCGAAGAGCTCGTCCTGAGCGGCTTCAAGTGCACGACCGAGGTGACGTCTTGTATGTTTCGACATCGACAGAGGGGAACGAAGGTCTCAGCAAGAGGTGCCTGTTGCCCAATTCGACAATACAGACATTGAAGGCCGCAAAGTGGATTACTTTGGCTTATTTTTCTGGGCGATGGTTTAGACACGGACAATGGCTAGGAGACTGGCAGATGGGTTGATCACTGCATCATTCGATGGGTGGGGGGGAGGGCCGGTGAGCGAAGAGCTGCAAGGGCGAATGATACTTCCCGGTTTGGTTGAGGTACCCCAGCTAGAGTCTTTGGCTCAAAACTCTGGCCAACAGAGTAGTGGGAGGGTTTTGTTCGGGGTCCCCGACACTAGCCTCTGAACTGCGAGTCAGCGGTTGTTAGGGTTTTCTTAGGGGGACCTTCCCTGAGCCGATGACCCAGTAGTCCGACCCACTTGACTGCAGGGGCAGGCCTGGCCTGAGGACGCAGCGCGTAAAACACTGTCTCACTCCTAAAGAGGCTGTGCACAGTAGGTGCCTTTTGAGCAGCACAAGACTGATTTTTGGAATTTCGACCGTATTGAATAATGCGCCGGGGGCCACCTTTAGGCGATTGGAGCGTGCGGTTTCTAAGACCAACATTTCCTAACTCATCCTTCATTCGAGAAAGGCATCATCTCTCCGCCCAAAGGAAACACCCTACTTCCTTCACACTCCTATCGGAGAGGAGAGTACACCTTCAACTCCAGACTACCTTGTAATACGATTTCTCGCTGTCCTTCGTCGGACTGCTCACCGTTGGCCTTTTTAGTATGGGTGGACCTTGGGGAACTAAGTTCCAACCAGTTTAACCCGCAGAATCATTGCGGCACTGAAGCCCGACTACCACAACAAGGTGACAGCTTTAGGTTGGGTAAATATGGCGGCAAAGGTAGCTTGTTACAATCGTATTTGTAGGGTGATCACAGACGTTTCCAAATGGTCTCGCTAGAATCCTCGTGATGGAGCAAGAAGCACCGAACCATAAATGATCGATCTTGAATTGCTCACTTTCTGCCCACTCAGAGCTTCGTACCCGGCTGGCAATACACTCGTTCAGTGGACTTGCTGTTCGGTTATTTATAGCGGCTCGTATCCGGACTCTGATCGATAACGTTCGAAAACTGTCCGTCTAGACTGGCTCATCTTGCTTTGTTTTACCGCTGCTGCTACAGCTGTTCATGGGAGCTAACGCCTTCCGTCCATGTACCACCCGCCCTTTGACTGCCAGCTGTTCTCGTCAGGTGTCAGTTTCCCATTGCAGAACTGAACTTTCTTCTCCACAGGATTCTCCGTCTCTGGAAATCCCCCGTGTTCCCAAGCTCCTACCACCAACTCTCCAAACGTCGATTTTTTGTGCGCCTCATCAGTCCGGCCTGATATTTTGCTCGCGTGTGTTTTCACCCGTACTGATATTTTCACAGTAGTCTCTGATCATGGGCCATATTTCCTGTGTAGTTCACTTATGTATAATAAGTCTCCCCGCGTAAATAGAACGAGTGCGTTATCACGAGCCTAAGATTAGAAAGGTGTGTTAGTTTACGTACGATTTCTGCGATCTCTAGGTGTACACTACGTTACTGGTCGTCTGACTCATTTGCAAGAATATGTTGCATTCGTTGTATGGGATGCTGGAAATCCTAGTCTTGACCTATTTACGTACATACGGAGAGACCAGCGTTAATGGTCACCCATGCAGTCCTGTGTGCTAATGTTTTGTGCGTTCCATGCTGCTTGACCGCGCTGTTCGGTTAAGACAACTACACAAAAACCTCTCCTGTTTGAAAGAAAGTGGGATTATTTCGCAGCTCTTATTTGCCCATAAAACCTGTAGAAACCATCCATCGACTTCACAAGGTTCAAAGTAACAATGAGATGGCGAGATGGCTCAAGTGGTTAGAGCGCGAATTTACTGACCGGAAGGTCCGTGGTTCGAACCCGCCCTCTGCCTCTCGACTTCCCCTGTCTAGGCTTGGGAAACCTGGCAGTATCCAAGCCCTCGTGCTTCCCTTGGGTGGCATGGCAGCTAGACATCGGAAGGGTGTTACAGCTGAACGTTTTTTTTAACAATGAGATGTTCGATTTGACCTGTCGTACGGCTGCATGGTGGCTTGGGAAAATCCTGGAACTGTATGCTGAAAACTTTGCAAGTGCTCCCTTTGTGCAATCTTTTAAGTTCTTCAAGCGAATAAACGCGCAGGCACGTCTAACTGGTATATTTGCTACTTTGATGCAACTTCAAATGTCACAAATGTCCCCCTCCTGGAGGCATTAAACAATCAGAGATTACACTTCCCACCCCCTACCACCGCCTTCAGAGGGCTGCTTTTGCGCTGTCCAGTCCCAGTTAACAGAAACCGTTACTGGCAAACTGACTGAGTCTCTGTGGGATCCCATCTCGCTTCTTTCTTGAATGGCATTTTGGCGGGAAAACTTCGGACGCTACCCAATGTCCTTTGCGTCAAAGATAGGATGTCAGTTCATGCTAAAAACCGTTTTCTACATTGTCACTCGTTGGGGAAACGAGAAGGTTACTTCGCGTACGAGTACGGCATTCATTCTAACTGCGAAGAGGAAATCGAAAACTTATCATTAAGGCAGTCGTTTCACTAAGTGCTACGGTCTCTAGGTCGATATGAGCAAGATTTTTAATGTAGATTACAGAACGCCTGTACAGAAACGATGCGTCGCTTCATTGGAGGCGGTCGCTGTACGGTTGCATAGACCAACGTTGAACCGTCGGAATGTGCTTGACTCCGGACGGTTAGCCGGTACACATGACCTCATATGACCACACAATCGATCCTTTGTCGCCTAGTCAGACAAACCATGAACTAATTCGATCTTATTGAAACCGTTTGTGCGTCTTGAACCAATCTTCGCAGTTCACTTCACACATTTAGACGATAAGATATAAGGGGCGAAATTCACGCATTTGCTTACTAGCTTGGTTTTAACGAGAGACTCGGGAGGCGCTTCGTGGACTGTCGAAGAGTTTTCAGCCACCTTGTGAGTAGTGTGTCCCCCCAAATAGGATCATCATCGACATCGTGGCATCAGTGTTCAACACCGATGCTTCACTGCCGTACAACCATAATTTATTTGAAAGCCTTATTGTGAAGAAAAGAATAAAGGTGGACGGGGAAGGGGATGTTAAGCTTCAGTCATCATACACTTTATTTGATCTGATGACGAAATATTAGAAAGCATATTTGTCATACTGTCCTCTTCACTGACATGCTACTGCGGCTGATCCCACATTTGTACACCTTTTTTTACATTATTTCCAACTTGTTTTCCGAATGTTGATGAGCTTGGAAACGGATTCACCCTGCATAGCAATTTCTATCATGACTAGTCGGTGGAGATTTCAGGAAACCGTTCAATATGACTTCCGAATGTGCGTTTTACCAAGGCCACACATGAAACAGCTTCCACATTTTCTTCCCTCGTGCTTGTACAGAAAATCGCTGTAGCTTATTGCTGAAGGACTTGTTCGTTCCCGAAAGAGAGCCTGTTTGGCCCGTCGTGAGGATATTCTTCCGTTGAGGCGTGACAACACTCCACATATTGCTGTGTGCACCATAATGCCCATTTACTTAAATTCTTCAATAGAGTTGATTAATGTGAAGGCAAACTATGCTTCTGCACACCACCGATATGTACGCAGTGCACTAGGCACGAAATTATACTACTTCAATATGTCACGAAACGATTCTTTCTCAATAAATACGTTATCCAGTTGTTGTATTTGCAAGTTATCCCCCTTCCACATATCCTCTTCAATAGCACTAGATGCTGACGAGAAGCTTAGCAACAGAAAATCCATGATGAGGCCTCTCTCGATATTAAGCAAATCAAGAGTGGTTTAGTCCGTCTGATTCACTGGGAATTAAAATTATTGTTATTGTTGTTAGTAGTATCTTTATTCTTCGGCTCAACTCAACCTTTCGTTTAGTCGCTGTAGTATGAACTCAACTCGTCTTTTCTCCTCCACTCCCCCCGTTTCACAGCAGTCCGGAAGTTCATCCAGTCGTGGACGGTACAAGGTTGTTTGAGCTCATTTCTGGATCCCATCCCGCACTGATTCACGTTGTACATACATGCTCGTGGTTGTCTCCTAACCTGACTGGCCGTTGTTTTCTCCAGGCGACTTTGCAGTCGCATCCTGTGTTCGGATAAATTATGTGTACCTTCGGCATCCCTGTTTCCACTGGCGTGTTAATTTTGAGACAATACACTGCATTTCACTAAATTCGTGAGATTTCTCGTTTAAAAGCCTGATCGCAATAAGATATTCGCTTCCCTTGAACTGTACGTTCCGTGCAGTTTTACTAATGTAATTCCACGGTTTGACTGGACAGCCTACATCGAGGAGCAAAAATGCTTCTCATCTTATGCATGCCATTATGCTGAACCGATTTCTCATAATAATCGTTCAGCCATAACACCCTTCCGGTACCTAGCTGTCATACCACACGAGGGATGGGATATTGCCAAGTTGCCCAAGCGTAGACAGGAGCAGTCGAGATGTAGAGGTTGGGTTCGAACCACGAACCTCCCGCTCAGTAATTTCGCGCTTTAACCGCTGAGCCATCTCGACCCCAGCCCGTACAAGTGCCCGTCAAACTATGTGAAGAAAGTTTCCCATCACAAAAACTTAATTCCGTCGCGACTTACGGCTGCGTGACTAAACTGCTCGAATGAAAGGTAGAGTATCGTCAAGTTACGTGTTTTCCAGACGCACTTAGAGAAACACTAATTATGAAATAGGAGCAGCATGATCATGTCACCTGTAGTCTTATGCTGTGCTTCAGACAGGTAACCAAAGTTGGATTTTTTTTCGTTGCTTCAATTTTATCCATGGGATGCAAGGAGACGAGCGGTTTCGGTAAAGTTTTTTCTGGCCAATACAGTTGCAAATGGACGGTGAATACACGCTTCGACGGCTGATCTACTGAGAGCCCATTTGGACAAGTTAGTGCACTGACTCCGACAGTTCTCTACCAATGCAACAGAAACGTAACCTAGTGTGGCCATTATCAGTCCAGCCGCGGAATTATCCGCTCCCATGATACGTTAGATAATGTGCTGAGAGGTCTGCTACCAGACCAACTTTGTAGGGAAGAACACTTGTGTTACACCCGACGAAATGTGTGGAAAATAAACGGGTGTCCAGGAGTCGGCGAGCGATTGTTTGTGGTCGTACGTTTGGCGATATCAAATAACTTAGGCTGGGCCACCGTTACTGCGTTTTTTCCTGGTGCCGATTTTTCGTGACAGGCTCTTACTGCGCTGCCACACCGCAGAAGGTGAGAAAGACATAGTGTGATATAATCATAGGCAATAGTAATAATGTCGACTGACATGAGCCACCATAAACTGCATCAAACGTAATGGGCCGTGGTATTTTTGCACCAGTTCAAATTGCGAGCACGAGGGAGCCCATCAGTTAAGGCTGGAACTACTGACCAGGAATTTCGAACTACACTCGGTTTCTCGATTACTCTTGCCTAAGCTTGGTGTTATCTCCACGTTTCGTATGCATGCCTAGACAATCACACGTAGGGCGGTTGTCACAGCTGGACAAATTTTTGAAGCGTAAATTTGGATTTGGAAAGCAGGTCCCGATATTTTCTATAGTAGATGAAGATCACTCCCGAACTGAGTTTTCTGGTTTTCCGTAACTGTCCATTGCCGAGGTTCTTTGCTGCTATGATAAACAATACAGATAACTGAAACATTGCAATGACCCTTCCTCGTTCCAGAAGCTTTGCCGTAATAAGTTGCCACCGTAGCTTATTGTGTGGATAGGGAGGAGAATTTACTCAAACAACCTGAATCTGACAGTAGGAGTGATCGTGCAAGTGAATGTATTTATGGGCTTTGGAGGGAGATACTATTACACTGCATCTTTTCAAACCAACGCACCCCCGAATAGTGGACATACCTAATCTTTGTGGAAGTTGTCAGACTTTCGAAAGGGAAACGGTTATATGGTAATGTAGCATACACACCAGTTACCCAAAAGTTCTGAGAAAAACCAACGTCTCTGCCTGATTACCTGAAAAGTCAGTAACTTGTTTTTCACTTCTTTGTATTTTCATATCAATTAGGGCCAGAATATCGGTGTTGGTTGCTATAGCGGATGTAGACGTATGTCCCTCCAGTTCTCTGGAAATTTTGCTGCAATTAGAGCTACGATTGAATATGAACGAGTGACTTAGTGATGAAGACAGCTAAAAATAAAATAGCGGTGTAAAGATCAGCAGCAGTAGTTGTTTAAAAAACCGAAGACAGAAAGCCCTACCCGCCTGGGTTTATGTACCACAAGGCTCCTTGTCACTGAGGTCTTGAAGACATCTTTATCATAACAACTTTGTTGCTCTTAATACCGTAAACCCAATACACCAATTTCAAAGATACACGGACAATAGCGCCGTCCTAACCCATTCAGCAACTCATCGGAAGGCGGTACGCGTAAATATGGTTTCAGTGGTTTTCGGTCATAAGTCTCCGTCTTGCACGCCAACTAACAGGCATATTCGATTAACAGTCAGCACTGATTAAATCAAATAACTGAAAGTGACCTCACGAACTTTAGTGTCAAAAGTGAAACGCTGCCCAGCGATAAGTTCATTTGTTGTTTGCCAAGCCTCTCAAAAGACATACGGAGCCTCTCTGTATCATTTAAACTCTTCGGCGAATCTCGGCCACATCGTATTACTAGGAGGCCGGTAAATGCAAGTTTCGGCTTGTTTGCAAAATCATGGACGCTAAGGCATTGTCGGGTGACTTTGGGTGTTGCACCCGGAGCCTGAAACCTTGAAATAAAATTCCGTCATCACCGGAGTTCGTCTTGGGTAGACTTCAGGATGTTCTTACAAACAGGATCTCCCAGTCGGAGGGATGTGAATCTTATGGCACGCAGTGTGCTGAAGACTAGAAGAATTTATTTGTGGCTGACCGTCGATCTGCCCGTGTGCGTTGGAAAGCTTCACTTCATCAGAAATGATCGACCAGGGTATTCAGTGCTGCTGCAAATCCTCTGTGAGGTCGAGATAGGTAAGTAGTTAACGCGCGAAATTACTAAGCCAAAGGTCCGTGGTTCGAACTCAACCTCGGCATCTCAACTGCTGCTGTCTATACTTGGGCAACTTGGCAGTAACTCAACGTCTGTGCTCCTTTTGGGTTCCATGACAGGCATGCACTGAAGGGGCGACAAAGCTGGGCGGTTAACTTCGCATTGTTTAATGAAGCCTTTCGGGGTCGCTGATAGTCTTAATGTTCCAGTCAATTGAGTATTTTGCACTCGTACTGGCCCGTATTCTACCTATCCAATTCTTATGTGATCGTATTTTCGCAGAAAACATGCCTCTAAGTCTCTTCATCGAGTGCTTGAAGGCACGACTTCGTTACGTATAATCTAATCTCTGTGTGAGGCAGATCGACAGTTGCAAAGGACATTCGGCTGAGCTCATCAACGGGGTGGAATTTTCCTGGAACTACTCAAAAGACAAGTCTCCGATAATGTTGTGAAACTACGGTAGGAATGCGGCGTTTGGGATACGTCTTACTGGTCATTGGCTTGATCTCTGAGCCGGGTAATTTGATCGTCCAGTTCAGCGATCAAGCCAACGACCATCCACGCTACCTGAGCTACCAACATTTTCCTCCATAGAATACGTCTTACTGCTCATGTCGTACAACTTGATAACCTCCGTATCTTGAACTCTGTTCGCTGAAATCTACATGCAATCTGAGTGTAATTCAGAATAGTTTACCCTTTCGATAACTAATCCGGGGTATACGAAGACGGGCCTCCACGGCGCTTGACCTTTCGAAAGTCCGTGTGAAGTAATCAGTGTCCATATTTTTTGGCTTCGTACCAGTTACACGCGAGCGCAGTTTAATTGAAATGGTTCCACAGAGCAAGATGCACTTGCGGTTACAAACGGAAGAACGGTACCTCAACCCCGAACGTTTCGTTGAAATTCACGGCTCTGCTGGGCTCGAACAGCAACAGTACAATGAGAGCAGGGTATTCGCCTAGTTCTCTAGTTTGAGGGTGGCCGGTCGACCAACGACGCTGGAACCTAATTGAACCCGGATACACGGTGAATCTGTCGAGGCTCTACTACGTCCTACCCAGACTACTACTGTCAAATGTCTGCGTCTACTGGCAAGTGTTATCACAACCACGGGTCTAATTCCGCCTGGCGGCTCAAGGTCAGACGCAGAGACAGTCCGTTTCATCTACTACTGGTTACATGAGTGCGGGCTTCCAGTCGACACTACAGCGGTGCTCGGAGCAGTTTTCTCAACAACGGTTGCCGTAATTTGGATGAGTGTTAACCACCGAGAAATGGAAACCGGATGTGTCGAAGAAAGTTACTGAGATTATCAGCAGATGGACCGCAATACTTTCAACGACCATTTGAATCATTTGTGCTTCTTTTATGTGGACTGCACTGAAACAAGTGCAACAAAATGCATCTGAAATATCGTCCAATGCTACGTTCTATTCAAGTTTGCCGTGCACCTGATAGGCGCTAACCACCGTGAACTCAGCAGAATAATTCGGCAATCTACCAGTGCCGCCAAATGGTTCCAAGGCTGCCCGCCAACCAACATTAGGAACGCAGAGTCCTTGAGTGTCTGGGCCTACAACCTAGCCCCAACAAACTGACCTGAAAGCCTCGCGCAAAGCTTCCTATACCCTCCGTATTCTACAGCTGCCACCGCCTGAGAAATTGCTATCAAGTGTTCACTGACGTTGGTTCGACTGTAATGCCCCGTCGCAACCCCACAAGCTTCACACTGCACAAGCATAGTCACCGTACACTCAGGGTGCAAGAGAGGGAACCGCATCATTCTAGGCGCTACTAAAAAAGCTAATCGTTCAGCCATGCCACCCGAAGGAAGAAGGAGGGCTGGGATACTGCCAGGTTGCCCAAGCCTAGACAGGGGAAATCGAGAGGCAGAGGTCAGATTCGAACCAAGGACCTTCTGGGCAGTAAATCTGAGCTCTAACCACTGAGCCATTTCGCCCCGAGTCTCATCAGTAAGCACAGCGGCTAACTTATTTGGAATAAAATTGACTCTGTTTAGCATTCCTAAATAATAAAAACCCTAATCTGAGTTCTAATTACGGTTGTACTGCTTCTATGCAATTTCATGACCAACGCACCATCTTCAACAGCCATTCATCAGTGCCCACAGTACACGTCGCGATTACTCTATCAGAGCAATCGACGTGGTGCTTTAGATAGTTTACCGTTATTCATCAGAAACACTGACCCTCCACAAATGGCGACCCGAAGTTAGACGTGTCCTGACTGGTATCTTCATAAGATATGGAGCCACTGGGAATTAGTAGATAGCCTAAGGTAAAAAAGCACCAGTGTAACCGACTGGACACAAGCCGGTGTAGTTCACCCCACTTCCAGGCTTGTGTTAAATCTGATCAGTCAGCTCACACACTTTTATTAACGCCGGACGACATCAACGTTGATTCCTTTGCCAACCGTCTAGACATACCCACAACCAGGGGCAAAAGACAACTTACCAACTTGCATTTTGATAATTAATTTTCAAGAAAGCGGAAGTCATGAAAACAGATTGGGTGAGCAACCGGTTACATCATGCATTTTCCAGAAAATTTTCTAAATCGTTTCTTCTATGGAGAACATACATCGAGATCATCATCTCGCAGACTGGGGTACTCGGAGTTAGCTGCACTATCAACAATATTTCCTGGGCCCAGCTGATGAGAGAAAAAGATAGACGGTTTACAACCAAATGGTTTATTTGCGATTTATTTTGTCAATTGGTAAGCCAGACGATCCAAATCCCGACGACCAACGGAGCTCAGGGCTCTTCCACTGAAAGAAAGAATGAATGGTCACATATTACAACATTGTTCACCGAATGTGGTACAAGCGTACGTGAAAGTGTTGCGGCTATATCACCTGATATCCTGCATCGTCAGTTTCTTACAGAATCCGGAGTGATGAAAAGTAACTGCAAGTGTTCGTTATGAAGTGGTTTGTTGCTCGAACCTACAGCAGTCTGCCGACGCTTCAGTTTGGGCCCAGGAAACCACACACATGACACCTAGACAGCAAAAAGATGGGACAGCTAGAAGAAGACACTCGTTAACAGTGGCTGCCCCACGAAGATAAAGTAAAAGACCCTAGATCACGTGTCTTTCAAATAGGCGCAATTTACGTCTGTCGTTACTAATGACGGAAGTTGGTCTATGCTTCATGCTGTGGTCAATGCTTGTGGCTGGAAGGTATGCCTGTTACCTACCACGGTATCCGTCTTGCAGGCTACAGCGCCCAGAGGTAGCTGATTCTGGACTTGCACAATCCTTTTTGCACATTTTCCGCGTTGCAAGTGGCGCTATCTTCATACGACCATTATATTTGTTAGGAAACGCGACAGCCTTCATATTGACAGTGGTTTCGTGAAATCGCAATACTTAAAATGCGAGTTCACAGCTGACACAAAAGCCCCAGGGAACCAGCTAACGTACAAAAAAAAAAATAACCACAGAGGTACGCTAAACAATAAAACAATTGAGCTTTTCGTTCGTTTACGTATGCTTGGAGTTTAGACTGGCAGTGTTTTACCCACACATACAAGCACAGCCGGGTGAAAACCAACGAAAGCTTGCTTTGTGAGTTCCTTTTGGTGATGCAGAGATCATGTGGACCAAACTGGTTGGTACCGTTCCGTGTAAGGCGGGAAGGAATACCTGAGTACCCCAGTCACTCGTCAATAGGCAGTCGCTATGCCCCCGCTGGTAGATGTGAAGACTGAGTTTCAGAAATGAATAGAGTTTGGAGTGCACCTTTCACCTTCAACGAGCAAAATATTGCTCCGGGATTTTCCGTTCCCCTGAAAATTCATGGAAAGCAACTCCAGTGTTGACCGGTTTATTTATCTGGGAGGCTTTATGGGCCATGACTGTACTGTAACCGATCGACGTTAACGACCAAAGTATTCGATGCAGGTGGTATAATCCACCAAATCTTCCAGGGATTAAAAGACCGGATAGGACAGTGACTTTGCTGAATGCCTGACAGATCCTCTCCTGTCCCAACGACAATCCAACTCGAAGCATCATCTGACGCCAGGTAAAACTGAATGTCCGCAGAGACAGGGAAGATTGGCACACTCAAAAGGCCGAAGAAATAGAAATACCCGAAATGTCCGTAGGTTGTCCTGCGAAGTCCTCTTTCAGCGAAACCATCAGGGATCACACTGGTTCCCCCCCCCCACCCTTCAGAATGACGCAAACCGCAAGGTGGACAACGTATGACTTGGCAGAAGGATTAGTGATGTTCGTGCTGTCAGTTTCATTCCAAATTGTATGATTGAGCGCATGCAAGTGTAGCACTTCAGAATGAGAGACATACGCCAGCACTAGTTTCTGTCCCTCACCCATTATTTTCCCCTTTTCACTCTAAGGCTTTAAACATAATTAGATGAACTTCATGGCTGAAGCATCAGTGTCAATACTGATGTTGCTGACATCCAGCAAGGAATGCTTCGACCACTGAACAAAACACCTCGAACAACAATCACGCTGACCATCTTACACTTTTAGGCTATCGACCTTTGATAGGAACATGGAGTAAGCTCACGCTTACTAATTCTGCACAAGTTCGTCATCAATGAACTAATGTGGCGAACACACTTCGAAGAAACAAAGAACATCATCGATAGTGCGTCAGTATTGAACACTGACTCTTCGCTGCCATACAACGAAAACCCCGACCTAAAGCTCTCGCCTTGTTGTGGTGATCGGGCTTCTGTGCTGCAATGATCCTGCGGGCTATACTGGCTGGAACTCAGTTCCTAAGGGTTCAACCATGCCAGGAAGGCCAACGGGGAGCAACCCGACAAAGAATTGTGAATCCTCTGCTGCGAACAATCGTATTACGAGGCGGTCTGGAGGTAAAGTCATACTGTCCCCTGCGATAGGAGTGTGAAGGCAGTAAGGCGTTTCCCCCAGGCGACCAGCACTTCCATGTTTATGGAAGCAGCGATGCTGCCTTCCCTCGAGGAAGGACGGGTTAGAAAAGGTCGGCCCTAAAAACCCCACAGTCTGATCGCCCAAACATTGACCGTGACCATCATCATCATCATCGATAGCATGACATCAGTGTTCAACACCGATGCTTCCCTGCCGTACAACCATGTTTTAGTTGAAAGCCTTATTGTAAGGAAAAGAATAAACGTGGACGAGGGAGGGACTGAGTGCTAGCTTACTACAATCATTCCGAGGTGCCTACACCTCCAGACACACATTCAGGCGGTCTGGATAGAAACTGACAACAAGATCACCACTGACATCGGTTGGCAGCCATATCTTGCAGTGTATCCAACCAGGCGCAGTGAGGATCACGCGGTTCCCACCCTGGAAGGTGAGTAGCACTGACAGCACCCAAACGTTTCGTAATCTCCTTCATACCCCCCTGCCAGGTCAAAGGTTGGCCACCTTTCTGCTTCCACTACTCTGAATTGGGCATGGAAAAACAGCACTCTCTTCGGCAAACTATGGTTCGGCATACGCAACACATGTCCCAACCTACGCAGCTTCTGGAGCTGGACATACATTATAATGGAAGTACCCGTTGCGCAACCGAAAACTGCATTTATAATGGCCGCGTTACGGATTCGCCCACACCAACCCACACGAGCCATGGTTCTGAGACAACGATTGTCAAACACCTGAAGACGTCTCAGTTCCCTTGCTCGAACAGGCCAAGTATCACACCCATACAACAAGACGGCCGCACTGTAGCTTGATACACACATCCCTTGAGTTTCAGGGATATACCACTTTGACGCCATAGGTGTCTCAAATTAGCAAACGCTACCCGAGCCTTGCAGGTTCGTGCATCGACCTCATCTGTCACACTACAATCAGAACTAATACGACTTCCAAGATATGAAAAACGCTCCACAACTTCCAGTGTCTCCCTGGATTGTAAGTGGCGTGTTCAGTGACTCCATGTCCAGCAGCATGACCTTACACTTTGTGGGTGCAAAGTACATACCACAGGACGGGATGACTTTGGTCAGTTCATCCAAAAAGACCTGCGCCCTCTCCTCCTCTTCGAAGATGAGAACGATGTCGTCTGCATATTCCGGATCGACAAGGTTTTCGCCACAGGTTATTTGAACACCGGGGTCTTGGAGACCATCCAGCGTTCGTCTCATTACCTCATCGAACACGAAAGTAAATGGGAAAGGAGAGAGTAGGCACACGTAACGGACACCGCTTTGTGTACGGAAGCTTTTTGAGAGCTCACCGTAAACTCTCACAAGCCCGGAAATCCAAGAATACAAAGAGCTTATGTTCACAAACTTCCAGGGCATTCCTTGGTGGGCGAGCGTGGCAAGAACGGATCGGTCAACCGTGACCGCCGTCGCATTATTTAACACCCACGAAATACTTTTAAAACCAAAGTCTGGCGCTGCTCAATAGTCACCTGCTGTGCGCAGCTGCACTAGAAGTGAGACAGTAATTCATAACTCCCTGCGCCCTCGGGTCAGTCCGGCCCCCTGCAGCCAAGTGGGTCAGACTTGAATCACTGGCTCCGGGAAGGGTCCCCCAAGAGAACCCTAACAACCAGTCTCGCGGTCCAGACTCTTGAGTCAGAGGCTAGGAGCAGGGTCCTCGAATAAAACCCTATATCTTCCTACCGCCTTGTGGGGTAGCTTAAGCAAACCCCCTTCTTCGGTGGCATGGTAGCTAGGCAACAAAAAGGTTACAGCTGAATGATCATCTATTATCTAGCCACTATCCCGTATCTAAACCTTCGCCCAAAAAAATCAATTCAATTTATCAGCTATAAACCGTGCACCATAGGCAGATTGGTTCGAGCTGCTACAGTTTCGATCACCGGAAAGTGGGAGCGTGGGACATACAACCAAGCTGTGAAGGCGAAGGCATGTTCAGTTTGTTCGAAAATTGCGTAGCCACGCATTGAAGGCGATAGCTTTGATGTACGAGCGCCACTGACTGCGCGATTGGGCCATTTCTGCCAATGACATTAACCACTGGTGATTTGAGTCCTGAGGTCCCCATCCAGGGAGGCGGCAATTGCCCACCCGGCTAAGTTTACTGGTTAGTGTTTTCGGGCTTCGTTGCCAGGTCAGTGTTCACGTCTCGGTTGCTTACACTCAGCATAGGGCTGGGCGAAGTGAGCTCTGCGAGGCAGGCGGTCCTCTGGAATGCGGAGTACGTCTTAACCAGCGCAGCCTATGGAGTGTGAGTAATTCATCCCAGTCGGGAGAGTACCTTCTTCCCAGGACCATCTGGCGTACCTCAGCATTGCTAATCCCATGTTCCCAGCAGACCTGACCAATGCATCGGAGACATCAATGGTCAAACATTCACACCTTTCGTATGTCCTCTGCTCGTAGGGGCCACGCCTCTGATCCATAAAGCAGTATGGATCGCAGTGTAAACTCTTCCCCTGACAGACAAACTGACGTCACGTCGGCGCCATAGGTGTCGGAGATTGGCAAAAGCTGCCCTGGCCTTTCCGAATCGAGAAAAAACCTCATCTCCAGCCAGTCCACCGGAACTTATACACCTGCCCTGGTAAACAAATTTATCTACCACGTCGATTGGCTCGCCTGCAAGCATGAGGTGTGGGTTTGATCCCACCCAGTCTCATAACAGCACTTTACACTTTGCAGGTGTGAAACGCATGCCAAACCGTGCGGCAGAGTTATTCAGGTTATTTAAAATCGTTGGCATTTGGGAAGGATCTGAACCAAGGAGAGCAATATCGTCCGCATACTCAATGTCTGTGAGGAACGTTTCAGGAGCATTTCGACTCCCGAGGTTTCAGAGGCAGGCAGACAAATTTCAAGCAGCATATCAATAACAAAGTTGAAGAGGAAAGAGGAAAGAGGACAGCCTTGTCTTACCCCACTGGACGTGGTGAACTCAGGCGAGAGCTTCCCGTATACTCGTACGCGCCCACATGAGTTCTTATACAGTGCCCTCATAAGGGATAGAAATTTGGAAGGGACACTAATGATCGCCAGGCACTCCCAGAGTTGCTGACCATCGACAGAATCAAAAGCAGCTTTCAAATCAAGAAAAACGACCAACGTGGGCCGTCTGAAGGAGTGGCGCTGTTCAAGAATTTGTCTCAAGGTGAAGATATGGTCGACCATCCTCGACCAGGGTGAAACCCAGCTTGATTCTCACGAATCTGTCTCTTCCGATAATCCATCAACCTGCGCAAAATAATGCCACAGAGCACCCTGGATGTGACGGATATCAGGCTGATACCACGGTGGTTTTCACATGACATTCTTGCTCCCTTTTTGGAAACTGGGATGACGGTCAAGAAGCTCCATTCGGCTGGTGTTCTGTTTTCATTCCAAATCTTCTGCGGTATCGTTGTCAAACTGTTCACCAGGACCTCGCTACCTTCTTTGAAGAGCGCGGGGTGTAGACCATCCAGGCCAGGTGCATTGTCACGCTTCAGGATTGATATCTCACGCTGGGTTTCTGTTGTTGGTGCTGAGCTGGTGTCAATGTTCCATTCGGGCCCGCTTGGTCCTCCCAGCGGTTGTGTTGAAGGAGACCAGGTGAACTGTTCTTGGAAGTGCTCAGCCCATCGCTCAAGACGGCGATTGAGAGAGTGAATTGCTGTTCCGTCTTTTTCGCATCCTGTCTCACTGACACCTGTCTTCTTTTGACCCGTTGATCGAATCAGTTGAAACAAGGCGCGGCTGTTGCTTGCAGCGAAAGCCTTCTCCATCTCCTGGGCCTTAGAAATCTACCAGCGTTCTTTGTCATTCTTCAAGCTCCTGATTATCCGGTGTTTGAGGGATCTGCGTGCGCCATCACAGTCGCTAGTTGCTGGTATGGCCTTTCTGGCAGCAATAAGATTGGCTGATCTCGAGGATATCCAGTGTTCACTCAGTCGAGTCAGATAGGCTGGACAAACAGTTCTGAAAGCTAAGAACATTGCTTCTTTAACTCGCCTCCATTCATCCTCCAAGCAATCTCCTTTGTCCACATGACTGTGCGTTTCCAGTAGCTTTCTAGCCAGAGCAGCTCGATACTCTTCAGCTACTGAAACTTGCCGAAGTTGATGAACGGAGCTGCTCTCTTTCTGCACGCGTAGTGCTGGCGGAAAGCGAAGTGCTAAACGGGCCCGCACGATGGCGTGATCAGAGTCCAGTTGCGTACCCCAGAAGGAACGACAATCCTTAACTGAGGCTCCCCATCGTTAACTGATAGCCACATGGTCCAACTGAGTCCACGACTGTCTTGTGGTAGGTGGCCTCCAAGTAACTCGGTGTGAGCGTTTGTGTTGGAAGTTCGTACTGGCCAGGAACAGACGACGATTTGCACACAACTGAAGAGACCGCTTCCCATTATCCGTACGCTCAGCATCGACTCCAAATCTACCACCAACTGCGCTTCTTCCGGACTTAGTCGTCCAACTTGGGCATTCATATCACCCACCAGGATTACTATATCCGTCCTTCTTGCCGACCGAAGCAGTCGTGACAGATCTTGATAAAACTCGTCCTTCTCAGTCTCAGAACTGCTATCTGTTGGGGCGTATGCTGATACGACAAATGCATCGACCTGCATTAATCTTAATTGAGCCAGACAACCGTACAGCGCAAAGGCGACTGTTTACTGGGATCCAGTCCAGTAAGGCGCTTTCAGCGTTGGGGCTGAGTGCAACTCCCACACCGTAGACAACACGAGCCATTGCGTCAGGATCACCGGATGCCCGAAGAGTGAAATGTGGAACATCTGAGCTCGTCCTAAGCGGCTTGAAGAAAACGACCGAAGTGGGGTCTTGTATGCGTGTTTCGGAGACACAACAAACGTCGATAAAGAGGGAAAGCAAGGTTCCAGCAAGGGATACCTGTTGCCCAATTTGACATACAGTACTGACATTAAAGGCTGAAACGTGGGTCAGATTTTTTGAGGTTATTAGGTGATTATTTTGGTCTATTTTTCTGGGAGATGGTTGAGACACGGAAGTGGCTAGGGGATTGGCAGATGGGTTGATTGCACTGCATTGTACGATGGGTTGGGAGGGAGTGAGGGAGAAGGCCGGTGAGCGAAGAGCTGCAAGGGCAAATGATACTTCCCGGTCGAAGAAGGGGGTTTAGTTGAGGTACCCCAACTTGAGCGTTGGGGAGTCTGATCCACAAGGCATTGGGAGGATGTAGGGGTTTGTTCGGGGACCCTGCCCCTAGCCTCTGACTCAAGAGTCTGGACCGCGAGACAGCGGTTGTTAGGGTTTTCTTGGAGGACCCTTCCAGGAGCCATTGACTTAATAGTCTGACCTACTTGGCTGTAGGGGGCGGGGCCTGGCCCGGGGGCGCAGGGAGTAGGGCATTACTGTCTCACTCCTGATGCGGCTGCGCACAGCAGGTGCCTTTTAAGCAGCGCCGGACTCTTTGGTCTTAAAAGTACTTCGACCGTATTGAATAATGCGCCGGCGGTCACGGTCGACCGTTGATGATCGCAGTGTGCGGATTTTAGGGCCGACCCTTTCTAACCCGTCCTTCCTCGTGGGAGGGCAGCATCGCGGGTCCCTGGGCAAAACGCCTTACTGCCTTCACACTCCCAACGCAGAGGACAGCACGACTTTACCTCCAGACCGCCTCGTAATACGATTACTCGCAATACGGGGACTCGCTGTTCTTCGTTGAGCTGCTCCCTGTTGGGCTTCCTGGAACGGTTGAACCTTTAGGAACTGAGTTCCAGCGAGTATTGCCCGTAGGATCATTGCAGCACAGAAGCCCGACCACCACGACAAGGTGACAGCTTCAGGTCGAGTCGAGAACGCCATGTGAAAACGATCGTGTCATGAGCCTGGTATCCGTCGCATCTGAAGCACTCTCCGGCATTATTCTGCGCAGGTTGATGGATTATCCGAAGAGACAGATTCGTGAGAATCTGTCTCGGCCATATCGACCATATTTTTATCTTGAGACAAACTCTTGAACAGCGCCATTCCCTCAAACGTCCCACGTTGGTCGGTTTTCTTAAGTTGAAAGCTGCAGTGTCTGGCAATCAAACGCGTCTCTTATGAGGGCACTGTATGCGAACTTCTGTGGACGCGTACGAGTATACTTTGGCATTGAAATGCTGCTTGAAATTAGTCTGCCTGCCTCTGAAACCTCGGAAGTCGAAATGCTCCTGAAACGTTCGCTCACAGACATTGAGTATGCGGACGATATTGCTCTCCTTGGGTCAGATCCTTCCCAAATGCCAACGATTTTAAATAACCTAAATAACTCTGCCGCACGGTTTGGTATTCGCTTCACACCTGCAAAGTGTAAAGTGCTGTTATGAGACTGGGGGGGGATCAAACCCACATCTCATGCTTGCAGGCGAGCCAATCGACATGGTAGATAAATTCGTTTAACTGAGCTGTATAAGTTCCGGCGTACAGGCTGCAGATGAGATTATTTCTCGAATCGTAAAAGCCGTGGCAGCTATTGCCAACTCCCGACACCTATGGCGCCGACGTGACGTGAACTTGTCTGCCAAGGGCATAGTTATCACTGCGGTGGTGCGGTCCACACTGCCTTATGGATCAGAAACATGGCTCCTATGCGCACAGCACATGCGGAAGATGTCAGTGTTTGACCATCGGTGTCTCCAAAGCATTGGTCAGGTCCGGTAAGAACATCGGATTAGCAGCGCTGAGGTACGCCAGATGGTTTAAGGGAGAAGGAACGCTGGTTAGGATATACACTCCGCATGCCAGAACGTCTGCCTCACATATCTTTTTACCTAGTGCTGTGCTGAGTGGAAGCCACCAAGAGGTGGACAGTGTATGACCTGGTAACGAAGTACGGAAGCCCCAACCAGTAAACTTAGTCGGGTCGGCAACTCCCGCCTCCCTGAATGGAGTCCCCGGGACTCAACTCACCAATGGTTGATGACGTTGACGGAAATGGACCAACGGCGAAGTAAATGGCACTCGTGCATCAGAGCTATCGCCTTTAATGCGCAGCTACCCAGTTCCCGAACTAACCATATGCGCCATCACCTCCAAGGCTTGGCTGTATGTCCCACACCGAAACTGTAGTAGCTGGAACCAATGTGCCTATGGTACACGGTTTATAGCTGGTAAACTGAAACAACCTGCTAGGCCCCGCAGTCAGGGTCCCCTTCTTTATTGAAGTTGCTCTGGTCTGGCCCAGGGGCACGGTAGTAAGGCATAATCGTCTGACTCCCTAATGCGGCTGCACACAGCAGATGCCTTCTGAGTATTACCATACTATGTGGTTGTAGAAGTATTTCGACTGTATTGAGTAGTGTACCGGTGGTCACAGCCAACCGTTGGGCGATCGAGTG
The DNA here is from genome assembly GCA_004794785.1 of Opisthorchis felineus. Lineage (NCBI taxonomy): Eukaryota > Metazoa > Platyhelminthes > Trematoda > Opisthorchiida > Opisthorchiidae > Opisthorchis > Opisthorchis felineus. The sequence continues at coordinate 231,856 of SJOL01008593.1, forward strand.
TGCGCTTTACAGGAAAAACCTTCCCTTACCTATTCTTTATCGCGGAAAGGCAGGCTCACTACCTCCATAAATATAGACACGCTGGTTACCTGAAGGAAGCACCTTACTACCCTCACACTCCTATGGCAGAGGAGAGTACGTCTCTCAATGGGACTTCTCACAGTACGGGGACTCCTATTTCTTCGCGAACCGCCCAACGTAGGCCTCCCTGGCACGGTTGGACTTTGGGTTGTCTTGACGACTAATAATTCGCTGTGTTGAATCATGTTCGGGACCGAGAGCATTTCTGAGATTCGAGCAGCTTGAGAGGACCTGGTTGCGCAATGCCACATAAGGAACTCAGAGCACTATGCACAGATGTGACCTGGTTCTAGGGTGAATTGGCATCCAGTGGTGGGGCAGTTGGAAGAGCCCAGATGATGTTGATAAATTCGTCAAACTCCGGCATACGCCAGCCTGGCAGTATTAGGACTGATGTCCACCCATCAAACGACCCCGGACGGATGCATGGTCAGGTGTTCCAGGAAGAACGGTAACCAGTTATTCATCCGCGTCTTGGGCAGCCCAATTAGGCCTCAAATGCGCTTAGTCTGCCTACTTGTGCATTGAAAATCTCCAGCAACCACAAAGATATCTGAGCTTTTAGCCCACTGGGGTACCCAAGGCGTCAGTGGTTTTTGATGGTGCTACAGCTACAGGGGGGTAAGAGTATAAACAGGAACGACGAACCTACGATGATCGTGGGCGTTGCCAGATGAACCACGCAGAGGCGATTATCAACCGCTTTTCAACCAAGCAAAGGTCTCAATCGTGACTTAAGGCCGACCCTTGTACACTCTACCGCAGCTACCTCTGGATCGCTAGGGGTGTGCAACCGGAAGCGAGTGGAGTGATGGAGAGAAGAGGTAGTTCCTTTCAGCATCGTGGGTAGTAGCGTTGTCGCAAGCACTGTTGTCTCGTAAAAACGGTCAAAACGCCCGCTTGCTTCGAATCCAGGACATTAATGTGCGTTAATGTGAGCGTCAATAGGAGGGTTACAACGATCCGACCAAGTGGGTTATCCAGTCTTTGTGTCAGAGTGTTAGACAAGCGTCACAGCGATATACCGTTCGTTCGATCAGATAAATCACTTCGACGCTGCGGCAACGGTGAATGAACGAAGTGCAGAGTTATGTTTCGCCGAGCAGATTTTAATCTACACAAGACACAACAGAATATTCACTCACCCAGTCTCAACTTTGACACACATTCCCATGGATTCCAACTGTTGTAGGGCTTTACGAATTACTGAACTATGTGCAAGCGCGCGGTGGGATGGTCTCACGCCATTCCTTTGTTTCCGCGAGAAAATCCGTCGTAATCCCAACATACCAGTCGGCCGAAGGTATAGGTGGCGTAAGATAGCAGCACACCTGATGTAAAACCAATCTGGATCGTAAGGAGCCAACTCATTCGCTGTTGAGAGCTTGACAAGATCCGCGCAATCAGGCTGCTTAATTTTCCCGGACCTAGAGACGTAAGGAATCAAAACAGTCACCTACTTCTTGAGGAACTGTGCCAGCTCTTTCACGAAAACGTGGCCGTTGATATCTTTAACGGACGTGGGCGCCTACGAACAAATAAGGAAAACGCCAAATGAACCTTACCATTACCGTGGACCTTATTCAAGGAAGCGCTCCCGCCAGAACTGAAAGACAGATGTGTTAAAACAACACTAGCAACTAGCATCAGTTAGTTTTTTCTCAAGTTGCAACAGAGTGTGCATTATTATTTGGCCTTATGATGAGACAGCAAACCCGTTGCTCGTAGGGAGGTTTACCGTGGGATGTCAGGAAGTCGGCGGTACTGGATGTTTCACGGATTCGCGGACTGATACACAGGATCGAGGCTTTCGCCCAAGTCTCCCGGGTCGCTTTTGTTCTTGTCGTTTGGCGGCTGCCGTTCACCTGAAAGGCACAAGCGAAAAAAGGGTGTAGCACTGTTTTTTAAGTTCTCAGCTTGGGGCGGTAAGCTTGCCATCGGGATGACTCGCATAAAAAGCGTCTAACAGTGCTTTGAACTGGGTTCTGGATGGAACGTGAACACCCGTTGGAAGAAGGTTATTCCACGTAGCTCCTACACGAAATGAGAAGAAATTCTGCCTAATAAAAGTGTGTGCCCTGAGGCGGAAAATCTTTTAACCATGTCCCCGCCGTTTGTTAGCTGAATCAACGGTGGAATACCTGTTGGCAAAACCTTGTTCAAGCAGGGCATAAGTAAGTGAGTATGCAAGTAAGTGAGATAGAAGTGCGTGATATGAAATTGAAAAACATGTAACCATGTCTCCTCCGTGGTGTAGCTGAGTCAACCGTGAAAAATATCTTACCCAAACATTGTTCAAAAGGGGCATAATTAGGAATTAGATATCCCGGAGGCAGCTATACCCCCGGGGAACGTGGTCAAACACGGTGACACGCGTTTCATAGACCACGGATTTAAGACCGGCAACCATTTTTGTAGCAGCTCGCTGGACACGCTCGGTGAGGGTTACGTCCTTCTTGTGTCCTGAGTAGACAACTTGGTTAGCATATTCAAGAAGCGGTCTGACGTAGGCCCCATAGTGTTTTGAAATCCATGCAAGTAATACGGGGGAGGGTGCGCCGAATCATCCGTAGAACGGCGAATGCCTTTTGGGCCGATTTCTCATGGTGCATTGAGAAGGACATGTTTGAAGAGAGCCAGATACCCAAATCCTTTTTGGCATCGATCCTCGTGCTGCCTTCTGGTCTATTCTCACCATGCACGATATAGGCGTTCGCTGAGTCCCCTCCGAATGACATATGGACGCAATTTTCGTCATTCAGAGGAAGGTGCCGGTACAACAACCACTGCCTTGCAACGTCTACATCCATTTGGAGGGCACTGGCATTCGAACTCGAAGATGTCAAGTCTTCTGCAAAAAGTAGACATGGACCTGCAGGAACGTCTGGAAGGTCGTTGACGTAGATCAGACACAGCACTCGTCCCAAAACGGAACCTTGAGGAACTCCAATGGAGAACGGCGCCGGAGAAGAGTAGGTCAAGCCTACTTTCATTCGGAATGTTCTGTCTGATAGGAACGCTTAATCCAGAGTAGAATGTTCCCTTGAATCCCGAAGCCGCGGGACATGTGGGATTAGATCGAATGCTTTTGAGAAGTCGAAAAATATGGCATCCCACATGAGTCCTTCGTCCTTGGCTTGGGTTAAGCTGTCCATAAATACGAGCATGTTCGTCACGCAAGAAAGGTTTTGGAGAAATCCTTGTCGAACTGGAGATATCAATTTGTTGGTAGTAAGATGATCTAAGATGGCTCGCTTCAGAATGCGTTCCATCACTTTGGACGGCACGCTAGTGAGGCCAATAGGCCTGTAGCTACCGGGCGATAGTCGGCCACCAGTTTTGTAGATTGGCTTAACAATCGCTTCCTTCCAAGCAATGGAAAGATGGACGAAACACCACGTGGAAATGTTTTGCCAGTGTGACCGACGTTTCCTTCAGATCCTTAGATGGACCTCGTTCGGTCCCAGCGCGCAGAACGAGTTGATCCTGTGCAAGAGTTGACAAATGTCCTCCTCCGTGGAAACCAAGTCTGTTATAGGTCTTTAGTGGGTACGCCAAGATGGGATGTTACGGGGTTCCTAGCAGAATTCAGGCCTGCACAGTGTGCTCTTTAGACTTCAGAGGGAGAACCTGGCTGGTTTATTTCTGCGACAATGTCCCATGTATTTAAACAACACATTTCTGTTTTTTTCGGGCGAGGTCCAGCATGGTGTCTTGTTTTCGAATGTTCCATTGACGGATTTATGGCTTACAGCGGTTCCGCATTTCACGAAATGCCAGCTCATCTTCCGTTTCTCATGTAGTCAGCTGTCTGAAAAATAGTTGACACCACTTTTCCAGAAGACACCAAACCCATTTAGGTAGCTTGCGGCCCATCCGACCGCGCGGTGGTCTTTTTATGGCGAACATCGTGTCGGCCTCGTAGACTTTCTGGACGATGGTGTTGTATAACTCTTCCAGTGAAGCTGTTCCCAAGCGCCCATCCCTTAAAGCACACCCCAAATTTCTCTGAAACCGTAGTTTGCACGCAGGAACCTTCAGCATAAAGTTTCAGCATTTGATGGTACTTATTGGAACCCTAAAAATCTCCTCATACAGCAGCTGTTTTTTGGAAGTTGTTTGAACGTACTTGAGGTCCACTATGGGCGCAGAATTCATATTTTAATGGCTGCCAATGGTTTCGTAAGATGTCTCCATGAAAGCGGCGGGAAAGTTTGTGAAATAGCTGGTTTCTTCACGTGTTTTCTTTTGTATTGGATTTGGAAATAATCTCAAATGTACATGGACAATTATTACGCCCTATGTCCGCGCAAACTCAAAATGGGGCAGCCATTCGCAAACTGTATAGGAAAAGTTTTCTATCGTTGCAGCAGGCGACCCTCGAAACAAAGCCAAGAAATTGATCTCAGCTAGTAAGTTTTTTTAATGATTTTCAGCACACGCTATACCGGTTGCATGGCAAGATTTTATCTTTAACGTAAAGCTGACCTCTTGGTATTGCCATTGGAAGATTTATTGGGTTCATTGGCAGAGCAAGTAGACAGTACAGTAGGGTTGGCAGTGCTTTGAAGTTCTGGCACAAATTCAACGGAATGGGACGGTCTTGCGGATGCACGTAGGGCTTGATCGGGAAATAGTGGGTATATGGTGAACTACGAGCAATCGATCAGACTAGGTATGGCAGTCGCGGTAACGTCATCGCGACTTCATACTTGGGGTGGTGGACGGCCCCATACACGAACGTTTTGAGCGAGTCGGTTGGAGTTGTCAGGTTAGTTAGGAATCGTGGCATATTAAGTCCGGCACGGAGCGAGGATATTCTTCTGGCCATCGAGGGACAAGAGGTCAGATAAAAACGTCAGACGTTTGGTAGTGTCGCGTGTTACGTATCTTGGAGGTTGCAATAATTCTGACTGTAGTGTGACAGATGAGGACAGTGCACGACTCGGGTCGCGCTCGCTGATTTGAGACATCTATGGCGCCAAAGCATTATATATCCCTGAATCTCAAGAGACGTGCCTATCAGGCTGCAGTATGGACTGTTTTGTTATATGGCTGTGAGACCTGGCTTGTTCAAGCAGCAGAACTGGAATGTCTTCAGGTGTTCGACAACCGTTGTCTCAGCTCGTGTGGGTTGGTGTCGGCGAATTTATAACGAGGCCATTATAAATCCAGTTTTAGGTTATGCAACGGGGACTTCCATTGGAATATGTGTCCGGCACCAGAAGTCGCGTTGGTTAGGTCATGTTTTGCGTACGCCGAACCATCGTTTGTCGAAGAAAGTGCTGTGCCCACTTCAGATAGGTGGGCAACATTTGACCTAGCAGAGGGGTGTGAAAGAGGTTAGGAAATGTTTGGGCGCTGTCGGTGTTACTCGCCTTTCAGGATGGGGACAGCGTGCTCCCCACTGCGCCTGGTTGGATACGCTGCAAGATATGACCGCTAAGCGATGTCAATAGCGTTCTTGTTTTCAGTCTCTATCCCGATTGCCTGAATGAGTGTCTGGAGGTGTAGGCACCTCGGAATTACTGTAGTAAGGTAGCATTGTGTCACTTCCCTGTCCACCTTCATTCGTTTCTTCACAGTAAGGCTTTCAACTAAATCATGGTAGCACGGGAGCGAAGCATAAGCGTCTAACGTTAGTGTCGTGGCGTCTATGATGATCATAGGTCTAGGTGGTGACCGAAAAGACCAATCAGGCGGGACATATGTGGATGGGCAGGCAAGACGCATTGAGGAGATGGATAACGTAGAGTGAGGGTTCATCGAGGACAGAAGCGGAAGTAGTGGCACTGTGGCGGTGTTTGTTACTTGAATATGGGTTGAATGATATTTGTTCCTGGGCAATGAGATTTAGTAAACCTTGCACCCAGCTAGATAACCATCGTTATCAGAGACATTAAAATCGCATCAGGCGTGGCTGCATTGGTAGCCCATCTATTCGGATACCTTAGACACGATTGTGGAAATGAAGATGGGTTGCAATACCTCAGCATGAACGACTGGCTGAATAAGGCCCAAACCTATGTAATAGATCTAGAATAGAGCCTCATAATAGCCTGAAATAGCGAGCAGCTTTTTTATATAACTGAATGCTGAAGATCACAGAGCTTCATTTTACAAACGCAAGCAAGTTAGCTGATCAGTCCTATTTGGTGAGACTGCTACTGCGGTTGCGTATTGGATATTTACAAGTTATGATGAGGACGACGGAGCTGTCGATTCTATTGAGGTACATGGTATTGGTGTCGGGAAGCACAAGTGTAGTGAAGTTAGGATTTAGTACTCTAAATTAGCAGGTTTGACACCAAGTACCCACCCGCTCACTAGATCTTTGCTACGGCTGCATCAATGGGTGCATGTTTGAGGACGCATGTGATCCTTGGAGTCTAGGGCTCAAGTTCATACCACCTGATCTTACAAATGACAAGCTCTTTAACTTTAACTTCGCTGCGTCCAATAATGCGTAGGGTCACTGAATCCCGCTATCGAATAATCGATATACACACGGCTCTCTATTTATCACCGGTGGAACTAATTGAACAGTAGCAAGTTTGCCTTTATAACCATAAGACTCCAGCTTCAGCGTGCACACCGATCTCGAATTACGGACAACGGGATTTATTATGCACTTGGTGAGTTAGCCGCTACAACTTTGTGTAATTGTTTTCGCTAATGTTGTGCAAGATATACAAGAGTTGCAATTGATCGTGCATTTTTCATTTCAACAACCCTGTCGAGTGAAACAGCTTCCTGGAAACCAGAACTGGATCGACTACACAATACATTTGTACGATGCAGCCAAGGGTGGTTGTGTATTGTTCAGGCCTGAGCTTGGCAGACGGACGACATGTGTGGATATGAAGGATCGTCGTTGGTCGTCGGATCAGGCTACTGTGTATAGTTAGAGCCTCGTGGTTAGCTGTGTGCATGGTATGAGCCTGGCAGTTGCTACAAGTAGCCAAGGTGAACGACAGCGCGTAAAGCTATGAGAACGACGGGCCGTCGTTTTTCATTGGATTAGGTAACCTCGCATAACTGCTGTCCCACGATCAGCGTTGCGCATAGACTAGAGACTGACATTTACGATTAGTAGTTGTGATAGACGACAGCGCGTGCTGTTATCATGATTACTGGCTTTGATTGACCTTATTTCCCGCCAAAGTAGTTGGGCTTCATGATGTATTCTAACGAAGGAGCGCGATTATTTCCAATGGAAGAGATAATCTTGTGGTATTAATTAACACGCAGTCGTTTCATAACGCCGCACTATCCCTCACCCGTTGTGACTATCAGAGAATGGAGATCATCCACAGAGATGCGTGCTATTATCAGTACTGTACAGTACCCCAAGTTCACCTTCATCGTTATACTGAACGGGAGACGAACTTCCCAACAAACTGTGTTGTGCAAGAGTTCGCTGAACAAATTCACCTAATTTGTTACGTTTGAAACTTTTACTCATGCAGACGTAAACCCAATATTTTTCCGGTTGCAATTTGCAGTGAGTATTCTGTGGATGTCTTGTCACTTGTAAGGTACACCGCAGAATGCTACGATAATGATATTCGAATCGGTAGCGGTTGATGACCTTGAAATTTTGCTTGCTTTAACAAAATGCCATGAGCAAAATATCATCAAAACGCGCAGATGGATTAGGCTAACTCCCCGTAAAAGTAGCACCTTCAAACATCCCATAGTTTGCCTAAAATATTTTGGGTTTACCCCTAGTTAGCGGCTTCACAAGGATGCGGTAACGGCACACACAGGTTCTGAAATGAGCAGATGTAGAAACTGGTATTATTGGAGCCACACGTCACAAAAAGAACGCATTTGCACCGGTTTGGTGACGCAGGAGAGAAGACCGGAGCGAGGCAACAACGTGCGTGTAGAGGGACCAAAACGAGAGGCACCAGTCAAGTAAGGTGCAAAATTAGGTCAATGTCACTCAGAAGGATGTGCAATCGGACTACAACTTCTTATCTGGAACTCGCGGTGGCTCATCGATGGTACCCGTATTGGAGAGAGAAAGATATATATACATTGGGGTGTGTGATAAACAGTCTGGTTTAAATTACGGTGCGCGCCCCCCTCCCGAGACGGATCAATGTCCTCAGCGCTCAAAAAGAGTGTGGCTGATGGAAGGTAGTAGGACGTTGACGGCTGGGCGTAGGGACAAGCTAGAGGAGACGGCTTTAACTGATTGCAATTTACGCATTGTAAATCCGTATGTGAGTGGGAAGGGCCAAAAATGACCTGGGGATTTCTTGCCATTTTATTACCGATAGCATGAGGTCCTCGCCAAAATTGATGGAATTTTGCAGGCACACCCGGCGGTGATTTCTGGCGATGTGAGATCACACAAACACGTACTTCATACGCAGGTTCGTGTGTTCTGCGGTCGTAAACAGTTGTCTGGTGTGGTTGAGCATGTTCAATGTTTTCACGACCGGTTTGCAATGCTGCTGTGATCAAACGTACTCGTTCTTGCCAAAGAAGTCTGCAAGGGCCACAGGCGTGTGCGCATTTGAAGGCAGTTGAAGGTCATGGCCGAGTTGCAGAAATGCCGGTGCATAATCTGTCTACTCGTTTATGACTGCTCGATAGGCCAGCATGCTTGACGGAATGTTTTAATACCACCGTTTTCCTTCATAACGATTCAAGGGGATAGTTAATATTATCTTTATGGTTCTGTAGGTTCATTCCACAGGGCCGTTTCCCTCTGGATGATACGGTGTTATCCTTGTTTTATGGACCTCCAGGGGTGCACACATTTTCCGCAGTAGATAACTCTCAAAAGCTGAGCCCTGATCCGAGTGCAAAGTGCTTGTTACCACAAAGGGCGATACCCATTCAGAGATTATCACCGACACAATCGTACCGGCATCTTGCTGCTTCACTGGCACGGCTTCGCACAATTTAGTTAGGTATTTAGCCATCAAGCCAATCAAACGGTTTCCATTTCTGGTCTCCGTAGAGGTCCAATAACGTCAATACCTACTCGATGGCTTGGTTTTAGTATGATGATCCGTTGGGGCGGTGCTCTGGGCGATATGGTAGTGTCTCCGTTTTCGCATACAATGGGCAATGCCAGCAGAACTCCGAGACATCATGGTGTAGCAGAAACCACCAGTGATGCCGTCTAATGTTTGTTTCCGTTTTCTTCTGTCCAGCATGTAACAAACCTCGGTGGACTGTTGTGAGGATCTGCTGGACTCAACTAGGTGCAAGGACGAAACGAAACTGACCATCCCCACTGTAACGAGCAAACGGTATCTTCGAGTGACGCGTAATACCAGAACCTCCGGGAAGGCAAAACAAAGTCTGAGCTGGGTTTCTATACGGTACTATTGACATAAGACATCAATTCACAAAATGTACGAACCTCGACAGTAGATACGCGTCAACAACAAATGGTCCACTTGGACTACAAAAGCACGAACCAAATGAGCAAACAGGCTCCCACGTGAGACAGCCACACGTGCGTAAGGTCGGTTACAAATATGGCAGGATGACCTCAAGGCCAAATGGATGAAGTGGTAAGACGAACAAACGTCAGTTCATATAGACGCACTGAACACAACAGTGGAACGGGGGTTACAAATAGGGACAAGAAACGTGGGGAATTTCAACTCTCAGAGTGATGGACGATACACCCACCATCAACGTGGTGAAGCATTCGAGTTATAATTCGTAGTCGCTCCCGCCGTGACCAGAAACTACTCGCTGCTGGTAATCTCAAGGCCATTAAGCGTCCAGGGAGTTTGGAGTTACCTTGTAGCTGAAGGCGGTAAATATCTCCAATATCCATATCTCCGGACTGTTGCTCTTCCTGGTTCTTTCGATTAGACGCAAGCAGATCCTTAACAGACTCCGGTTCCTGGGCTGGCTTTCGAAACAAGGTATCGGCATTTGAGTTTCTAGTGCCCGGACGATAAATGCAAGAGGAAATATGCTCCTAAATCCGCTCCTACCAGTGTACAACCTGACCTATGGGATTGCGGAAATTATGCAAACACTGTAGTGGGTAATGGTCTGTTCGGACAAGGACAGCTGGCAAAGCAGGTGGAGCCGGAAGTGATATTAACAGTTTTTATTCCATATTGGTGCGTGGCATAACGTCAGAAATGATCATAATATTACAGTCAGAATTAAAGCATGACTGGCGGGATTTTCGGGCACTAAGGGTTACGCAGAAAGGAGACAGTGTCATAAATAGGGAGCATTATTCCAAGTAAACTTCGTCATGCCTAAACAGGCATGGGGAGGGAAATACAGTTACTAAGACTTTATCTTCCTTTTGAGGAACATATCAATTTAATACATAAGCAGATCATAAAGATACGACGGTGGCGGGCGCAAAAACAAGAGAGGGGAAAACGAGAGGCATTCTGCCTGATACTTGACAAGGAAACTGTAAATTGAGGCAAAAAAGGAACAATGGATCTGGTGATGCAGCAGAGTTGACGTGACTCAGCCGATCAGTTTGAATTAAAACCTAAAAGCATAGCTAGGGCCTCTTGACCTTGGACTGTTGGGCTTATGGCCCGGGTCACGAAAAGCGTAAGTGGGGATGCATTGCAGGAATCAACAATACGGATAAATGGTAGTAGGACTCTTAGAATCACGGTGCACAGTCAAACTGTAGAGACTCACTGATGTTGCTGTTGGAGTGGAGACGGATGCAAAAGTTCCTCGGAAGAGCGAGTTGGTTCTAACACCCAAGAAGGAGCGTGAACTGTACAGAAAATTAGTGACTTTATGGGGAGCACAAACTGAAAGTCCACCGAAAAGGTTAAATCGGAATAAAAGTTTCGGCAGATTAGAATGAATGCGTCCTGGAGGCGGCTGGGGCCATGTGGAGATCATGTTCGTATTTCCAGGTAATGGAACGATTGGAGGAGAGGGCACGGTCAAAATTAGGAGTGAATATTCATATGTATGCTATCAAACTGGGAATGGCAGTGCAGTCCCATTATTGCACTGACGTTCTCCTGGTTCTGGACAGCCCCGTAAAGGACGTCATGTTTGAGGTGACTGGGCTGGGGCGTGCAGTGCTGTAAGCAGAGTGATATTTTAGGTTTGTCAAGAGAATCCACAGAGATAATGTAAGATCGCAGGTATTTTTCTGCCCGGATGAAGGTCACTTCGGGTGTAAAGCACAGATCAGATGGAGTGGATAACGGCCAAACCGGGCGTCCGATTCGAGTATTGTCGGAGGTCGAAGCTGAAGAAATCGACGGGATCGGATTTGTACGTCATTCCGATGCGACCAACGGGAAATCCTTGAAAGCGACGGCTGAACTATTATGATGCTGGAACAAACAAGGTGAGGTCAATTTACGTTAACTAAATTATTGTTCCCATTGCAAACTCCTGGGTGGTCCCAGAAGGTGGACACCTGTGCTGCAGAATGCACACGCCCCTTCCACCGCGCGTTGTGGTTCCCGTGCACCCCCCGCATTTTAGCTGTGTGAGTCAGCCAGGTTTGTTCAGTTGCCCATTATGATCGATGACATGATCGTCCTGATATTTTTGTCAGTGAAAATGGGAAACTTTGCTGCAGTACGCCACCAAGCTTGACGTATATGCGTAGGTCAGCAACATCTGCAAACCTTACGTTACTCCAACTTCGCACGAGTTATCCGAAAATAATGAACGCATCTACCCCGATGATAACACGAAATAGCAATTTTCGAGGGCCAAAACACAATTCAGTACTCCTTCAGTCAAACAGATTTAACGAGCAAAAGTTATTCACAGTAGTGACACTTCCTCATTTTTGCGTCCGCAGGCAAAATATGGATTCCGGAAAACTCACAGAATTATTTCAGTTGCAGAAGTACCTGCAACTTTCGTCCACTGTAAGCTACTCACGTCTTACGGCAATTTGCACCGTTTTCACAGTCATCGGTTATTGAGGACCTTGAAGATTTGTTCACCCAACGAATCACTCATGCAGATAATTTGCAGCACAGTTCAGTAGAGGGATACTCTCCTTGAAACGTCGTAGTTTTCGAGAATTCAGTTCCATCTTGCGAAAACTAAACGGCCTCGTGCGGCGGCTCACAAGAAGTAAACCGAAATTTTTCGGCCTAACTGCAGAGTTTTCCAATTTGCAAATAATACGGGGAATTAGTCTAATCAGTTTGCACGTTCTTCGGCGGTGTGTTGCTCGTGGCCTTTTGTTTGAGTTAGCAAAATTTCAAGGTGAACAACTATCACCGGTTCGCACTTTATTAGCAGTTCACGGGGCAAGTGCATGAAATCAGAAATCAGCATAATTTGGCGTTCCGTGATGTTTTCTCAAAGTGAGATAACAGAATAAGAATATTCGATGCAAATTCCACGCAGCTAAATGGTTGAATAACGCTTGTATGTCTTATACCCATCGAGCGCAACAAATGAGATAAGTTCGTTCAGCGAACTGCGGCACAACAGTCTTTTGGAAGCTTGCCTTCCATTCAGTATAACGATGGAAGACAACCTGATGCGCCTCTTTGGATGATCCTTATTCCTAGATATGCACAACTAGTCAGTGGACATTACAGAATTATGAGATAAATGCATAATGATAATAATGCTTATTCCCAACTGGTGGGTGGCATGCCGTCGGGCATGATCATAATGTTACAGTCAGAATAAAAAATGATTGGCAGGGTTTGTGGGTACAGGGTAAAGCTCGGAAAGTGCACAGTGTCATAAACATTGGGCATTAATAATACTAATAGTAACTTGTAGGGAGCATGCTAATTGAGGCATGATCAGGTGGTTACAACCTGAACGCGGCAGGTAACAACACAACGGGCATGCTTATTACGTGAAAAGTCACCACAGTTGTGGGAACCGAAAAGAAACGAGGACAATGGGCATGAGGCACGACTAATTGAAAGATGAGGCCTGCTGACCTGAACTAAAACTGAAAACCGTTGCAGGCCATGAGTGACCTTGGGCGGTCGAGTAAATGGCTAGGGTTCCCAAATGCAAAAATGGAGATGGAGGTAGAAAAATTCGATCTGGAGACAAATGGCAAGTTTTGTCTCAAAAATATGGTTTAAATAAAAACTGAGTAGACTCACTGGTGTCACTGTTGCAGGGAGGTCAGGTGTAAAGGGAAGTGTTGATGGGGAGATAGTGCAAATGCATAGGGCCAAGCGAACACCGTAAATCAATTTGAACTTGTGGAAGAGGCAAACCGAAATTGCGGCAGGAATCCAGGTTGGTTAAATCCGAACGATATGTACTACGGTTTAGAACGAGATTGTCGGGCCCAGGTGAAAATTTTGTTTGTGGTTGCGTTTTCAGGCTCGATTGGGTGAGAGGTTGCCGTCGAGATTCTGAAGAAAGTATTTGCGGGATTGCCATCAGACCGGGTTGACAGTGCCATGCCATCATTGCACTGACACACTTCGGTTTCTGAACAGCAACGGTCGTCAAGGTTGCCGCAATCGGACAAGGGATACGCATTTCCGTGGCAGCTGAATCTGAGTTAGCCGAGAAGATTGACACAAATAGAGTCAGGCCGATGCAGAGTCACGGAACATTTCCAATCAGTAAGAGGACATGCGAATGTAGACCGCGGACAAGCCAGTTTAGATGATAAATTACCAACACAACGCTATCTTCCCCATTGAAACTATTCGCGCTTCTTTGCTGGAATACGTCATTATGTCCAACTACATTGACGGAAAGTAAGGCCAATCAATGCAGGTCATCAGGATAACTAGGCACGCCGTCGCCCACCTTGGCCAGTTATCGGAACTGCTTGGCCCGTGTCCATGTGCGGCGCTGATTACGAGGCTTCAGCTATGCAGGACAGCCTAATTCAATAGCCAAGGACGGTTCCTCATAACCGTGCGTGTTGTGGTTTACCATGGTTACTTATCGCAACTGCTGGGCCCATACCTATGCCCGACGATGGGTAGGAGGCCTCAACTATGCATGACAGCCAAATCCATCGGCCAACGACGGTTCTTTGTTCTCACGCACGTCTGTCTGCTTGGAAAATACACAGCCACTTCTGACAAATTTTGTTTTTAATACTTGGTCGCATCCGTACAAACGTAATGGAGGGTCACTCCAATTCTCCGGAAGTCATTCTGACTCAACAGGGATTCTTAAAGGAAGAGTGTACAAACAGTTACATTTCTATAGAGGAAGACGTTGGTAGCTCAGATAGAGTAGATGCCGTTGGTTTATTCGCTGAGCTGGGCAATTAGATAGCAAACGTCTCAACACCAATCAAGATAACATCGCGGTACGTTGTTGAGAAGCGCAGTTGGTGCGTGGCGATTGGTTGTGCCCATACCATATCTTACATAACCTGTGGAAAATTATTTACACTTCTGTCATAAAGACAAACTTACCTCTTGGTCAGTTAGGCACTCTGTCGATAACGAAAGATTCGTGTGTACGCCGATGCTTTGACGTCAAGATTCATTGATCACACGCAAAAATGGACGCTGCAATTTAACGATAAAGAGGGGGGTATACGAGGCAGTCATAAGCAAAAGTGGTGTAGACTTGATGCTTAGAATTCATTGACTTTACATGTCTTCAAAAATGTACCCACGGATGTAGCCGTCGGCGACGATGTAATGAGTAGGCGGTCAAATCCGCTTCTTTGGAGCACTAAATCCTAAGTTCACTTCCCTTCTTTTTGCTGTCACTTATACCCTGTAGCCTAATAGAAACCACAGCCCTGTGGTCCTCAACATAACTTTTAAACAACCCCTACTCAACTGCGGGCTCCGGTCCTTGTGAATCGGCTCCTTTGTGATATTCGGCGTCCGGTTATGGTTAAAATATTTCTTCATCTCAAACACGCCTAACACATTTGAAGCTACTGGCTATTTCAGGCTACCCCGAGGCTCTTTTCTATGTCTGTCATACGGATTTTGGTATCATCTAACTCATCATTCACGCCACCGTACTGCCGCTCATCCTCACTTTTACAATCGCGAATACATAGGAGGCTAGGATAGCTATTTCCAATGCGACATAAGTGGGGACTGCAAAGTAACTATATCTCATTGTCCCCAGGAACAAGTATCCTTCAACCCGCATCCAACTGTCACAAACCACCACAATGCTACCAATCACGTTTTTGTCCTCTAAGCAGTCGACGGACTGTGACTTCGCATGAAGAATTCACCCAATGCACGTTGACTTCCACCACCCACATTTGTCCCACTTGGTCAGCCTTCCTGTCAGCTACCTACCCCTAAACACCGACCAACTCTTGTTGTCCCATGTCCTCCACCTCCAGAAACGCTAACCCCGACGATCTTTAAGACTGCATGGTTGATAATTCCCCCTTCAGCTGCATACCATCCTCCCAAATACACTCCTAACTCCATGCTGAGCCTCATACTTCACCTAATGTCGTTGTTTCAGACCTTCTTCACCTCCATTCATTGCTTTAACTACAGCGTTATGTACTCCTCGACGAACGTTAAACACACGTCCAGTTAACCCTAATTCATGTACCGCCAAGTCTCCCTCCAAACAACCATAATGCCAAAACCCAACAAAATTATTTTATCAACTTCCTAATTAAAACGATTTGCTCGCCATCGAAACTATCAATAATTTCAACGACATTCTCAGAAAAGTTGAGAGAAAGTAGCTCTGGTCGGAAGCCTGGGTGGCTGGCTTAAACCTGATCCAGTTGTATCATGTGTAAAGGACAGCTTATCAAAAATGTGCCCCCGTTCTCCACCACATGTGACAGCCAATTCCAATAATTATTATCCCTGATCCGAGGAAATGAAAACCCTATTGTCTGAATGAATTATTTTTTATAACTCTTACGGACTTTGGTTGGACAATGTGTTTTGTGTTAATTCGCCGTCGATATCTGTTTCCTTGTGACGATATAGATTTTGTGGCAAAGTGAACTGCTATTTTCTTCTCCGGCTGGTGGTTGTACAGCCCTATTTTGCAACTCCTACGGTATCTGCAAAAGTGAATCCGCTGAGGTTCGTTGGATATGTGTATTATTATCATTGCAATACTAACGTGATACCAGAAAACGGAATTCTTGGTCCTTTTTCGTGAATTAGCACGCGTCACTCAAGCTCAAAAAGCGGATACCCGTACCACCAACTTTTCCCCGAAATAATCTTATGAATCTAGAATATCATTTACAGCAGAGTAAAAAATGCTGTCCCATGTGTGAATTAGCGACTCACAAAAAGCACTTGCCGTGACGCACCTGACGCAATTCGTTTCACAAAGCCTTTTCCCCTATCCCTGGGCTGTGACTGCGCCATGCTGAGGTTACCATATCGTCTAAACTTGTGACACGACCAACTGCTTTACGTTTTCTGCGGTCGCTTGTACCTACATGCTTTGAACTACTAATTCATCTAGACTCGCACAGATTTCAGGATTAGCTGTCACTTCCTTTCATGCAGCAGTCGATATCACAAAGCCATCCATATTTCCAGTAATTTTCCTAATGTTCACCTTGCCCTTTAAATGGTAACCTGTATTCACCTGTGGCTCCAAAACCCACTTTCTGAAAGAGCGTTACTGAACCGTCCTAAAAACTGTCAACCGCCATTTTGCCTTGGCACCCTCAAGTGCATGATAATGTTACCTCCCCAGATGCCTGCAAGCCAACACGGGGCAACACGGGTAACACGGGGTAGCTATAAAGGCACGTAGGCTCCAACCACAATTTCGGAAATCGTCTATTCATACGTCTTTTTCTCCTACCCAGTCTTATGGAGGATAACATAACCAGCCGTGAACTAAGCGGATCAAAATTTGACTAATTAAAGTTACCCATCTTCGCACATGGCCAGCCCGGTTTGCATCGACCGAATGCATTTGCCGTTCTACGGATGATCCGGAAAACCTCCACCCGTATTACTCGCATGGACTTCCAAATACTCTATGGGGCCTACATCAGACCATTTCTTGGATACGCCAACCAAGTTGTCTACTCAGAGCGCACAAAGGACGTAACCCTCACTGAGCGTGTTCAACGAGCTGCTACGAAAATGTTTGCCGTCCTTAAATCCGTGGACTACGAAATGCGTCTCGTGGCGCTTGACCTGTTTCCCCTCGAGTATCGCCGCCTCCGAGGGGACCCAACTGTTACTTATGCCCTGTTTCAACAAGGTTCGGCCAACAGGTTTTTCACCGTTGAGCCGGCAATCACACGGCGGGGACATGGTAAGAAGATTTTCCAGCTCAGAGCGGACACTTTTATTGGGCAAATGTTTTTCTCATTTCGTGTAGTAGCTGCGTGGAATGACCTTCCTCCGACAGTTGTCCACGCTCCTTCTAGAGCCCAGTTCAAAGCACTATTACACATTTTTTATGCAAGTCTTTGTGCTGGCAAACATACTGCCCCGGGCTGACAACTTAAAAAGCAGTGCTTGTGTCTTTCAGGTGTACGCAGCCGCTGAACGACAAGAACAAGCCCGACCCGGGACCTTGGGCGAAAGCCTTGATCCTGTGCATCAGTCCGTGAATGCCGCCACTCCCTACTATTTCCACCGGAACGTCAACCTCCGTTTTTGAAACTGAGCCCCACTATGGTAGCTAGAAATTGTAAGCACTCTTAGCTACCTGCTAATACGAGCTGCAGTCTATTGGCAGCAAAGAACTGCTCTGTGTCCTCGATGGTCCCAACAGCATCCTTGATCCATGCCAGCCTTAACTTGCCACGAGTCGTTAGACAGTCTTAACTATACTGGCAATCCCAAATGACTAACCATAGATGTTCACGTACGACGCCGCGATGACGGAAACACTACTGCCATACCTAGTCTAATGGCTCGCCCGTAGTTCAACAAAGCTCTACCATTCCCACGCCGAACATGTTGCATGCTCCCAAAAGACCGTCACATTATGCTGAATTTGTGCTAAAACTCCGAAGTACTGGCTAGCTTTTTGTACTATCTGCTTGCACTGCCCATAAACCAACTAAATACACCCGTAGTAATATCAAACAAACAGTAAAGCAGTTAAGATAAAACCTTGCCGTGCACCCAGTACAGCATTTGCTGACTATCATACAATGATCCACCAACTTTTCTAGCTGCGAGGGATTCCTTGGCCTTGTTTGGCGGGACGCTTGCTGCAACGAGAGGAAACTCCTTCCTACATAGATTCCGGATGACTGCTCCATTGTGAATTTGCGCGGACAAAGATGACGCAACTATTGTTGATGTACACTTTCAAAATATTTCCAAATCCACCTGCAGAAACCAACTATCCCACGAAGTTCTTTACCGTTTTCACAGAGACATCATGTTGAGCCGCAGCAGCCATTGAAAATATGAATTTCGCATCCAAGGTAGACGTTGATTATGCTTAAACAAATTTAAGTGAAACTGCTTCTGTCAAATAATAAAACTTTGCGTAAACATTTTCTCCGTTCAGATTGTGGTTTTAGGGAGGTTTGGGGTGTGTGTCTAAGGATCGGCGCTCATGCATTCCGTGCATGTAAACGACATAGAAACCAGCAGCCTATAGACACGTGGGTTTCGCTGTTTTTTGGATCCATTGAGACTTCCTGCTGATTCGGTGTGGGAGATAAAGTTGTCAGGCGTGTCTTAGCGACATGCGGCGCAAACTGTAACTGACTTCGCCGAAACTATGGCAGTTTGGGGCCGTTACTTTCACCAATGTTAACATGAAGGCCATGACCAGCATGCGCAGACCTCTTAGGGCTATTACACTTGGAACCGACCGAACTGTTCCTTAAGTGCCACTATAAATTTCGGGCAGTCTTACCTTATTTGTCTATTCTGTGTGGCTGATAGGCCTTTTAGCACCAGGTTTTCAACCGACAATGGAGCCGGGTTTTGCATAGCGTCGCCGTCAATTACGCATCCCGTGACGTGCTTGCCACTCGCCCACTGGACTTCCTTCTTTGGAACAACCGAACTATGGCCCGATGAACTACTCCCTTCAAAGTAGTCGTCCGCGTCACCTTGCTTCCTCAATAAGGAGCTCCAGAGTTACTTGGCATTACCGGCGATAACCAGGATGCTGCCTTAAGCAAAACTCTCCAAAATTATCTCGGATATGCGTGGCACAAGCTATGCTCTTTTATCGATTTTCCCCGGCGGCGAAAGAGCTACAGTAGGCTTGGCCATGAACTTTTCTCCATTTGCTCGAAAAATGTGATACGGAAGCCACTCACGACTCACTACGCATAGACCCCTAGCGTTTTATGTGGCATTGCCTGCAGGAGGTGCTTGAGTCGGGAACTGCGACATCGGGACTTTCCTTAGAGAGCAACTCTTGTGCTAGTATTGCAGATGGCGGCTTGGTAGAAACAATCACACAGAGGCCAGAAATTCCCTGTGCGCCTTTAGTAATCTTCAGTCAGTGACTGAAGATTCAACACGTGAAGTTAACACACGTTTACGGCACTCTCTAATTCTGAAGTTGAAATTTGAAATCGCATGTTTGCGGCTCATACAAACAATGGTAGGCGCCACAAGGGTAATATGTGACACATCTAGCTACTGCTTTCTGTGTATTTTCCGTGAGTGTTGGCATCCTGCGCCGTGTCCGGACCCGCTGCCACGGTGTTCAATCTTTCTGCATCCCTTTCTGAAGCTAAATAGGGTATGACCACATGCCGCAAAAGCGCTTTGTTGTGCTAAAGGGTAATAAATCCGAGACAATTTCGTTTGAGTGAGCCAAACCATCCTCCGCTGAGCCTCTTAAATGTTGTAAACATATATTTACTTCTGATGGCCCGCCTGTTCTACGAAATAAATTTTCCCCTGTGCCTATTCTTGATCCAGCTCCGAAGCACCCTACTTTGGAATACGTGTCCGCTTCACAAGGTGGCTTCAGGGTGCCTCAACTACTATTATGAGGCATTCAGTATCTCCCTAGTTTGGTCTGTTTAAATTACTGATAGCTAGGATCGTGACCCGTTATGTGCACATTGTTTTGACCGGTTCAGGGACGGGTAACTATCCTCCTAAAACTTCATCAATTTCACTCAATTTGGAGCTTAAATGCTCGGGATGAAGAGTTTGGATCCCGGAGCATACCAGCTAAGCCCTACAGCGCACAGGACAAGCTCACTTTCTCCCCTGAGTTATTTTTCTATCTGTAGACTAAACCCTTGTGGTTATAGATATAGATCTCTAGGTTGCAATTTGTGACAGAGTAACTTGCCATCGTCGCAACTCAAATGGCCACGTTGCAGACTTTCGCCCAAGGGTAGGCTGGTGGAGCATCTACATAAGGTCATCGCAAAATTTACAGCCTTTAGGTGGTACGCACCGCATACCGTTTTTCCAAATCTTGATCTCCCCTCAACGATGGTTCAATAACAGTGTCGCTTTTGCTCATGTTTTGTCTTGTTTTCCGATGCTCGCAATCCAAGCAGAAGAAAAATCAAGGGTATACGATGTGTTCTGATGGCCCGAAAACGGGCATAATTATGCACAGCGCGACACATTTAAGGCCGTGAGGTGTAACTTCTGTGAACAGCAAAATTGGCAATCCACAAGTATCCTGTAACCGTCATCTGAGGACCCAATCACATATAAGCCGATGTCCATGAATCCCCAGTGAGACGTCTAAAACCGAGTGTTTGGTCACGCAGCAACAGCTTCAGTCAAAAGATATGCTTTGTGATGTTTTCGCAACGCACCTTTCAGGAAAAAAGCCGCAAGGTTTCGGTTGTAGACACTGTATGATGAGGCCGCCATTTGGGGTCAGCGCCCTTCCTGTTGACAGTTCCTGTCAACAATATCTGAACGAGTAGCTGGAGGTTTACACACCTCGAAAGAATGGTGACGACCTAACAGCAAGATCCCGCCTGAGTCAACCCTTGTCAGTTCCTTTACAATAGGGTTTTGTGTAAATTATACCTGTAAAGCAGCGGATTTAGGAGTTAAACATGGATGTTTTGCTGTGGACGATAATGACATTTCTGCGTTCGATCCCCTCGACGGTGACCATGTTATCACTTTTATTCTATTGTTGTTGTGTACAGTGTGATTTTCCATTTCTTTGTTTCCGTTTTAGGCCTATACAATTTTTTCTGACCTGGATCTGAAAATCTTTTTGGCCTTCTCGTCGTACGTTTTGTTTAAACGACCAATTTGGTTAGTCGTTTTGTGGCCACCTTGCCCAGGGTCGGTGTGAAATTTAGGAGTCCATTTGGAATAAGCATTCCCCGAGACAGTGTAATCCTAGGATTTTAGATTTGTATAACTTTATCATTTTTTATTCATAGTGCCACATTTGTTGAGATACCGCCATTTGGACAATCTGGCTTTTTGGGTTGTGCGCGTAACTCAGCGTGTCTTAAATGATTTCTGGATATAATCAATCATTTGAACGGTGCCCAATCCAGGTATCGTATAATTCCCTTCGCTACCCAGAAAAATATGCCTGACATTACGAAACTGTAACGGAATGGAACCCGATTTTATCTATTGGCCTTTTAGGCGAGGAGTGAATGGTACCGGCAAACACCGAACACTAATCCGAAAAGTCCAGACAGCGTTAGAGTTGTCCGGCGAAGCCCCATCGTGGAAAGTTCCGAAAGAATTAACACTCTGTAGGCTGGCGCCGGATGCCGGGCCATATCGAGAGCTGAACTTGCCAACTGCTGTATCGTATACCACCGTAACAAGTGCCCGGTGAAAGTGGCTTACATGGGAGAATCGAACGCTGAAGTTTTATGCCTAGGTTAGGTCAACAAATCTAGAAATAAAACTGAAAATTCAGATAACAAAATTTATAGCCACCGTCGGAATTTGGTTGTTTCCATTATTGCAATAATAATGTTTATTCCCAACTTGTGGTTGGCATGCCGACAGGCATGATCATATGGTTACAGTCAGAATATAAGCATTAATGGCGAGGATTGTGGGTACAGGGGGTTTTGGGGAAAGGGACAGCGTCATAGGCGGGAGGCATTATCCGATGTACGCGTAGTTACCACCAAACCGGCACGGGCAAGGAAGCACAGTTACTATGCGTTTTTTGGAGGAAAGCAAGATCAGGTCGTTGAAATTTGAAGGCGGCGGGCAAAATGAAAGCAAGGGAGGGCAAAACAATAGGCTGTATGCACGACACATGACAAGAAAAGTGTAAACTGCGGAAAATGTGGAACCAGAACATGGGATCCGGTGAAGCAGAAGAGTTAGCATCCTCCAGCCGGTCAAGTTGAACTAAAACCTAAAAACACCGCTGAGGCCTCGTGTCCCTGGACTATTGGGCTCATGGCCAGGGTCACAAAAGGCGTAAGTAGGGACGATGAAGTGGAGGGATTAGTAAAGCGGATAAATGGTAACAGGAACCTCAGGATCATAGTGTACAATGAAACTGTAGAGACTCACTGGTGTCGCCGTTGTGGAGTCGCGCAAAATAGTTCCTTGGGAAAGTGAGAGGGTGCCAACACACGAGCCAGAATGCGAACTGTATAGAAAATTATTGATTTTTGTTGGGAGCACAGACTGCAAATCCGCCAAAATGGTTAAATTCGAACGACAGGTTCTGCAGCTTGGAATGAACAGACCGTGCAGACAGTTGGGGCCAGGTGAGGAGCTTATTCGTATTTGCAGTTAATAGAACAAGTGGGCGGGAGGGTATGGTCGAGCATTGGAAGGGAATAGTTGCGGGTATGCTATCAAACTGGGTATGGCAGTACCGTGCCATCACTGGCCTGACATACTTCGGTTTTCGGACAGCCCTGTAACGGATGTCACATTTAAGGTCATTGGGCTGGGATGTGCAATGCTCTGAGCAGCAGGTGTTTTTTGGCTGGTCAAGGAACCAAAGGTAGAACGAAGCCGACGCAAGATCGCCGGCTTTTTCGTTTCGGTTGAAGATCCCTGTGGGTGTAGATTCATAGGTCAAGCGGAGCGGATAGTAGCAAACCAAGTCGTCCATACCTGATATTGCCGAAGTTCAAAGCTCGGGAAGACGAGGGAATGGGATGATATTAGTAAAGCATGGTGAGTTTGAGGAGACATCAGATGGGATAATGTGCATCAATATATATAAAAAGAAAGACTTGACGTCTACCGCCATTAGGTTGGTGACAGTGAGTGATTACAAGAGAATTACAAGAGAATTACAAGAGAATAAACATTATTATTATTATTAATAGCGACCAAGCAAGGGTTGGGTTTGCTAACATACGATAGTGACGTGCAGGAGATCTACTGGAAACCGGTATAAGCACGAAGAGAGGCAGTGATGTTAGGGAAATCAAAAGTATAAGAACTGACGAGGGTGAACTTCCGAGATGATAGAACAGTTTTTCTGGTATTTATTACTTGGGTTGGACAGTACCATGACCTAGGAGAGGAAGATAGTTTAAGAGAAATAGTAACCAGTCCCCGAAGCACTGCCATCAGCTTCAAGTCAGCTAGTGGCGCATGGCGACTAAAAAGCCTTTGGGGAATAGCCATGCATGCTTGTAGCTGAGGGTTGGAAACCTCTGTATACATGTACTTCTCGTTGTATATGTTCGCTCCTGGGAACAGTAGGTAGGTGCGTTCGTTTTGTTTGGTTGACCAAGTGGGCTTTGGTGCGATGCAACCCCCATTATGACGAAGGTAGCTACAGCTCCGTACGTCGATGTAAGCCATGAGCATCACAGAGTCTAGAGGCTGTTCCATCTGTGTATTTTTAAGAACTTCTTTTTTTGAGAGACGGGAGGCCAGTTTTTTTCTTTTCTCATTGGCTGTAGTTTATAGCTTTGCCATTTAAATGACACAACCGGGACGAGTCCTGCACAGCAGCAACAAACAGAAACAACAGTGTGCCTTATTGGTTTCCTGGGTTAAAGGCCATACTCAGAACCACCGGCGATGGGAGAAGCACCCGTGTTACTGGAGGGGTGGCGATTATACGAACACACCTTGGTGCAAACTTGGTGCAAATAATTTCTACCTGGCGTTTCGTCAGTCGCTTGACGAAGGCCACCCTCCCTCTTCCTGGAGGGAAGCGATTGTCACACCAATCTACAAAACTGATGGCCGACTATCGCCTGGCAGCTACAGGCCTATAAGCCTCATCAGCGTGCCATGCAAGGTGATGGAACGCATTCTGAAGCGAGCCATCCTAGACCACCTTACCTTCAACAACTTGATATCTCCAGTCAGACACGGATTTCTCCCAAACCGTTCTTGCGTGACGAACATGCTCGTATTTATGGACAGCTTAGCCCAAGCCATGGACGAGGGACTCATATCAGATGCCATATTTTTCGACTTTTCAAAAGCATTCGATCAAGTTCCACACTTCCCGCTGCTCCACAAACTCGAGTCTTACGGGGTTCAAGGAAAGATCCCACAATGGATCAAGGCGTTCCTATCAGACAGAACATTCCGAATGAAAGTAGGCTCGACCTACTCTTCTCCAGCGTCGGTCTCCATTGGAGTTCCTCAAGGCTCCGTTATGGGACCACTGCTGTTTCTGATATACGTCAACGGCCTTCCGGACGTTCTTTCAAATCCATGTCTACTTTTTGCGGACGACTTGAAATCCTGGAGTATCAATGCCAGTGCCCCTCAAATGGATGTAGACGCTGCAAAGAAGCGGTCGTTGGACTGGCACCTTCTTTTAAAGGACGAAAAGTGCGCCCATATGTCACTTGGAGGAGACTCAGCGAACGCCTATGTCGTGCATGGACTAGAGGACATCACGAAGATAGATACCAAAATGGATTTGGGTATCTGGCTCTCTTCTAACATGCCCTGCTCAATGCACCATGAGAAATCGCCCCCAAAAGGCATTCGCCATTCTACGGATGATTAGGCGCACCTTCTCCCATATTACTCGCATGGACTTCCAAATACTCTATGGGGCCTACATCAGACCATTTCTTGGATACGCCAACCAAGTTGTCTACTCAGAGCGCACAAAGGACGTAACCCTCACTGAGCGTGTTCAACGAGCTGCTACGAAAATGTTTGCCGTCCTTAAATCCGTGGACTATGAAATGCGTCTCGTGGCGCTTGACCTGTTTCCCCTCGAGTATCGCCGCCTCCGAGGGGACCTAATTCTTACTTATGCCCTGTTTCAACAAGGTTAGGCCAACAGGTTTTTCACCGTTGAGCCAGCAAACACACGGCGGGGACATGGTAAGAAGATTTTCCAGCTCAGAGCGGACACTTTTATTGGGCAAATGTTTTTCTCATTTCGTGTAGTAGCTGCGTGGAATGACCTTCCTCTGACAGCTGTCCACGCTCCTTCTAGAACCCAGTTCAAAGCACTATTACACACTTTCCTTTGAGAGTCCTTGTGCAGGCAAACATACTGCTCCGGGCTGAGAACTTAAAGAGCAGTGCTACACCCTTTTTTCGCTTGTGCCTTTCAGGTGAACGACAACCGCAGAACGACAAGGACATAAACTACCCGGGAATCTTGGACAAAAGCCTTGATCCTGTATATCAATCCGTGAACCAGTGAACGCAACAGGGCGACCTACCCTGCAGGACGTACCGACCAGCCCACGAGGTTTTCGTCCCAAGTGCATGCCACTAGATCTGCAAGGTGGCATGCCACCAAGCAGCCATAATTGCGGCTTGTGCATTAGTAAAGAACTCCGGCTACCAGATATTTTATCCGGTCGGAGGAAAGCCAGGCCGGTAAAAGAGCTCAGCCATTTCGTACAAGCAAACGGCAAACAGCCATTGGAAACACAGGTCGCGGAAATGGCAAACGAGGCGGTAGCTACAATTTGGACAATAGGGACAGAACCGAGATAGCCAGAGCGTGTGAACCATGGCTAAACGATGACGGATCGTGATATATCGAGCCAAACATTGGCGTACCACAATGTTGCGTGCGTGTGCTGAATGGGTTGCGTGACGTATAATACGTCCTCAGGTATGACAAACTCTCCTGTGCTTGGTTTATGTTGGTTAGGGTTAGGCAAGACGAGACACCGCTCATTAAACTGAGAGGATAGAGTAGTCCAGGGCAGGGACTTAGCTGAGAGGAACCTGGTATAAGTTGTTTTAAGATAGTCAAGAGGTAGCAAGGTATAGTAAGGGGGTGGCTTATTTTTTAAAATATTGTTTCAGACACTTTTTTCGTCCACTAACTATACATTCGTCGAAGTCTCAGGTGGTCTGGACCCCATTCATAGAGAAGATCAAGGGATAGTTGAGTATTAAATAGGGCGGCTTCGGCTTCACACGTTAGGAAGTAATCTACAGACTGTGTAAACCTATGTTGGTGTGTGATATTTCGAAACCGATCAGGGAGACTGTTTCAGATGCCAGTGTGGTAAACCAGGAAGAATTAGCGTCGTAGGTTAGTACGCGCTTGAGGACACACTAAGACGTTGCTGGATTCGCGAAATTTATAGCATGTATATGACTTTACGTATGGCCTAGCCTCTGCTATAAAAGCATCTCGGTACAACAGACGGTGTAGGAGAGTTAAATTTAGCTTTAACCGTCTGGGACATAGTAGCACAAGGCCTACAATTATACAACGGGAGCGGTAGGAGAGAGGACTGGTTTGTGGGAATAACTTTTTGGTGAATAAACGGTGGATGCTCTCGAATGCAAGCCTACAACTTTGGGTATAAAGAGAAGAGAAAACAGGACAGAATTCCACAATTGGTCGCACGCACAGCTTGAAAATTGCTATTTTTGCGTCTCGAAGATGGAGGGAGAATAATATTAGAAAGCAGAGCCTACGTGCTCGGGCAACCTGGAACTGGACTTGAGAAGAACTAAAGGTGCAAGAGTATCTGAGACCAAGGTCTTTGATCTCTGTGGAATGGGTGACGGGGTGCCCAATAATTGTGAACGTACCAGCTGGGATGGAGCAGCGACAGGAAGTTATGTGGGACTTCGAAGAAGAGAAGCTTAGGCGTTAGGCAATTGACCAGCAAGTCAGAGTCTAAGTCATGTTGGATCTGGCAGAAGGCAAGTGCTGTAGCAGATGAGGGAGTGTGTAAGCGATTTTATATCGTCCGCAAAAAGGAAGGGTTTACCAAGGGATACGGCGTTAAAGACGTCGTCGATATCCAGTAGGAAGAGAATGGGGCCTAGCATGCTCCCTCGCAGGACTCCACCGGTGATCGGTAGTAGGGATGACTGTTTGTCACCAGTTTGTGTTATCTGTGACCTATCACACAGACAGGTCACTGAATCACTGAAGTAAGGATCCAGTGATGCCAACAGAATTAAATTTCTTCAGCAGGGCTGCATGAGGGACCTGGTCAAGGGCTTTCTGGATATCCAGATAGACTGTAACAATAGAGTATCCGGCATCGTAGGCTGCAGTGACAGTCCCAAATAAGTGAAGCTGGCAGCCATTGACGGATCTCTGAGATAGGAATCCGTACTGTCTGTCTTCTATGGTACTTGTAGCTAGGAGGAACCTGATTAACGGGCCTTTGACCAGACGTTCAAGGGTTCGCAATAAAAGGGGATATGATGGATCCCTCTGTAGTTGGAAGTGGTTTGCTTCGATCCGGATTTGAAAAGGTGGCGAACAACATATTGTTTCCACTGGGAGGGGACGATTTCACAGTTGATTGAATGACTAAAAAGATTTAAGACAAGGGTTTTGATATCTTGACCGCATTGTCTCAGGGCACGTGATGGTAGGCCGTCGCCCTCCTGCACGGCGGAGTCCTTGAGGGTTTGAAGAAGGGCTGATACATCAGCTGGGGAGATTGTCACGTTTCTAAGAGGCGGGCGATTACTCTGTTGTAGAGAAATGAAATGTGCAGCAGGGATCGTGGGATTGAGTTTGGGAGGAAAGGGCAAGTAGCAGCTGAGAAAATAAGCATTCAGGTGGTCGGCTATATTGACAGGACCGTTGATAAAACTACCGTCGGTGGAACGCAGATAAGTAACTGAGTGATTGTTGGGATGCAGCACCCACGGAAGAGGCGGCATGGTAATTTACAGCGAAGAAGGTCCCTGAGAGTGGTGCTCTCTTCACGGCCTTCGAGACATACCCGTAAGGACTCTCAGTCAGTTGAAAGCTTGCTGATGAGGAGTATTAATGAGAAATCCCGAGTTTTCCGATATTCTCTGCCGGCTCGGCGGATTTTATTGTCCAAGATTTTCAACAGCTTATCATGCTAAGGGATATCAAAGTGAAAACACTTAATGGGAGAAGCAAGGCAGAAGATATCACAAATAAGTTGTGTGTTTGTCCAGGGAAAGAAATCGTTCCAGTCCCGGGAGGCCAGCAAGGATGAAATGGCCAGCAAAATCTCCGGAGTCAGGAGGTTGAAGAGGGAAGGACTCGGAGGAACAGTCGCGCCATACCTGACTGCGTTGCAAGAAACTACGCAGTGATCGCTGCCTGGGAGGCTTGGACCAACTGCGGCCGTAGCCAGATGGCCCCCATTTGAGAATATTAGGTCTGGGGTATATTGGCCACGAGTGGGGCTGCGCACAATCTGGGACCAACCCTCTACACTAAGTTGGGCAAGCAGTGAGGCGAAACGAGTGGGGTTCAAAGTAGGAGACCAGGAAATATCCGGTAGATTGAGGTCACCCAGCACGAATTTAGACGAATGAGGAAGGGCATGTGCAGTGTAGATGGTACGGGACAAGTCAGTTATACAAGCGGGGGAGGGGACCGGTGGTAGATAGATACAACGTACTAGTAAAGGTCGTTTGGTCTGTTCTATGAGGATCCAGATGGCCTCTGGAATCCCTTCTAGGCTGGAATCATCAATGCGGGTTGCGCGAAGTTCCGATTTGGAATAGATGGCACAGCCTCCACCCCTTGAGTTCCACCTGTTAGAGCGGTGGACATTATAACCAGGGGTTGAAACAGCCATGTCTGGAGCTTCAACTGAGAATGCCATGTCTCAGTCACACAAATCAGACTTCGTTGTGCAACGGCGATAATGGCACCGAGAGTATGGACTTCTGGCAGCAGTGAGCGAGCGTTGAACAGCATCATTGATAGGTCCATTGCCGGGCACATCATACTAAGTAGGAATTTACTAACCTCGTTTATGGTGGAGTTTGGTATTAGGGAGAAATGGGTGGGGGGTTAAGGGTACATGAAGTAGAGTTGACTAGGCGTGTGTCCGGAATAGGTCGAAGTGTATTCACCACTGTGGCTAGGGGGCGAGTGATGGGTGAAGTAGGGTTTGAATCCATGGCAGAAAGTAGAGTATGAGGTTCAGTATGGGGTAGGGAATACCTCTGGAAGGGTGGTGTGCAGTTGAAAGGGTTTAGGAGCTGGGAATAGTTTTGTGACGTGAAATCATTCGCGTCGGCAGGAGATGTGGAGAGTGATATGGTGTATAAAGAGGCAGTGGCCGTGGGGGAATGGGTGGCATCCGAAAACGGTCTGCAGTTGGGACAGAAGTGGTTGAGCAGGATGGTGGAAGCACATAAGTGTCTAAGCCGGCCACCGGGATTTGCGGATGTGAGGTTTTGCCAGGCTCGCGGTACGTGTGGTTTGATGTACTTGTCATGTAACTGTGGAGAGGCCGGAGCAAAGTCCAGTTATCTTGTGAAAACAAGAGACAGAATCTCCACAGTGTAGTTGAGGGTGCGTACGTATCGCGGCTCTGACAATAAATGATTGAGTCCGAAGGCGTATTTTGGCGGGGCTGTTATGCGGAGAGACAACAGGTCAGGGATTCTGTGACGATTTCTGCATGTGCCACAGCCCGCAGGTAATTATGTATTGCTTGGAGGAATGGTAAACCGGCGACGCAGCACGGCTGATTGGTGCGCGGTAATTGTCGGGCAATTTCGCAAGCTATGTATTCTCATCTGCAACTGGGGAGGAAAAGTTAGCAAGGAGATTTTATGTCACGTTTGATGGATGTCACGTTTGATACCTGTGTCCAAGGCGGGGTGGGTAAGATTACGCATAATTTCTTGCATGGGCCGTTTATCGACTTCGACTCCTCCTACCTGAACTTTCCTGCGAGTTAATCCTCCACCTATGAGCACAGTGGTTGAGTTCAAGTTTAACGCCTGATGCTATGTTAAAGATGAACCATCGTTATGGCAGCAAACTGGGGTGCCGTTGACGGCGGAGGCAGCTCTGGACTTTTAAGCGCTGTTTCGGAGCTTTTGGCGCACCTTCTAAGCTTTTTTGCGGGGCTCGTTGTAAGGATTAGGGGACAATGCTGTGTTTGTGAACAGGCAGGAGTGAAACATGGCCGCTTGGGAACAAAGCGTGCGTTTTGTGGGCCTAGTAAAAGATTTTGTTTGAGTGCCTCTAGATTGCGCCCCACCTCCTTACTATTTGCAAGTCTTTCTGGTGGTTAAAGGGAATAAGAACGACTGTGGAAAAAAACAGAAACTGCATGGAACCCGAAGGGAAGCCTCGAAGCAATCCGTATCTGATAGATGCTTGGTTGGGGAGCGCTTAATTTACACAACCTACAAGGCATGACTTCATCCGTGTTGGATAATGCCTATTCTTCATATGACTGCCCACAACTGCCGTCATTCGTGCATTTTCCCTACAAGTCGGGAAATAAACCTATTATTACTATTATTACATCGGATAATGTCCACTGCTTGTGACGCTGCCCCTTTTCCACGTAATCCCCTGTACCCACAACACCGTCAGTCACGCTTTTATTCTGACTGTAACATTATGATCATGTCTGACGGTACGCCACCCACCAGTCGGGGATAAACATTATTATTAATATTCTACCGGCACCACTACGGTCATGCCCGACGAAATGCCACCCACCGGTCAGAACTGAACATTACCCTTAATAACGTTTTGGCATGGCCGATAATATTTCTTGAATAAGTGATCAGACGCAAGTGATCGCTCCTCATTCTTCGGTGATTATCCGTGGACAGGTGGAGTTCGGTTGTTGCGTCTTGTTTGCGCGCGCGCGTGTTCTCTGTTGGTTTGAGTGTGTTTGTTGTGCTCAATGTGAAATAACCTATATCCATGCCGGCTTTACGGCTTCTGACACATCTACAACTTGACTTGTTGTGGGTCAAGGTCGTAGGCGGGAAAAGTAACGCAGGTGGTTGAGGCATAAAGGAAATAGACGGGAGGTGGTAAGTGCACGTGTACTTAGCAAACTAAGCGTAATGGTTGAAGTGTTCATCAAGCCCAAGGAAGCCGCGGTTTACTTTCTGGGAGACTGACCGCTTCAAGAGCTATCAAACTAAGGAAGGAAAAGCCAGTTTTGCCCAAGGCTAAAAGCACAGGGCATAATGCCAGCAACACATCTGAACACGAAAATCTCCAAAACGGAACTCAGGAGTTCCGTTGGGGACGGAGTCTCTCCTCGAAATGTTGGGACGTTTACATACGTCTGTTGAGCTTGAGCTACTCCTGGGATGCAGTTGCTGTGTTTTCAAACAATCATTACCAGAAACTTCGTAGAATTAGTGGCAAACCATGCTGCGCATCATATTCGTTATGGCAAGTGAATCACATAATACCAAATATAGCTGTGGAAGACCGGAAATTACTAACTTTTTCCATTCATCAGTTGTTACCAGGTTTATTTGCCATAAATGGGTTATATACATTGCTTTCTCACAGTAAATGTACATGACGTATGACCAGGATAGCATATTAATACTACTACTACCAATAATAATAATAACGTTTATTCCCAATTGATGGGTGGCATGCCATCAGGCATGATCGTAATGTTGCAGTCTGAATAAAAAATGACTTGTGCAGTTTGTGGGTGCAGTACATTGCTCGGAAAGGGGACAGGGTCATAAACGGTAGGCACTATTACTGACAATAGTAACTTGTAGGTGAGATTTTGTCGTGTATGCGAAAGCAATCTAATCAGGAGGTCCGAATTCACTGCACAACTGCTTCATCCTCATTGAGAAACTTCAGCAGTGCACATCTCACTACACAGATTAACAAAAATACAAATTTCCGGCTAGCATTTTTAAACAAGACCGTTTGGCCACTGAGGACTGACCAGCACTGTTATCAATTCACACTTAAACAGTATATACTGCCACTCAACATTTAGTCAAGGGAGCCACTACACATGAGTTAATCATCTGACCGGTTCCTGCAGCGGGGACACTTTAAACAGTTTTAATCATCAGGTGAATTTTACTGTTCCTCTGAGCCACATATAGATTGTTGGTGTTGTGAAGAGAGGCAGCTGTACAGTGCCTCTTGGTTTCTTAGAGCAGATAAATTTTGAAAGCCGGACGAAAACTCCACTGACACTTGTAGCCTCGGAAGCGCTGACAACTGAATGTGAGCCAACGACAGTCGAAAAGTCTTGCGCTGTTATGATTGTTGATACAACGGAGAACCGACCGTGGATAAGCGCCTGTTTACCTCACCGACTCAAGTACGAGATAGAACAGTAACTTTCGGAAGAAAAACATCCCAAAGCGAATCAACGGTTAACCGGCTGGAATTTGTCGCGCAATGAAATGTAACCACAAACACAAAGACTTCATACCTCCAAAAATCACACCGTCGAAAGCTTCCACAGATATACCTCTTGGGTGGTTATTTCTGCTCCTGCAGGACTGAGCCATCGCCTCCTTTTCCAACAACAATGGCAGTTCTACCTGCAGAATATCCGCTTAAATCAAACTCCGGGTTTTGAAGCAAAGGATTCGAGAAGTCTCACAGTTACGTGTGACTATCAGTAACATGCCGCACATGAGTTTTGGGTACGTGATCGGTCAACTGGTGAGGTATTTGTAGCAAGGATAATCGGTTGTATCTGCATGAACCGCTAAGACACTTGAACGGAAAAAGCTGGGACGGTGAGTTCATTAGCTAAAGGGTAACCGGGTAAAACAAATATCAGCATGTCGTGGCTGTCTTCTCATACTTGGTGTACGTTTATAGGAAAAGAAGAAATTTGCTTCACGTCTGGTAGGTAAGAATGGATGGGCTGTCGGGCCATTACCTGGGGACTGTTCGTAGAATGGGCTTGCAGAAAAGTTTCACCACAGCGTACCGCATTACATGTTGTGTAACTGTGCTCACGTCCCACAAAGTGTGAAACAAGCGCGGATATGGCAAAAAGACCCACGAAGGCCACGGTTTTTTCAGGGTACGGGGGATTTGAGCTGTGCCCACTTTTGGGACTGAACCCGGTTTGCAACAAGATATTAGGCGATGGGTTACTTTATGGCAGAAGAGGTATATCCCCAGAAGGCTACAGTGACTCATAGTGTGTTTAAAAAGACTCGATTGTGTCCGCGATGACAGGGGAGAGGTGGTCAACAAGTTGACGCAGCCCAGTCGGGATGTTTAGTGGAGTTTCAAACATTTCCTAGGGTATTTTCCAGCAGGAGCATCAATGCGAGTTCCCAAATTTATGATCTGAGATGAATTACGCAACCTTTATTCTCAAAAGACTAGGGGGAGAAAAGTAGGTATCGAGAGTAAGAGCTGAGTGCTAATCTCAGTCTCACGGACCAGAACTGGTCGCAGAAGTGCACCACTGGTCAGTGCTTAAAAGGCTTATGCAACAACGAGCGGGCAATTAGCAGCAATATCGATGGATCTGCGGGCGCGGGCCACGTAAAAAGCTCTTGACTCTATCTATGGTGGGAGGTGGGCAGCCACTGAGGAGGAAATCAGGTGACGGCTTCACTTTTGATCATAAAAAGGGAACACGATATAGAGCAAGTCAAGATAATGTTCACTGCGGATTCTGGGTTTTACTGGGCACTTGACGCATGCTATTTGCAACGCTCGTGGTTTATCGTCTAGGAAGTCGTGGGGAGGCGGTTTCTCGGACCGGGGACCAGAATGTGGACCTCAATATCTTTGCAATACGATGCTTCCGCAGCACATGCACGGCTCTAAGAATGCGATTTTGTTAGAAGGGTGATGCACAGGACCATTAGTTCATGGGGCCAAGAGCGAGAGCACTTGTCACTCTGTTGCAGACCAAAATGATAAAGGGAAGTGCTGCAAAGTTCAGGCGACTAAGTGTTACAGATATTGGAGGATGCGAGGTTTAAAGACGACGGGTTTATTGAGGCGGCGTTAATTCCAGATGGCTTGTAATACCAAGGAGCCCTCCTGACTTGCTGAGGGCCAAACATGGACAGCTCTGAATGATAACGATAATGATGTTTATTCCCAACTAGTGGGTTAGGGTTAGGGTTAGGGTTAGGGTGGAATAGGGACGGCGACATAAAGAGTGGGCATTAATCGAAGTAGACTTGGACACGCCTGAGGCGGCATGGGTAGGGAACCAAAATTACAAGGGCTCTTTCTTATGGGGAACATATCAGATGAGACAAGGTACGATCATTAGGATTTGAAAGTGGCGGGCAAAAACAATACGAGGGAGTGCATAGCAGGAGGATTCCTGTCTGGTACTTGATAAAAATAATAAAAGAAAAGCTTCAATCTGCAGGAAAAGTGGAACCAGAATAACGGATCAGGAGAGGCAGCAGAACTGGCACGAGCTGGCCGGCTGATTTGAACTAAAGCCTAAAACCGTTACTGAGGCATCGTAGCCTTGGGCTGTTGGGCTTATGGCCAGAGTCACAAAAAGCGTAAGTGGGGGAACATGCGGTACGGATAAATGGTAGTAGGAAACTAAGAATCACCGTGTGCAGTGAAACTAGAGAGACTCACTAGTGTTGCTGCTGGGGCGAAGACGGGTCTAAAAGTTCCTTGGGAGGAGTGCACGAAAACGCACAAGAAGGAACGCAAACTGACTTGGTGAGGGGTACAAAGTAAAAGACACCGAGATGTTCAGAGCCGATGGAAGGTTCAGCAAATTGGAATGAACGCCTCCCGGTGGCAACTTTGATTGTGGTTGCATGCACATCCTCGGAATGGGGTGCGAATTTCATGACTGATGTTCACCAGTATGCCTCCTGAGCTCCCGTCTATAGAGGGTGAACCGATTTCGACCCGAGAAGGCGGGTTGGACAGTGTCACGCCAAAAAGAATTTTCCTGTCCAGATGGAGTATGGAGAAAGCTGAGCAACCGACAGCTGGGCCAGATGCATCGCCCAAGGAGTATTCTGCCTTCGTAGTGAGCGAAAGCTGCTTTAAACCTGATTGCTCGGAACCAGTTGAGGGCTGAGAGAACGACCCGTGGTGTCGACTACCTTAGGGTACCGCTTTAGTCCCTAGAGGGCACTTTTGACCGACAGCGTATAGACGGTTTCGGCTTACAGAATCTTTGGAGCAAGTCGAACACAGCACCCAACATTTAGATATGATGACGACTTAAGCAGAAATCCGTCAGATTTGTCGTGACACGGAACCCAGTGCCAAAATCCTAGGTACCCATGATTACACGAGGCAGGGAATCAATAAGACCGACGAGTTTTTAAAAGCTGACGGGCCTCACGTTTTATAAGGACTCAGAAGACATGCTATAGGATGCTCCCTCAGGAGAGGGGAGGCTTTTTATTCTAAGTCAGTTGTGCATGCTCTGAGGTAAGCCGGATCCATTTGAACCCGGAAGTTCCGAAGACGTGTAGCAAGTAGGGCTTTTGAGCAGGCCGTGATTAGACATGCGTTACTAGCTACCACAGTCAGGTCTGAATGTAATTGCAGCGATTCTCCAACCTTCCCCGAAGAACGAAGGTGCCGGTTGGCGGACGTTGGGCTGCAGGACGACCCGAGGGATGAATGGTAGTGAGCTGGGGTCCAGTATATGTTTGGAGGAGGGAGACGAGAGAGCACGGTGGTTTCGGCTATCAGCATGTGAGTTGATGGGTTGATTCAGTCTATCACGGATCCGGTACGCACATAAACATAAGAGAGGCACCCAATATGACTTTTCGACGGATTAACACTGCTACCTACCAGGGGAGCCTGGGAGCTATCAGGTTCAACAGACCGGTACAGAGTACATCCAAGTTGCTATACTTTAGATACACTTGTCCGCGTTTGGAAACTGGATGGGACTCGGCATGTGGAAGCGAACAAGAGAGATAGAATATACTGAATGAGTGCAACAGGACCATTCGGTAGAATGAAGCATGTCTGCGAGGATGTCCGACTTCAACCTGTAAATCGGTTCCTACAGCGGCAAAATGAAGCGATAGTACCACTGTCGGTAGGGTCTTATGAGGCGGCATGGGCTGAATCCTCAAAGAACTCTTCCTTATTAGTGGGGGAACACCCTTCTTTTCGCTTGTGCCTTTCAGGTGTACGACATCCGCTGAACGACAAGAACAAAACCGACCGGGGAAACTTGGGCAAAAGCCTCGATCCTGTCTATCAATCCGTGAATCCGTGAGAACTGACATGGCAAGAGAGAGGAGTTTGAGCGGAAGTTCAAAATTTATTGGACGGGCACATGGCAGATATGTGTTATGTTGAGCGTACCTGAACGTTAAACTTCACTGTAACGCTAGGTAAAGAGGTCCAAAAGAGACCCCCACCTTGCAACCAACTAATAATTCTGAATACGTGAGCACTGACATCTGAACTGAACCGAGCTGACCTTGGGACTGACCGTAGGGGTTCTCATTTCGAAATTTCAGATGTTAAGGATTTGAAGCATTTTGGTGAGTACGTCATATTATTCTTATATGGTTTTATGAGTTTCGCCTGTGTCAGTAGCCCTCGTAATGTCTTTTAACACTTTTTGGCAGAATCCTTACAGAAGGGTGGTGCAAGTGAAGCACCTAGTTCAATGGCGGCCACTCTGTTAACCCGGATAAGAGCTCGGAGTGCTGTTTTTCGGAAGCCGGGGGATCACTTGGGGATATCGGCGGCCTGATTATCGAGGCATTGCAGTTCTGTCGAAAAGCATTGTTTGGATAGTGATTCCCTTAAGTCTTCAATGCGCAAGACGCCTAGGTCCAACGTGAACAGGTCGTGTTGGTTTGTTTAGCGTAGCTGCGAAATGTAACGGTATTGATGGTAGTCTCCCGTAACCTCGCACCGACCACTATTTGTTTCCAAGTACCTTTGGGTACAGACGCAACGAGCTAGGTTGGATTAGTTGCCGTCCATCTGCAAATCAACAGACAGAGCCAGGCAAACCAGAACCATCTACTACATGTGGCCAATTTCAAGTTTGGCGGATGGTCATTCTGAAGCATATAGGTTGATTTCAGTCACCGTTCGGTGTAGCTTTCCAATAAAATTTCACTGTGAGCATCAGAAACGTGCATCCTATTCAACAATTCAGTCGATTCTACTCCCCTGTACCCGTGTTTCATTCGATTTACTCAAGCCGAGCTATGGGTAATCACTTTAGTTCCCTTCGGT
Organism: Opisthorchis felineus; assembly: GCA_004794785.1. Lineage (NCBI taxonomy): Eukaryota > Metazoa > Platyhelminthes > Trematoda > Opisthorchiida > Opisthorchiidae > Opisthorchis > Opisthorchis felineus. Next base: position 269,074 of record SJOL01008593.1, read on the forward strand.
CTAGTAGGCACCGAAATGCCCTTTTGCTAACGTGTTGCTTGGTTAGATGAGCTTTCGCCGACATTATTCAATGGAATTGTGGACTCTGATACTGGGCCATTCTTCATACCACAACCGTTTAGGATGCGACTCAGTAAGGCACAACACTACGGATCTTCCGGCTAGTAGTTTTACGCCTTACCTACGCAGCCACCCTGCTTATAGGTTGTTGTGTCTCCACCTGTGAATAGTCTATCGGCAGTCTCCATAGCTCGATGGAGGGTCATTTCGTATTTCTAGCCATTTTTGTTGGCATTTAACCATCTTACAGATCTCACGGTCGTCGTCATGCAGTACGTATGGTAAATGTGCCAACGAGAGACCATGGACATACCTCGGAATTATAGTGGTGCATGAACTTAGGCTTTGGGGAATTCCACCAGTCATCATAAATCACAAAACTGACACCTTTAACATGCATGACAAATTTTCCGTTACGGAAATATGCTTTGATTAAAACCATCATTGCCTGTGTATTCATCATCTGCTGTAGAAGCTGTTCGTATGTTTAACAGGGATTATAGCTGCAACAGTTTTGCGTGCCGATCATCTGGAGGATAAAAATGGGTGGTTATGCACTGGAGGCGATGGTTGATATAATTGATACGTGATTTCAGGAGTATTGGTGGAGTTTTCGTTGGAAAGATCGGAAGGGGTAGCTATGCACTGAAAGAAGCAGCTTGAATGCATCTGCACCATTGAGCCTCCGACTAGACCGTGTCTGTCAACATCTCTAATCCCTGGTTTGTCGCGTCTTGGGGGCGAGATGACTCAGTGGTTAGAGCGCGAATTTACTGACCAGAAGATCCGTGGTTCGAACCCGATCTCTGCATCTATGCTTGGGCAAACTGGCAGTACCCCAGCCCTCGTGCTTTCTTCGGGTGGCAGGGCAGCTAGGCATCGAAAGGTTGTAAAAAGCTGAACGATTATTATTATTATTATTGTTTATTATTACGTCTCGGGGTTCACATTATAGAGACGTCAATGTTCAGCGCAGCTGAGTTTTCTAGCAATGACTTTCATAGTTCGCTGCAAAGCCATTGCTTGATCTCCCCTGGATCGTTTCCACCCTTCGAGTAGTTTTGCGAAAAGGATTGTCCGAGGAAGTCGGTTAACTAGCATACTCAGTACGTGACCAAGCCAGTGCAACCTGTTGAATGGGAGAAGTTCATCCATCGTGGGCGAAAACCATTCGACTTACTTCAACACTACTAATATGATGTTCCCATTAAACTCGAACAATGCTACGAAAACCTATGGTCGAATACTGAACGTTTTTTAATGCTACCAGGTCGCACTGACCAGGTTTTTTATTCTTATAATGAGGTAGAGCGCACCACACCCTTGACAAGTAAGCTGATGCTGTGCCTGACACCACTTGATGTAGTGAACTCGCGCAAGAGCTAACCATAGACCTTCACTTGTCCACGGGAGTTGGATTACAGCGCTTTAAGGATTGCCAGGAGTTCTTGAAGGTCACCTCTGCCTCATAGACACTGCCATAGTGTCGGACAGTCCGCAAATCGAAGGCAGTTTTCAAGTTAAGGAAGTCCACCATTGTTTGTTGCCAGAAGCATTGTCGCCGTTCCATAATCTCGGGGATAAAAATGATACTTTCCTGTTACCAAGGCAGAGGAATGGGGTTTGTTTGGAGTACTCCACCGTGAGGATTTGACTCAAGGGTCCGCCCAATGCTGCCAGGTTACCCAGGCGTAGACAGGAGCAATCGAGATATAGAGGTGGGTTTCGAACCACAGATCTTCCGGACAGCAATTTCGCACCTTAACCACCGAGGTACCCTGAGCCCTTCGTTCACTGACCCCCAACCTCATCCTGTCCATGTGAAAAAATCCATCCACCCCTCTATTAGGTACTTCCAGACACTCAGCGAATTAGAGCTAACCCGATTGATGAAATAGGGTGGTCTATAGTTTAAGGTCTTCCCTGGCTTACGGCTACTACCAAGCTTCGGCACTATTCCAGCCCTCTTGCTTCCTTCGGGTAACATGATAGCTGTATATTTAAAAAGTTCTACAGCTGAACGGCGTGGTCCTTGTTACTTAAATGTAAAAACTATCCCATGCCCATAAATATGACCAAGCTCGCATAACCTACGCCTTGCACATTTTAAAGATGGTAAGGGGTGAAGGTGGTAATCACAGAACTACTAGACTCTGAAATCAGTAAGTAATATCGACGGGGGTTTGCCTCCGCCGTAGTTCCAATCACTAGGAGGGATGCACAAATCCCTTTTCAAAACCACAGTGGGCATACGGTTGGTAACCGTAGCGTTCATGGTGTTCTCTAAGATTATCTTGGATAAACTGATCTGCTCTCAGTAGAGTCGGATTCGTGAGAACCAGACTGCAATTCGCCCCGGGTGAGGGTGCATGGACCACACATTCACGTAACCTCTAAAGCTATTAGTGGCTATGTTTGTTTTTCTTTATCCTAGGGCTGTCTTTGTTCCCGCTGGTCTCCAAATACTGTGGCAGTATCTTTCGGTCAAGAGTATCCCATGTAAACACCTGTCTGTTTTGTAAACGCTATGCACCAACCCATGTACGCGGTCTACGATAGGGTCTTACCCGATTTCACTTCACCCAGTAATGTTAGGCAGGCTTCTTTTCTGCCCTCCTTCCTTTTGAGCTTCGGTATTCGTGTGATCTGAATCTTTCATACGACCTCACATCTTGGGACGGTGGTCGGAATTCTGTTGGGATGCTAGCTCATAGGTAGTGAGTACGTCGAGGATATTGCCCTGCTGTGATCAGGAGAATGCTTTCAAGCCCATCCACATTATCGTGGATAACAATGCACCACGGCTTATCATGCGTTTAACACCTGCAAACTACGAAGTGCTACTGAACGATTGAGTGGGATCTGATGCCCATTCTCGCAGATGACCCGACCGATGTGGTGAATAACTTCATCCATTCTGGTGTCTTCACGAGCCCCAGGAACTGATGAAGGAGAAAATCATTTCCTGCACCATAAAAATCACGACGGTTATCGACAAACCGCGGCACCTACTGTGCCGCCGTGACAGCATCGTGTTTGTTAGGGTTGGCTCGAGAGCGCGAACTCGCTGACTTGAAGTTCCATGGTATGAACCCAACCTCAGCATCTTTACTGCTCCTGTCTAGCTTTGGGCAACCTGACAGTATCTCAGTTCTCGTGCTTCATTCAGTTGGCGTGACAGCTAGGCACTGAAAGCTGGATGCCTGTCATTACTTATTATTACCTTAACTCTCATGCTTCCTTCGGGTAGCATGGCAACCGGGTAGTCATTCACCCTTACAGGTCTTCGTTCACTGACTCCTTGCATGTCCCTCACCCAAGTCCTGATTTACCTAGCTGTGGAACTCCTAACCGTTGCTCCGTATCTAAATTTATGCCCGGTAAAGTATATATAATAAACCCACATTGTTGCTTTCAACGTCCATGACCTTTGTCAAATTGAGCAACAAGTAGGTTTTGCTTATACCTCATCCGCCCTATCGGTCGTTGTATATTGTGTCTCCGAAACAACCATACATGACCCCAGTTCGGCCATACTCCTCAAACTGCTCGGGACAAGCCCAGAATTCTCGCACTTTACTCTTCGGATGTCTGTTTCTAGCCAGCACAAACACTCATACCGTATGACTTGAAGGCCACTAACTACAAACCATAACTGGACTAAGTTTGACCGTGTGACAAGCAGTTACCGGTGGAGAGCTTTACATGATTTGTCCGTTTTGGACTCTGGGCTCCGATCACGGGATTGTGCGGGCGCGCGAATCTAGTCGCTTTTCCTCTAAAAAAATACCGGCTGATACAAAGCCATCCAGTTCATATGAAAAGCGTCCCAGTAGCTCAATATTTTCGAGTTTACTTGGCTTAAAAGTCACTACAACTCGATGAGTGCGATGTTTGTAGTGGTAATTTTGATGACCATTAGAGAAAGGTGAAGGAAGCCATGCTCACAACTTTTGAAATCGTCTGCCCGAGATCACTCGCACACCCCAATGGGCACTGGATCTCGTTACGATCAGCAGCTCTGACTGAAGCCAGAGAACTATACGAGAAACAAACGACTATGATGATGTGCGCGTATCCCTAAAGCACCGAATATTGAAGAACCTAGCGTTTGACAGAAAACGCTGGTGGATCTCAATAGCCCAGGAAATAGGGAAATCTTTTGAAGCGGGGAACAAACGCACCCTGTTCCGGCCAGTCTGATCAACTGGTCCGAGGAGAGCGGGTCTAAGTGAAACTATCTCCGGAAAGGCTAGGACTTCAATTCGTTCACAGTACCGTTTTGAACGATAGGCTGAACACTTTGAAGAACCGTTCAGCTACGCCTCATCAACTCACTCTCTTAAAAAACCGAATGAACCCGTACGGAACGTGGACATCAGTCCACCATCTTCGACGAGAGTCCTGCGTGCAGTTTCATTGATTCAGCGTGACAAAGCACCTGGTCCAAAAGATTTGCACCCTGAACTTTTCAAAGAAGTAGGCGAGGCCGTCGTGACTAACCTAGTGACTATACTTCAAAATATCTGGGGTGAGGAAAAAATTCAGACAGAATGCAGCGCCTCGACCGTGATTCTCATATTCAAAGGAGGGGCAGTGACACCGTGCAAAAACCACCGGCACATCAGCTTTGTGGCTATGGCTCCCAAGGTGTTCTGTGGCATCATCCTACGCATGTTGCTTCGTCATCGTGAGAGTCAGATTCGCGAGAGAAAAATAAACCGTTCAGCTGTAACGTCCTTTTGGTGCCTAGCTGCTATGCCACCCGAAAGAAGCGCGAGGGTTGAGATACTGCCAGGTTGCCAAGCATAGACAGGAGCAATCGAGATGCGGAGGTTGAGTTGGAACCACGGACTTTCCGGTCGGTAAATTCGCGCTTTAACCTTTGAGCCTTCATTTTCATTTTGTTCCGGATTATTTCCAACTCCGATGCATCGTATTCATTATTCTAAAGCATTCTCTGTTAGATTTCTGATGATGACCATCATCATCATCAAAGACAGCAACATCAGTTTTGGCACTGATGCTTCACTGCCGTAACAGAGATACTGTACTACTGAAATCGGTTTCATCCGATAAAAGGAATTAAGATAACCGATATGAACACAGCGCTGATTATATGCAATGGAACCGATCAAACACTTTCCTTTGTGCGGTGGTTGGGCTTGAGTGCCACAATGGTCCCGTCGGCTCTACTGGCTCGGAATTTGTTCCACAAGTTTTGGCCTGTTTCGGAAAGGCAGAAGGGGAGAAGGCAGACAAAAAGCAGCAAGCCGAGTAGTAGTACCTCGAACGATCTGGGGAAAAACTTCCTGTCTTATGCTACACGAGTGTGAGGGCAGTAAGGGGTTTCCCTTTGACGACTGACATGTCCATCTTCGTGGCATTAGCAAAGAAGCATGAATTGGAGAAGATAGAACTCAAGATGACGCGAACTCGCTGACTCGAACCCAGCCTCTCCATCCCGACTGTTCCTATCTGGGCTTGGGCAACCTTACAGTCTCAGTCCTCGTGCTTCCTTCGGGTGGCGTAGTAGTCAGGTACCGAAAGAGTGAACTATTAATTAGTAAACACCGCACACTCCTATCATCCACCTTGTAACCTTCACCATTGGCAAATTATCCAATACAATCGAAAACAGATTATAGATTGCTAACCATTATCATCGACAGCATGACATCAGTGTTCAACACTGATGCTTCGCCCCCGTATAACCATGATTTATTGGAAAGCCCTATAGTGAAGAGAAGAATAGAGGTGAACAGGGAAGGGACTTAGTGCTAGCTTACTGCAATCATTCCGAGGTGCTTACACATTCAGACACTTATTCAGGCATTCTGGCTAGAAACTGACAGCAAGAACGCCACTGAAATCGGATGGCAGCCACATCTTGCAGCGTTTCCAACCAAGCGTACTGGGGATCACGCTGTCCCCGTCCTGGAAGGCGAGTAGCACCGACAACACCCAAATGTTTCGTAATCGCTTTCATACCCTTCTGCCAGGTCAAGAGTTGGCCACCTCTCTGCTTCCACCACTCCGAATTGGGCACGGAAAACAGCACTTTCTTCGACAAACGATGGTCCGGCACACGAAATACATGGCCTAACCAACGCAGCTTCTGGTGCTGGACAGTGGACGTCCCCCTTGCACAACCGAAAACTCACTTTCTAATTGCCTCGTTACGGATTCTCCAACACCAACCAACACGAGCTATGGTTCTCAGACAACCGTTGTCGAGCACCTGAAAACGTCTCAGTTCCGGTGCTCGAACAGGCCACGTCTCACAGTCATACAGCAAAAAAACCTGTACTGTAGCCTGATACACGTCCCTTGAGATTCAGGGATATACCATTTTGATTAGCAAACGTGACCTGAGCCTTTCAAATTCGTGTATTGACCTCATCTGTCACACCAAAATCGGAACTGATACCACTTTCAAGATAGGTAAAGCGCTCCACAATTTCGAGTGCCTCTCCCTAGATTGTAAGTGGCGTGTTCAGTGACTGTATGTCCGTGAGCGTGACCTTACACTTTGTGGGTGCAAAGTGCATACCAAAGGACGGGATGATTTTGGTCAATTCATCCAGAGACATCTGCTCCTTCTCCTCCTGTTCGAAGGCGAAAACGATATCGTCTGTGTATTCCAGATCGACAAGGTTTTCGTCAGAGGCTATTTGAACACCGGAGTTTTGAAGACCTTGCAGCGTTCATCTCATTATCTTATCGGTCACGAAATTAAATGAGAACGGTGAGAGTGGGCACCCCTGACGGACACCGCTTGGTGTAAGGAAGCTTTTTGAGAGCTCTCCTTATACTCACACGTCCGGAGGTCTGAGGATACAAACTTCCGGGGCAGTATTCAGCACAGCCGGACCGATAGCAAAACGAACGAGTCTGAAACCCGTTACCTAATGCCTCTGTGATGATAAGCCCCTTTCAGTCCAAAAAACAACTCAACTCCCAGAGGCGGTGACGACTGCAGAAGAAAAAAAACCTGAGGAATAGGAAGGGTTATTCTCAAAGTTTTCAATGGGTCAGACCGTAAATGGTAGACTGGGTTTCCCACTTGGTTTGCACAACATGGGTGACTGAAGATGTCCAGAGTAGGTTGAGAGAAGCCACAGTCACCCCAGAATAAACCAAAAAATGTGTCAGGAACCTAGAAGTCAGTCTTCTCTGCCCTGCACGCAAGATTCTGGCGCGTGTCTTACTCAATTGATATACAAAGCAGATGCAACGTAATCAGCTCAACCACAGCACCAATTTAGCTCCAAATGCACCGATGTGTGAATCGATGCGACATCTATGACTTATACCCTGCATACACAAGCTGGACTAGCCCGTGGCATCAAACCGGGTCAGACCATTGAGTTATCGGCTTCGATCAGCCTCCCTCAAGAAAACCCAACACTCACTGTTTCGTGGACCGATTTTTTTGTCACTGGCTCACAGTGGGCTAACGTAATTAACTTCCTTTCTCGGCTTAGCCTCGCCTTCACAATGCTTCTCTTGTGGGTGTCCTTCCCGAATTCCTTCCTACCCTTTAAACAAACGCCGCTGCGTCATTTGACTGCCAGCTATCCGCCCGATGTGCCTGTCCGTCAACATCAACCAGAATAACGTCTCAATATATATGGCATATTACCTTCATATTCCTTGCTTTATTTCTCAGCAGTAAACAAAACGCTTGTTCCAACCGCATACTCTTTTATACTTGACGTATGTCATGTCTTCAAAGCATACATTCAGAACTCAAGTGAAGCACCCACAACGAACCCAGCTTTTTCTCATCCTACTTTCCAGTTGTCTGGTGATCCTGAATCAATGACATGTAGTATATATGGCACTGAGTTTTCTTCCAGTTTGCGCTCGGTTCGTGTGAACCGCTATCTTTACGCCATTTGCTCATTCAGCTCAATCAGGCGCAGTGTCACCAGGCTAATAGTTTGGCGTCTGTATGTAGTGTCAGCCGATTCCCTAACGGACTGCACTTCCTCCACTGATAAAGATACTTTCTATCGAAGTTTCACCGGATTGCTTAATCAAAAAAGCACTGACGCTGTCATCCTTGCAGGTGATGTGAATGCACAGGTCGGTCGTTGCTTCTTTGGACGCACATTCGGGTCGATGGTTGCCGCACAGATAACGGGGAGCAGCTCCTTCAGTTGTTCATTGGCAATCAGTTGTTTGTTAGCAGCATATCAATCGTACGATCGGTTTGACGGTCTGGTCATCAGCTACCGATGAAGTGCTACGATTCCAGACTGATGCTTTTGCTATACTACAACTTGATTCTGATCACCCATTGGTGCGATCATGCCTTGCCATTCGATTTCCATCATGCCACCGCAAGTCGACAATAGATATATCAATTCAGCACCTTCGGAGAACTATTCTAGTCCAGCAGTATCGATCCGAGCCGACCCAAATACTATCTAGAGCGAAGTAACGATCATATGGTTAACGCATGACCAGCTGAAAAAGGGCTGTACATATTCCATTCAAAGTTGTTTGTCCGACTTTGCGATAGAATGGGAACGGTAGGATGACTAGAGGATATTATTTAGGTCACTAATCCTGATCCATACCAGTGAACAAAAGGTACGATGGTGCATGCAGACCTCACAGATACCAAATAGTGAAGGGTATAAGGAAAGATGGAGAGCTCTGGTAAGGAGTGCAAGCTTGGGAGATAGAGAAAACTCTCGCTACAGAAAAAACCGTGCCTAATACCATGTAATTTGATCTACCTGCCAAAGGAAAACAACTTCCAGCGAAACGATACGTGAAAAAGACGCTCCACTAGCGAAAACGCCTATTCGAAAGATGGACAGAGAATATCGGACTGAACTCCTGGGGACAGCGGAGCAAGGATGACCACCTTAAATTTTCGACCTTTAACGCTTTTTACTCCGACTCCCGGTTTGTTCTGGAGGTCTGTTTTGAGCTCTCGTCTGAGTTCATTGTTGGTGTCAGACAAGGCTGCCTTCGTCCGCTCAACTTCGCCATCGGTACGATCATGGAGGACTCGTTCACAGCCTCTAAAGCTGGTGGGTTTCCAGGTATTCTGGGCGTTCACTCACAGCTCTCGTGTATGCAACTAACAGAACCCTTCCCGGGTATGGTTACATTGATATGCGAACAATAATAAATAGCCATACTGAGCTCGCCTTACGGGCTGGTATGCGCTTCGCACCCGTGACGCGCAGATTGGTATCACAAGACTAGGTTGACTCAAGCTCGAAACTCATGCATGCAAATGAGCCGCTTGAGGTGGTAAACATTTAGTTACCTGAGTAGTTGTATGACTGCCGCTGGTAGGAACGGAGACGATGCTGCTATCAAGATAGAGAGTGCCGGAGTGACTTTTGCAAATCCACAACTTCTGCGGCTTAGGCTTGGCGCCACCTTTTACGTCAGCGGTCGAGAATTCAATGTTGCAACGCGATTTATGGTGTTAAGTCAGGAACCGGGCCACTGTGTTTTTCACCATCATTGTCTTCGAAGCATTGTCCACATCTGGTGGAAGCATCGGATCGGTAATGTTGCGGAACGCCGAATAGTTTTCAGGGGAAGCAATTCGCTCACAGCAGACGACCCGATTGCACTCAGTAGGTTGCACCATGCCAATGGGTTAAATGCCTCGTACAACCATGAACTAGAGATAGCTCTTGTTAACGTGCGAATTTACTGACCGGAAGATCCGCAGTTCTAACCCATCCCCGGCATATCGACTGTTCCTGTCTGGGCTTGGGCAACCTGGCAGTATCTCAGCCCTCGTGCTTCCCTCGGGCGGTATGGCAACTAGGCACCGAAATCGTGTTACAGCTGAACGACCATTATTATTTCTGTTTGTAACCATGCGGGGTTTGGGGACCAGCCAGACGAGGTCAAACTGTGGTTTGGTGGCGAAATATGGAAGCCACTACCATCAGATGGCTGCACTGGTCTCTGGATGGGTGGAACCCATCCATGGTTAGAGACCCTGGTGGACATGACCAGGTCGCCTGCTCAGTGTCGCGCATGTGTCAAAGCTGTTGCCCTCAACGCACAATATCTCTTTTTGTGCATTCCAAGAATGAACAGCTCAATGAAAACTCCTGAATTCACCAGCCAACGAAATCAGCATCGCTATCCACTCCTATTCCCCCCATCGTCGTTGCACAAGCTTGGGGCAGCTAGAACCGCTGTACAGCTTTTGCGTGGCTTGTAGCCGATGATGATTAATGACAATAAACAAAACCTGATGTCATATCGATTTCCCTCGATGCCTCTTTTGAGGTTATTTACGTCAGCAGCGTCACCCATCGAAGACAGCGGAGAACTTTTGCTATGCAAAAGTTCTCACGTGCTTCGTGTATACTTTTACATAATGCCATCTGAATGCCAGACTACAACTTTTATGCCAGCTTACTCCTACAGAAGAATGAGTTGGCTCCAAGACTACCCGGGATCGCTGCTGCCGTGAAGCGCCATCGATAGCAATGTCTGCACACAGCGTCATCCAGCTTCTGTTCCATTATGGAAGTCACATGTGGGGCTCTTTATTGTCACTGACCAAAAACAACTGTTGGTCCATTAGGCAGATGTGCAGCAACTCAATGTGAGCCAAAATGCACGTGTGATATTGAGCAGCGTCCCAAGTAGTAGTAGTAGCAAATTGAGCCTTCTCGTGGTAAGTGGGAGGTCGCGGGTTTGGGACCCGTTCAAATGTGTGTGCGTGGGTCCATAATAAGGATTTTTTGTCCGATTGCTGGTCCATTTTGTTTCATGACCACCTACAGACTAAGTACTTCAACGCTGGCCTTCACCTTTGAGAGTGAAGTTTTCAATTATCTGCCGGCTTTATTCACCTTGGCTAGGGGCGTCTCGATTGATGATGTACGACGTGAGGATTGTGGTGTCCTTGTTTTTGAGAGACGACTGAGTTCTGAGATGAAGTCTTCAGTCCATCTCTTCAGTTTTTTTGTGTGGTCCGTTATCAGTTGATCACTAGTCCCCAACATTGAATTTCTGAGCTTATTGTTGGCCTAAAGCGCGACGGCAAGGCCATGGTTGTTTCCACTCTCAGAGTATTGAAGCGAAACCTGAAGAGCTTTTTAGCCTCTCCGTTTCTAAGGGGAAAATGAGGTTTCTTCCAGGGAGACGAGACTCTATCGAACAATTGAGTCCGTTCATCCTAACACTATTTTCCTGCACTGCGCGGTGTGTAGACAGTTCGGTTTCTGGTCCCGTGTATCACACCACTTTTGTCGCCCTCCGCAAGCGAACCGGGGATTTCGTGCAGAAAAGAAGTATGAGGTGACAACTGGGTCTGTTTATTCAGTAAAAGGTTGGACATAGATCCCGTTTTTCCCTTTCCATGAAAGCAGCTATACTGCCTTGTCCGTAGGAATGCGCTAAGTTCACTAGTGTCCTATTTTGCTTCCTTGTAGTTCATAGTAGGCTGGTAAAGATAACTCATATTTTCACCTCTGAAAAGTCCAGGATACAGATTACTCGGATTTAATGTCTTGTGCATACTGTATTTTCGTTTGCGATGGAAACATGGTGTCTGTCGCGTTTTAGTTTGTCGTACCTCCGAATATTTCAGGTGTTCAACCCTTTACTCACGATGACGTTGCTTTGAGCAAACTATCGACCCACTTTTGGGGTTGGTTGAACCTAAAGGTTGAATGGTGTGGTGCTTACTACATGACCCTCTAGTTTTTGGGCTTCCGAAATTCATCGGTGCAATCGTAATATCTTGAACTCCAGGTTTTTACGTTTGGTGATCTCCGTACACCACCATGTTCATCGGGGACTGGTTTCGTTCTTCCGGCATCTGTAAGAGTTACTAGTTGCGACAGTAGTTAATGTTCACTCAGGAATTTCGGAAAGCCCTGAGAGGTGGTCATAAAAATTGTGAGCATGGTCATCATGCTGCATAATTTTCTTCATTCGGATAACTACCATCCTCACCATTGTTTTGTGAGGTTGTTCTTAGCAACTTTAGAAATGGGAACCCGTCGAAAGCGATCGCTATGGAGTTTGTCTACGTGATCCTGGAAAAAAGCTAACTGGAATTCGGGCTAGCACTTTGGCGTGATCATAGTGAAGAGGTAGCTGGGAATTGACGGCAGTTTTGTATTTGAGGTCCCTACCGGTAGGTAATACGACAGCAAAGCATCACTAATGTCATGCTGTCGATGATGAATGGACCAAGTGACTGTACAACTGACCGGCAGCTGGTGGCTTCCGAGTGAGTACTTGTTCCGGCCGGGAACGCTAGTGATCAGTATATGTGCGTGAACATTGACATGAACTCCACTTCCAAATCGTGCCGTTGCATTAGCTAGTCGACTAATCTGAGTATTTAGCAGTCCTCTTGCCGGGGGGAGCATTATCCAGCTTATTTCTGGTCGACCTAAGTATTTGATTCTGGCAGAAAGTACCCCACCTTCGAGGTTTCACTCTCTCCGAAATGATAAAGAACCGCTTGCATTTTGGTTAGCAGTGATCCTAATCAAGTCAACCAAGCCAGTAATATCAATCGACCAAACAGTACAGTGGCGACTCTTCTAGAATCATGTCCATTAAGCTGCTGTCAGCTTTAGAAATGAGTGTAAGTCCTAACTTGTAGATGACACATCCAGCGAAGTAGACTTGGAAATCCCTGGGTATGGCTGTGGCAATTTAAAGTAGATGGTTGAGTTGGAGTCGTGTATGGGATTTTCTGATATATAATATACATCGATAGAACACCTCCACAAAAGACGTCTGTTGCCTAGTTTGGTAAGAAGTACCGCTGCATTATGGGTCAGATGCTTTGAATTGGTTAGACTTATTTCTGTTTTGCTGGGTTGCAGTGTCCCGACCTAAAGCTGCCACCTTGACGTGGCGGTCGGGCTTGAGTGCTGCAATGATCCCGCGGGCTACACTGGCTGGAACTTCGTTCCGCATGGTGCAGCCATGCCAGGAAGGCCAAAGGGGAGCAGTCAGACCAAGAGCAGCGAAACCCCGTACTACGAGGAATCGTGCTACGAGGCAATCTGGGGGTAGAGTCGTACTGTCCTCTGCGATATGTGTGTGAAGGCAGTAAGGTGTTTCCCCCGGGCGACCAGCATGTCCATATTTATGGAAGCAGCGATGCTGCCTTCTCCCGAGGAAGGACGGGTTAGAAAAGGTCGGCCCCAAAAACCGCACACTCCAATCGCCCAACGGTTGACCGTGACCGCCGGCGCATTATTCAACCAAAAAGTCCGGTGCTGCTCAAAAGGCGCCTGCTGTGCACAGCCGCATCAGGAATGAGACAGTAATGCCTTATTTCCTGTGCCCTCGGGCCAGGCCAACCCCCTGCAGCCGAGCAGGTCAGACCATTGAGTCATCGGCTTCGGGCATGGTCCCCTAACAAAACTCTACATCCTCCCACTGCCTTGTGGGTCAGACTTTTGAGTCAAAGGCTCAAGGTGGGGTACCTCAACCAAACGCCCTTCCTCGGCATGGGCAACCGGGAAGTATCATTTGCCCGCGCAGTTCCGTGTCCACCGATGTCCCTCCCCAACCCCTTACCACCACACAAGCAAACGTCAGTGGGTCACTTGACTGTCAGTTATCCGACCGAAGGGCCTTATGCTCCTCGCTGCCTATTAACAGTAAACAAAATAACACCCTTCTAAATCCACGAGATCCTTTCTATATAGGAGCTTTTA
>SJOL01008593.1:286251-359041 GCA_004794785.1 Opisthorchis felineus
GGGTGAAAATGTGATCGATGCATCCTCTTGCAGGACGGAACCCAGCTTGGTTTTCGCGGATCTGCCTCTCCCTGTGTTCAGTCAACCGTCGAAGGATAAGACCAGAGAAGACTTTTGATGCCACAGCTACCAGGCTGATTCCACGGTGGTTTTCACAGCGTCCGCGTACCCTTTTTGAAGATAGGAATAACTGACCAAAATCAAGTTGCAGCGAATGTATAGTGAAGTGGTACCCATCCACCATGACGTTAGCTCTTTGAGGCTGCTTTAAAGATGGAAGCTGTCTGTGGTCTTTGATGCGGGGGCCGAATAATGTACCGGTTCAGAGTAGGTTTTATTCACTGGGACTTCCAGACCCTTCAGTGGTTTTCACTTCGTTAACTATTTCCCCCTCGAGCTTCAAACCATCTCTTTCTGCGTCCTTGTTAGGCAGGACGGAATATTTACTCGGATCCAATGACTGATTCCATTCTTAGTGGTTATCACAATGATCGACTGGACAAGGTGTTGGCAATTTGCTCCTCTCGAGGACTGAAACGAATAGGCTAATCAGAACTAACCAGAAACAAAGCAAAACATTCCTGTTCACCGTTCATGTTCGTTTCCAGTGATAGTTCACACTTACTTCTCACCTATCCAGAGGTGCGTTGCGAAAACCCCAGCACTATCAAGTTCACATTTTTAAGAGCTTCAATCCACGTCTCCTGTTGTTACTCGCACTTTTCAATCCAGTGCAACATGGTATCATGGGTGGTCTTATCACGTGACTCACTTCCGAAAGCAACTGTTTTTTGTTCTTGAGTTCCGTCACAGAATTTCGACAGTGGTTTTGCTGTGTTGGCTGCTTCAATACTCAACAGTGATGTTGTCACGATGATGATACAGCAAGAGGATTATGACAACGAATGGGAGGTATATGATTGTACACATAGTGCGCGAATGCATGTGTTCTCGCAGTGGAGTATATCTACTGCTACCAGATATCAAGCCAGCTTGGTTACTTTTGGACCATGGATCACATACTGCGTACCAGTCGTACCGTGGCTGTGGTTTCTAAATTTACGGTCACTGATGGAAAACGAGTTGGAGATAACGTATCCACGACGTTAGAATTTCACGATCTCCATATGACTAGTTAGCCATCATTGTCTAACGGCTGACTTTATGTCCTTTAGAGTGACTGTTTGAGACGACTTACTGCAATGACTGCGCGGTCGCTTTTAGGTCTCGAGGCATAACCTGCGTATTCTTCATAAAAATGACGCTTTTATTATCGAATGAGCCATGGTTTGGAGTGCCCCAGCTTTTGACTGCGAGGTAGCAGGAGAAGCTTCGAGAGCCTTCAAACGGGGCCACTATGATAGCCAGCTTATGAACAGCCAATCTTTCACACGATATCTCATCGTGCATTACTTACCATTGGGCGTCTGTAGCTTACGGTGCGTGACTGTCCACACCATGGCAGATGGAGCCATCGTTTCTTGTCATGCAGCTTATAACTGATGCATAGCAAATCCGGTTAAGGTCACCAAAACTTTGTTACCGCAAACAAATGTGACGCTTTGTTAGAGGACAAGGAAAAGCGCCGCTGTCTTTCAACATTTTAAAATGGTGAGGTTAAACTTACCCCTAACTGTCGCGCTGGACGAGTCAGATAGTCACATCCTGTTTCAGTCGTGGTATGGATAGTTGCAGTTGATTGTCTTTTGATACTCAACGAAGGTAAGACTTAGAATATTATCTGTCTTTACGACTGTTCGAGTTGCAATAATCGTATCCTTCTGATCTGGATTTTAATCGGTTGGTCTAAGGAATGGATGGGTCGAAGATCGCGTGAGTATCTGGGATGTCTGAGGTTTCCATCTTGCAGGGCTTGCGATCCCTAACCATATGCTTCTGAGCTATTGGCATAGTATCAACGAATCGGGCGCTTCATGGCTTCGGTCCCAGTTCCAAATTCAGTTGGTCGAATGAATGAAAGCATTCTTTGATATGCATATACATCCACCAAACACATGAACAACTAATCCGGTGGGTTGGTTCACTGCCGTTTTTGCTGGTGAACATATCCTACTTCTCCATCTTACGGACATTTTTTTATACACTACGATGCGACGCCTTTGTTGTGTACTTTCGTGCCATTGCGAAGCAACTCACCAATCTTTCCCCTATATCTGATACCAAGCAATCACCTGCGACTCCACATAGCTGCTTACATGTGATACGGTGGTCATATTTCATCAGGCGGGAACTAGTGTCGAGCACGTGAAAAGGGCCGCGATGTATCCGATGGGCATGACATTGCCTGTTCAACTCCTCCGTCCACTTCCTTCACGTTGAATAAAGGCGAAGTAAAATTGGAGTCATCACTCGTATACGTGGCACAGATTGCCTGTTATCGAGGGTGGGCAACTTCAAACCAAGAACTACCCCAACCTTCCTGAAGAGTTTTGTGGTAAATGACGTGATCTGGCAGTTGTACTAGATTAAGTTTAGCTGCACAGTTCACGGTCACAGGCTAGTATACTGTCAGGACGCCCTAATCCATAAAGGACTAGTGGATTGGTCAACCAAAGCCTTTAGTTCAAATACCCGTCCGCCACACTGTTTCAGTCCTTTATCTAAAAAGCGGGAAGACTTGCATTCAGACCTCTACACGCTGATCAGCCCGATGTGAGTATAACTCAATGGGTAACACGGGTGTACAAACCGCTACCATCATGGGACTGTGTCTCTTCGTAAGGGACAGCTAAAGTGTCAGTTGCGGTGATCTCATAAGAATTGAGCAAGACAGCTGCCACTCATTAATTAATTTCTGGGCTACTGAGCCCAGTGGTTAAATGGGGGGCACGGCAGTCAAGCAGTTTTATCACTGTTGTCGCTGCTGTTCATTACGGTGGTGGGGATTTGGTCAGGCAAAGACGCCTCCGCTCGATGGCTGTATACTCCTATGCATACAACCGCAGCGGCCACCAAATTATCAGAAATGAGATAAAAGTGACATGAGCGAATCATTTCGGTTGAAGTTCTAGCTTGCTCTTAGTCACGAAATCTTGTGTGTTATTACTCTTATTTTGAGTAGTAAGTCGGACGGTGTGGACAACGTTCTGCTAGTTTTCACCTGTAGGTCATCCCCGGGTTGGTCCAATCACCTACTGCGCGTCCTGGATCCCCACGCTGCGAGTTATGGTTCCAAGACTTCCCATAGTTTGGGTACCTGTGTTTAAGTGTATCGCTTCAGGGGATAAGCAGCGTCTTGAAAAACCCCGTTTTCAAAACGGTCTGAGATTCAACGAGATGGGAGATCATCCCCTCAAAAACTCGCTGACGTAATCTTGTCCACCAGTCTTATATGTAATTGTCAAAACGAAAAACCTGGATAAGTGGTAATGGTCAGAACGGACGATATTACCGGTCCCTCACCTCTAAATCGCTCAGTGGCGTGTGTATGGATTAGGACTGTCTCTATCAGCCCTCGAAATTCTGACTGTCACAAACCGAGTGGGATAAGCGTGTGCGTTGACCTTAAGGCCACCACAAAAGGCTGGTGATGTCAATGACCACCCCTTTCCCCCAAGATGCGATCCTTGTGCGTGACACTGAAGGTTATGGCTGCAAACTTGTCAGCAACGATGTAGATTCTTCGAGACGTCTACCGTTACTTATCTTTCGCGCCTTTTTATACCGACTTTTCATGGTTCCTGGCAGCGGTACCATCGTTGCCATCACTGTTCTTGATGATGTCGAAGAAGTTAGTCCGTAAGGTCCATTTTATATGACGAAAGATCCTTTTCCCTGAGACGATCTTGTAGGTGTTCAGATCGTGGCAGAAATTCCGTACTAGAGTGACTCCCAAACAACAAATATCGGTTACATTGATGAAGGTGAATTTCCGGGTACTGATTTCACGGTAAAATTGTCGAGCGCAAATAGACGTAGGACAAAAGAATAATTAATAAAGTACTTCTAGAGAAGATACCATTCTTCGTGCCTTGTTGAGTGGATGAAGGAGAACTATCGAGCGAACAAAGGCTACAATACCGTATTTATTAGTTGCTTTATGACTGGGTAATAGTCTGAATGAGGGTTGTGCACACGACATAAAAAATGTTCGGCGAGTCATCGTCCAAGAGCTGAGTAAAGTCAGCAAAATGGTTCCTACAGAATCTGTCCTGCAACAATTCGATGAAGCTACACACAACCATGCAAGGTAACTGGCGATTAGAAACGGAAGCCACAACTGTTTTATTGAACCCCATTGGTCACAGCCTTCATGATTCGTTCTGACCACTTATTGTCTGCGAGCAGCACTCGCCTGCCACATTTTGGCGTTCTTATCTTGCTTCCTATTTTTGTCAACCCTAGCGTTTTTCTCACGTTCTCCAGCGACTATGCATTCGCTTTACTTGTGTCCTCCTGGGTACTAACCTAACATGAACCTTGCGAATAGCATGCTTTTTTGTTAGATGGTTTGGGTTCAGTTCCAAAGCAGGATCAGTGAAGATTGAAAAATAGTGGAGCGAACTACACCACTTTAGGTCTTCGTATTTGTTGGAGGAAATTCTACTTCTATCAACAGGTCGCATTGCGCACAATCTGTAATGAAACCATCATCGGCAGTAACATTACTGTTGAATATTGGTTCTTCGCCACCATGTCGTACTCAAAATTCGCCCGCCATTTGTTTGCCTCCTTTTGCCTTGGATAAACTGCCCGACTGACAAAAAAATGACCTGTCACAGCCTTAGTCTGTGGAGATATGTGATCCACCACCAATTTGACACCACTACTCGCTCCCGGCTTTCCGCGATCTTCCGCGCGCACGTGTGCACGCAATCGAAAGTCATTTGGCTTGTTGTTACACCACCCCTTCTACCACACGCACGTGTTGATAGACACACGTGCGCCCACATGTTCACACGCCCCACCTCACCTTTCACTCCCTGTCTCACTATCGCCGGTGCTCTGTTGGCGTGTCTGTATTAATACCTGTCTGTCAGACTGTCACGCGCAAGACATGAAATCTCTCCTCTGCATTTGACTTACCTTTTCTAGCGCGTCTCCGCACACACACACACACGCAGATTCACAAGCACGAAGTTGCACTGCTGCGCACACACACACACACACCGGCAGCGTTTGCTTGAACTTACTTGACTGGGCGCAATCAATAAGTGTTGCCAAAATTTGGGTTGCTACGTCCGGCAACTGTGAGATGCACTAGCTCGCGTCTGATAGTAGTAGCGTTGATTGCCGCGTGCACCACTAGCTTTTTTGCCACCTTCATCGTTGACTCCCACATCTCACTGCTAAGCCACAAACCGTAGTTCTGGTGAACACCGGCCGGTATGCCTTGAATTCAATTGTAATTTGACGTGTCCGGATGAACGGTAGGACGCTGGATTTTCTCGCTTGTTACTCATACTATTGCTCTAATTGCAGCCATCTGTCAGTGATCGCTTATTTTACCCTTTTAGCTCCCGCCCCCGACTATTACAGGGGAGCCAGTGGCGCCATCCATCACGACGTGTGTTCACACTCCAAACAGAAGGCTTCTCCTGTCGGCGCGCTAGTGTTTACTCATACTCGATACTGATCTGTTTGCCCCCCACCCCCGGTTCGGTTGCCCTAGCAGATTAATGCGACTGATGGCACGATGATGAGGTATGTCGCAGTTTTCTTGTCTCTTTCTTGGGTTCTGCAGAAATCTACTGACCTTGAAAACAAACCGTTTCAACAAGAGCTTTGCACGCCCACGGGTGGCTTTTCGTGATGAAAATTTTCAAAACACAACACGTTCAAACTACACTATCTAATTCGATAAATAGTTGGAATGTGTCCCTACGCGTAGACCAAATGTGACGCTTGCAGGTTGTTCCAGATGAGTGAGTGATTAACAGGCAGGGGGCTCAAACTGCGAGGCAATCGCATGCTAGTTCTTGTAAGGTTTAGTTTCACTCGAGCTATTGTCAAAGGCTCCAAGCTGATATCTCATAAGTCAGCGAGAATGTTTATGGAAAGCTCAATGTGGTTGGGAATCAACAGGAGGGTACTGCACGTAGTCGCAAACTCGTTTGTGAGACCACAGGGAGTCAAAAACAGCTCCATGTCCCAGAGAACTATCCAAATCGTGCCCAAATCAGGAAACCTTATTGACCAGTGCAACACGATACTGAACCAGATTTCCGGATGGCCTTATCATTAGTTTTGATTACCACATAAAAGACTGAAAGAAACCTTAAAATGCCTTGGCGCTTGTGAGTAAAAGTGTTAACGTAGAGAAAACTTGAGAATAAGTATAATCTTGAGCCTTGTAGAAAGCCGAATTTCGTTAGAAGCGGAAAAGAATTCCACTAAGCCGCTAAGTGCTTGTGATTCTCGAGGTGTACTGTTTTGAAAACCTTTTGCAAAAGTGTAGCTAACAAAAGCTTCTCGTTTTTCAGACACTGAAAATCGTCATCTCCTTACACCAACCGGTGCGCTGCTTGGTTGTTGGTCTGTTCGCCGAGCTTGGCAGTTGGGTTGCAAGCGTTTCATCACCAATCGAGGTGACATCGTCAGTGCGGGCGACTGACGATGTCACCTCGACTGGTGATGAAACGCTTGCAATCCAACTGCCAAGCTCGGCGAACAGACCGACAACCAACCATGTTATTCGTCTCCAGTGCAATACCAAGCACAAATAAGGTCTCATCGCCAAGCATTGAGCCGAATTGCTCTTCCTAGCATTTAAAAATACTTCGTAGACTGTCTTTTCCCCAAAACATGGCCGGATCACAAAAGCCAGCTTGAATATGAGAGAAGAGAGTTTCAGCTTATCTGTTTAGACTGGTGAAAAACACTCGATAGCCCACCGCCGGTTTTGCTCGTTTGAATAGGCCCGTTCCCTGAATTCTTACCAATCTTTGACCGTACAGATTTAATAAAATTAGGGATAGCTTTCGGGTATCCCACCTCGGAGTCGTGTAAGATGTATGGATATCACTGGGTGATGACAGATAGAAACCAGATAGAAGAATCATAATGGGGAGGCGAAGCAATCCCTATTTAGTTTCTTAACTTCGGTGTTTTTTGGAAGATGGGGGCTACCATCAGAAATCCACTGCAGCACTCGCAACAATTTGATTTTGTTATCCTCTGTGAAATGGGCCCGTGGTTCTCCGGAATTCGCAAGACAGACGAATCAGAAGCTTTGTGTTCTGTTCGTTAGACTAAAGTAAAAGAGTGTGAAATTATACAAGATGATTGGTTGACCAAGTGAGTACTGTGAAAACTGTAGACCGGGATCACGAGATTTTCTCCGAATGAAGATCCGAGACCTAGTGTAGGGAGCAGCACCTACACAGGAATTAAACAAAGCGGCAAAATTTGTGCACTACACATCGTAGATCATGTGACCTTGAGGATGACTGGTTATAACAAAATCTTGAGCTCAGTGGAGCAGAGATTGTGCACCACTGCATGACAGCAAGATCGTTTTTGAATGGCCCACCATTCAGCGTTTTGAGTTCTGTTGCATACTGAATGGCAAAATGCCTCGGAATTTAGACCCGTTCAGGATGAAATTGCGTCCACTCTTGATTTCTGCTGGCATTTGCTTTCAAATATAAGCATATCTTGCCAGAGTTACTGCGAGTTTCAGTTGTCGTTTAGTAGGCGCCCACATCTCAACAGAACTCCCGCTTGAGTTTTCCATACTCATTGTTGTTTTGTGGCCCACTACTCAATAGCACATGCGCTCAAATACTTAGTTTACTTTTTACTGGATGACGAATTTCTCCTGAAGAACAGCGAGTCAGCTGCACCCTAGTAAAATGATACGAAATCCCAGGGATGTAAAATCAGTGTGTCGATTACTAATGAACCCAGGGTGCAAGTAAATTTCTCTCAGTCACCTTAAATTCTAGGCGCGCTCATGGTAATCTGTTGTATTTTCAAACTCCACATGCAGTGGTTAGTTAAGCAGAATGCGATATCAGAAATGGCAACTATTTCTGAGGGTGATTAAGCAGAATCTAATGAATTTCAATCAACGTTGAGTTTAGGGTAAGATGTTGTGCCGAAGGATATTAAGGGACGAATAAAACTCGTGGTAACTCAGCTTCCTTGTAGACGATAAAGAATTCACAAATGATGTTACTAGGTGCTACACACCTCACTGACTATCTCAGGGTTTTTGATTCGATGCAACAACCATAGCTTATGGGGAAAATTCGTGAAATGTGGGAATTTGTAAGACAGACTCATTTTGTAGATCACCGAACGTTTTAGTAAAAAAGGATTTCCTAGAGAAAATTTTCCACTGCACATTGCACGGATGTTTAATTCTTACCTCCGAAGAGCGGTCACTTAGGAGAGGTCAAGGCCTGCTCTCCTGTTTTGACTTCTCTTGAGGTTTGACGATTTTGTTGAATATGGGTAGTTCGGGTGCTCGGCTCTGCGCAAACTCCCAGTGACCTTCAGCTGTGCACAGACGTCCAAAGGTTTCACCACTGATGACCGGCAAATCCGGTTCGGACGCCGGTTATCCAACAGTCGATGGCGTTCTTGGATGCTTGTGTATGCACATCTGTATTAACCGGCCACGAAGACCAACCGTCCTGGGAAAACCATAACTTAATCGTTACTTGGTTTTTATCGTACTGCAGCTGTGATTGACCAAAGAGCCGTTTCGTATCCGCATTAACGTTTTGCTCACTAGGGTATGTTGCTTGATTCAGTAGCTATTTACCCATCCAAAGAAAGCGCATTCAGTCTCATTAGTCTCACTATCATTGCAAATTGGGTTGTGCATACAAAAACGGTAATTAGATGCACTTGATACCATGTGAATAAACCATCTCTTTCTACAATTATTCTCATACCTTCTTTGGATGATTTTGTGCTGATATCATTCATACAACTCTCTCTCTCACACACATAACTCTTTTTTCATGGCATCTGATCTTACGTACGTCAGTGCGAGTATAAATGGAGTTCTTCGCTTCGGAGCCCCTTTTTCGTGGTGTTTTCCCTGTTGCTTTACTCATTTTATGGGATTGTTAGTGAATCTTTTCCTGCTGGCTCACAAAGCCATATCGGTCCAAAAAATAACACTTTTCGGGGATTTCATCTTGTTCATGTGAACACTGTAGTTTTCAGCGACCCAATACTAACTGACCGGTTTTCACAATCGTTGTCTCCGAACTGCAACTGATCTGGGGTGAAGCTAGGGAACTCAGCGAGAGGATTGAAAAGCATGTTTGGCTTCAATGCATTCGCCTCATTTTGTGAAACCATTGCGCAGTGTACACCACGATAGGTTGGTCATGTCGTACGATCGTCACGTGGCCTTCCAGCTTAGTGAGAATAATAAAATGACACAAACCGCTAGTTTGACGAAGCGTAACTTAGAATAAAGGCATAAAAGAATGCGGAAAGTTCTGGTGCTGCCGGTAAAACATTCCCCATCAAAGGGGGGCACAGTTATATCTGCTTTTTATTCGACTACTGTAAGTTATTGTGTCGTGGGATAAACGCTTTTTGTTTTCGGTCAGCCGAAAAAGAATATGAAGCACGCGTAAAAGTGCACTCGATCCCACAGCCGAATGCCTCCAGGGTGTACGGCAACGAAGCGTCAGTGTTGAACACTAATGTCGTGCTGTCCATGATGATGAGGGTGAATCAATGAACTTAGCATGTGAACATATAGTGATCTACCTCAAGGGGTATCTCCTCCCACAAGGAACTTCAGGCTTGAAATAGGCTTTCACAGAACAGCTAAAATCGGTATTCTGAAGGAATGTAGCTGTGCATCTATTGTTTCCATACGTTCCAGTTACAACTTCCTAGGTGGCGTCGTTCAGTTGTAGCACCCTTTCGATGCCTAACTGCCATGCCACCCGAGGGAAGCACGAGGGCTGGGATACTGCCAGGTTGCCCAAGCCTAGACAGGGGAAATCGTGATGCAGAGGTCGGGTTCGAACCATAGACCTTCCGGTCAGTAAGTTCCCGCTCCAACCACTGAGCCATTTCGTCCCCCCCCCTTTAGGTGGCATGGCCTGTTCGCAACTCCATATGCTTTAAGAATATTCGGTAGGCAAGAAAGCTCGATTGATATGGATTAAAAGCTACTGGTCCGTGCATTGTTTAACTCTGTGCGACAGGACCTTTAGATACCAACGATCCTCTGTTCAGTCTTCTTCTGATCGAGTATCATGAGGCATCAGTTCCTATTATGCGCTAGCGTCTTCGTCAAATTTATTTACCACTTGGACGAACAGACGTTTCCCGTCATGAAAGAGATGCTTTATTCATCGTAGGAGCAAAGACTAGACCGTCTTCTCCCTCTGCAAGCATTCTCTCTTGGTGGAGGGTTTGTACTGATTTTTCTGGAACAGTTTGATGAAGCACATACCAGTGTCTAGCTAATTCCCCGTAACCAGCACAACAACAGAATTGACAGTTACTCCTGTTGCCACAAGGTTCACCTTTAGTAGTCAGGCTACGGTCAGCAGCTATTCAATATAGTAAAATGATGGACACTGAAGACGTCTTCTCATGGGTAGTCCATTAAGATATATGGTAGATATGTTCTTCACTCATTGCTTGTAGACAGCCTAACCTGATAAAACACGTAAAAATTCATATGATGTCGTTTTCGGCATGCTTCCAACTATCTAGGTCTTTTTGAGGCTGCTTGTAATCACTCTCTCGGCATCTTTCTGTAAGTGGCACGTTGAAAAATACCCACCTCTCAGTTGTTTCCCGGTTTCCGTCTTCGGTGCGTACGCCATTTCAGTTTCGCCCAGTCCGATATACTTAGCAGTATGAGATGAGAGTGACACCTTTTGCTCACACGTTTAACCTTTTGGTCCGGTGGAAACAGGCTGACCTGAATGCACCGCATTTGGTAGGCGTGCATATATGGAATTGGCGTACTGATCGACAAGAAAGAACATATTTCAAATAGTGGGTTAGTAGAGTTAGGAATGCGCACTGACTGGAAATCCAAACGGTGGCAACTTGATTTACTTGCTCCCGGTGTGGAAAAAAGTTTTCTTGTCTGTAAGGAAGAACCGTTTCCAGTGTACAGGCTTCATCGCATGAGCACGAATGTTGACTCTTCACACGTGGTTATTATCGATTCCTTTGTACGCAGAATTTCCCTTTCGTTCCGACTGGGGCTTTCATTACTTTCTCGTGCGGTTCAAGCACATGTCGAATGTAGATAATGTCTTTATTGACTGTGTGGTACCTCGTTTCGAAAAGCGTCGGATCTAAGTCAACTAGAAATAGCCAGATCGGCTAGCTAGTCCTTTCTTGATTGATCAGTGTGTTTATTGGAAGCCAAACTAAAACTTCGGTAGGTTAGCTAGTTTTTTTTGCGGGATTCGATAATCATGGTTTCGTGGGACTAGTTATCATAGCCAGCGCCGAGCCGCACACTGGCTTTTTGGCATCCACAGTCTTGCTCACCAATGAATAATGACCGGGACGCTTTACTTTGCTGACAACAAGTGAATCAACTGCATTGCAACAGCAGCGATTGTACATTGGCCATGGCCATGTTGTGGGAAGGTCGCGTACAGAAACGTGATGGGACCATGCCTGTACACTGCCGATGTTGCTCGCCCCTGGGTTCTTGTCCGGGAAAACAGCACTTGCCAACGTTGACCTAGTTTGCTGGTTACACTTTTTTTGCTTCGCTGTTGCGTTAATTTGAACAGTGCGTTTTCCTAATCTACTCAACCGATGCGACATGAAGACAGTGTGACAGCATTGTATTTAATCTCGTCAATCGCATAAGTAGTGAAACGGTGAACGAAATCAATCATGCCAGTTTTGCATCCAGAGCAAGCGGACGGCGCATGCCAAGGAGTTCGGTGAGCATACACCCCCCCTGGGTATACTGAAGGGGGAACTCATAGATTTGTGATAGAATCTTGATGACAAAACTGCGTAATGTGATAAAGCGTTGTTTTCAGTCGTCAATAATTAAAGACGTTCAGTTCCCTGAAGTGAGCTGAATTTCCCGCTTGGTTCGCACTGGTCGTTTCACTGGTGTTTCACATCCTTTTCACCAGTAGTATGATGTCATGAGAGTTCTACACATAACGAATCAACATTGATTGTGAACTTTGCGAACAGCTGACTTGAATGATACATTTTAACTATGCAAATGTCCCACTTTGAACCGAAGCGGATAAATTGTATGTGAAGCTGGTGGGTTTATTAGCGTTTCGCCCACCATATAAACTTAATGCGGCTGACGGGATGAAGCGATTTTTTTATTCTCACTCCTTTAAACTATCTCCTTCCTGTGCCTTGTTCGGCCAAAGAGTTCTTTGAGGCGGACGGTCTGTGACCAAATCGACGTACTCTTGAGAGTGTCGTCAGTTCATCTATCGCGTGAGTTCTTTTCTCCGAACACGACTGCGATCATTTCACCATTACTCGTCTTCAGGTATTGCAACGCTTCGGAAACGTCAGTGTGCAAACGCTGAGAGTTTGATCGACCCAAATCAAAACACGGTTGCGTGAAAAAACCATTTCCTACACCCACTTGTCCGAAAACGTAAGAAGCAGCTCAGGAGGACAAAATGACAAACAACAAAACTTTCTTTAACATCTGCTGACAGCGGTCAGGTGTCTGAACCGCATAAGAATACAGAGAACAGTTCAGCATTGCGAGTTGTGTCGTTCACAGGGGGGCTTATGTTCCGGTGACGCACAGATGTTGATTGAGTGACTGGTAGAAAGGATCGTTTCAGCATCAGGGCTACTGCAGTCGCAATGAATCATTTGGCAGTATCAATTGTCTGATCTGCAAGCATCAGTTTCTGGTTTGGTCAAAACTAGCCTTGCAGTAGCGCTCTACGATTTTCAGCATTTAAGTCCATACCATGGGATCATCCACAGCTGAACGATTTGATTTGATACGAGATGGCTCAGTGGTAAGAGCGCGAATTTACTGACCGGAAGGTCCGTGGTTCGAACCCGACCTCTGCCTCTCGACTTCCCCTGTCCAGGTTTGGGCAACCTGACAGTATCCCAGCCCTCGTGCTTCCTTCTGGTGGCATGGCAGTTAGGCACCGCAATTGTGCTACAGCTGAACGATTTGATTCGACGGATCATCCATCCACAGGGATATCACATGGTAGAAGGACAGTTTCCACAACCAGATCGATAACAAACTAAAATCTGAATAGCGAGGAAGAAGAACCTTGTCTGACACGATTAGTTGTTTTTAAAGATTTGTGTGGACCTTCATTCATCTACGGGATTTCGCGTATGGCGTTTTAAGATTGGTGTATTTTGGGCTGGACACATGCTGGATAGGCACTTCCAGAGTGTTTGACGTTCAGTGGAAGGAAGAAAGACGGATTCTGGTTACCGTCCCTTTCACTGACGCTCTTCGAAAAAATGCTCGAATATTTGGTCTGCACACGCTCACTCTGCGCGAAATCCATCTTATTCTCCACCATTCTCACCCTATTTCCAACCAACCTTGCGCAAGATGAGACCGTAGATCGCCAGGCTGATGACACGCCTTTTACATTCCCCTTTTCAAGATTAGCATTACGGTGAAGCATCCTGTTTCTGAAGGTATCTTGTATTCGATTTATTACACAGCGCAGATTATTAAAGCTTGACCACATTCTTCGAAGGCTCGAGGCAGACCTGGTGTCCAGAACTTTTCCGCCTTTCAGAAATATTTGCGTTCTCTTCTTCTTTTCATTAGACATGTCTGACTGGGCTTCATATGCTATTTCCAACGAATGCATTGCGAGAAGCAAAACTAGTTGTTCTTCCAAATGTTCAGACTATCGTTATAGCCGACGCCTCTGTGATCATTTTGCAGATCCACCCTTTTCGGTGACAGTCTTGCTGACGGCCGATCAAGCCCGAATAAGTTCCGCCTGTTTCAGAGTTAGCATATGTTGCCGCCAAGAGAAGGTAGGATATAAGCAAACAACGCCGTTCTGCCGACCACTTCTTCAAAGGATGCGAATGCGCAGAGAGTTGAAGTTCATCTTTGCTGACGATAGCGACGGTCGAACTTGGTACAGATGAAGAATCTCTAGGTTTGATCCTTAGTTTTTTCTAAGCATTACCTGCTTTTTATGGAACTGTCGGATCGTTAGTCCGAGGTCCTTCGTGTGGTTTTCGGAAGAAACAACTTTCCAAAGGTGGAGGATCTACTGGTATTCCATAGGTTACGCCACTCAGACCATATGGTTCACATGCGTGAAGGCCGTCTACCTCACAGAACCAGATGTTTGCAAGGTCCTAACGATCTGGAAGTCTTCAGTCGGTCCTTTGGGAACCTGGTACAATAAACTCAGTCGTATTGTTAGTTGACATTTCTCCTGCTGAAGGCAGACTAGTAATGCGGGGTGTCGACCGAAGCACACAACTCATTGCACTCCGACTCCCTCAGATCCCCACATCATCATAACAGGGTAACAAGTCTATTCCAACCGACTGACCGAACCGTTACCTCAAATCCATAGATGCACCCTCCTTTCATTCGGCCTAGAACTAGTGTATCTCGGATGAATGGTTTAAGGCTGTATAGTTGAGTGGATCCTCAAGTGTTGTCTCTTTACATTCCGTATTTTTCCTTCTTACTGAGCAACTCCTTGGTCTACCCTGTACTGACGAAAACGATGCCTTACGCTAACTTTATAATTCGGAATGGCGTGCGGTACTAACTGGAGAAAGTGGCTGTCTGTTTCTCCGTGTGAACCAAATTTATGCTTAACAAAACCGCGCACATTTCTAGATGCATTATTTGATTCCACAAAGAGTTCTCCTCGAAACTATGTCCGCTCCCGATCTGCGTTTTTGAGTTATTATCCGGATCCGACGAAAGTGTCAAATCAATAGTACATACGCATGTTAGATGTCCTTTAGAAGAAGCAACTCCATGGGTTAAACCAGGCGTCAGAGCTTATTTATGTCATAGAAACTCTGCAACCACTCATTCGTAGGGTGGAAAAGACCCAAGGGAGTCGTTCCGTCACTCTTAGACGATTTTTTTGACAGTTCTGATAAATGAGTTTGCCTGTGGTGGCGTCTGCCATCTTTCTGGGTAGAGTTATCGGAAGGATGTGTACCGGTCACACAATCAATCGTACCACCGTAACAGTGGTACCGCCCTCATCACATAACTGTTCCAATCCCACTTTCTGTTCCTGTGAATGGGCTCCCAGTCAATTGTTCAAAGTACTCGTGGAGGAAAAAATAGATTTTGAGGCCTTATAATCAGCGGTTTGGCTAAGCGAGCTTTGTTCTTCACATAAACGTGACAATGCAGTCCACGGTAAGATTTGGCAATTCTCCCTGTAGGGCACAGTTTGGGGCGCAACACTAATCTTACTATTAATAATCGTAATAATCGTTCAGCCTTGTTCCCATGCAACCCGAGGGACGCACGAGGGCTGAGATACTGCCAGGTTGCCAAAGCCTAGACAGGAGCAGTCGAGATGCCTGGAGGTTGGGTTCGAACTACGAACCTTCTGGCCAGTAAGTACGCGCCTTATCCGCTGAGCTGTCTCGGCTCTTGCTATTATCAGTAGACCGCGTGAATAGTTTGTAACGTGCAAACAAAGGGATGCTCAGCTGCGCAAACCTCGGAACGCTGTCCTTAGTCAATCTTGGCGTGTATTGCGCTAGGTCACGGAGTCGATGGTTACATCAGTCGTCCCGGAGCCTTTGGATAGCCAAAGTCGATGACTATATTTGTAAAGGCATGCGGTTCGCTTTCAGATATTACCACCTAACATTATGGCGTCAACGTGATCCCTTGCATTGCTTTCGATCCACTAAATAGGCGTTTACTTCCTGTCCCTTGTTTTTGTTTTCATCCATATTGTTCTACTTGATGGCTTTGGTTATGTGTGCATGGGTTCAGTTTAGTTTTCGTAGTGTGGGACTGCGCGTACTCTCTTTCAGCCGCCAACTCGCACTCTGTAAACTGAGCTCTACATTGGCTTCAGATTGCACCAGCTGGTTAGCTACGGTGGCAGTATGTCCCGTTGTCATGGTTGCCGAGCGGTCGCGGCGGCAGAACCAGACTGTTCGCTTCTCATTTTCTATTTACATACAATCTGACACGCTCACGCGCTTTTCAATATTGCTGCGTGTATGTAGATGCACAAGGACACACACACACACACAAATACCACCCCCGAAGCTATTATCGTATTGACTGTCCAGTTTCAATTTCCTCTGTCCAGTACAACACTGCAACCTACTCACACTCGTTCAGTTGTTGCACTGGCAGAATGCTGCGGTATGTTGTGCTGCCACGTCGTACACAATCAGGGTCTGGCCCGTGCACGGGTGCCTCTTGCTCAACAGACAGGGCAACACGCTGTCGTCGTCGACATTCTGTATTCGAATCCGTTTATGCACCGGCAAACACATTTCGGGGGGGCGTGCATGCTGATCTGTCTCTTATGTGGATTTCCCTATGAATAGGAACCTGTTTCGCACGATTCGGTTGTAGTGCGTACATGTTAACAGAAATATAGATATAAGACCGTTTTGTCAGTTCGTTTTCCCTGTCACTTCGAAACACTTGCGTATCATCCGAGGCGGATCTGTCGGTCAGCAGTGGTTGAACAACTGGACGTCTGCACATAGATGGTAAACCAGAGGCGATTTGCGAATAGAAAGCTTCTAAAATCTGTGTAAACCATAGACGACGAGATCGGTAAGCAAACCTGCTAAGAGCCGTCGACGGGTCTAAACATAATGATTTACTACTGAACACGGACTCAATTCATTGCATCGGAGCGATGGTGTCATCGATCAATTCTCTCAGTATGCTCTACCTTTATCTTAAATAAATCACCTTAGCACCGGGGCCTCTCATTGCCTCGCCATTTAGGACTAATAGATAATAGGGCGACAGAGTAGCGAGCGGTGCTGCCAAGGTGTGACTATGAAATTGAACAAGTGTGGATCAGGAACTGGAGATACTGTCACTCTAGTGATAGTCTGCTGGTGCGTATTTCGACAGTGGACTCCAAATTTTTCTGCCCTACCACTCGATGTCTAGAAAGCTTCCATCGGTCCATTCTTCCGTAACTTGCTCTTGATTTGGTAACAGCAGCGTCCTCATCTACACTTAAGAAAATTAACGAACTACTTTGTCACTCTTTCAATATTCCCAATCTATTAATTATTTTCGCTAAGGTAGTTATTCTTATCTTATCTATGGTGGATGTTGGTTTTCCATCAGTCTCTTCGCACATTCTGGTTATTCCCACCGATAAACTCAAGTTGCCAAGGCACATACCGAAAGACTTGTTTGTTCGCCACCTGTCATAAATCACTTGATAGTTTGGTTCTCGCAACACGTTAATTAAGGTTTATGCACTTGAAATGAGCACATTCATTGAGATGACCTTGAACTGTTCATTGACCCAGCCCCTTGCCTATAAACCTGATTGGATTCGTAATGTGAATCACTTGATTTGCTGCCACAGGCGTTAATGAGTTGTTTTCTGGTCAAATCATGTGGAAAGACGACTCTATAACGCAGTGTAGTAAGTAGTGTTGGTTCTCATGGTCGTTTGACTTGACTGCTTTGTGATTTACCCCTTGACTAGACTATCCTGTGGTCGGAATTCATTATTTATTCATTTTCCGCCCGTTTTGTGAGTTGAAAATGACATTAGGGCATTCAACATTTTCTCTCCAGAGAGACTCTTTTCTCCTGAGGGAGGTGGTCTCGGTTTGAGTCGTTGCTAACCAAGAATGTTGCTGTCTCCTGTGATAGAGTGGCCTCGCTTGGAGTGGAGATGAATTACTCTACTCTGGCCTATCCATACATGTAAGGCTCCATAACTAGTATTTTGGCCTCCATCGTAGACCACTCTCATTTAGCCGTCGTCGTTTTGAAATTCCACGAACTTATTTCTTGTGATTTGTTGCAAAATACCGCTTTACTCGGAATTTTTTCCCTCAGTCAATTATGCCCCAGATACCTTTTCTTGACTGTTACAGACCTGCGTGTGCCTATCCACAATTCGTCCAAAACAATCTTCAGAATGGTCAAGATCTATACGCTGACCGTGAGGGATTCGGATTTGGCATTGTTTGTAACCAGAACCCATCAGTCCAAACTATCCAGTCTACGTCTGGCCTGTACTCCATGCCTGCCCCGGGTCCGGCTGGTATGGTAGGAAATTCGGGCACACAGCATTTCCAAGCTGCATCCGCATTTTCCACCCAAACCTATTCCCAAATGCCCCCTTTTTCCACTCAGATGCCTGCAGAAGTGATGCCACAGGGGGCACTGGCACCGTCATTCCAGACTCAGCAGCCCGCTTTCCAAACTGTTATCACTCCAAGTGGTGAGAAACTTATCTCCTCAAATCTTCCGCCTGGTTATGCTCGCGGTTCCAATTTGAACGGACCAATAAATCAGCCGACCTCATCTAGCTACGGACCGATAGTTGGCGGACCGGGTAATGCATGTAACTCCGTACCACAGCAACGGCTGCCGGCTGGGACAACCTTAGCCCCTGTAGGAAATGGACGAAATTTGTCACAATCCCCAATGACTGTTCGACCTGGCTGCACCCGGTCAGCCTCGGGAATCGCGGATTCCAATGGTTAGTCAGTTTTCTTTTTGTACAAGTGATTCTCTTTCTTGTCATTCATCGTCCGCGCAGTACGGTCAGTGGTGCACTATACTTCGTAAGTTACCTGCCGTAATGGAATAAATTAGCGCATCTTCATCACTAGTCTTGAACGCATAAAGTAGCATGTCCGTCTCATAGTTTTAGGCATCTTTTTGTCCTGTATACCCGACGGCGTGCCTCTTTTTCCCCAAAACAATGTCGTGTTCAACTTTGAGTCTCCTTCACCTAGGTATGTTGATCGGAGCATTCCCGTCCCTGGAAAGCCATTGTATTGTTGCACGACAAACTATTCTTACTGCATGTTTCTTTCTAGGGTTCGCGAATCAATCTATGTATACGCCTTATCCGCCCGGTAGTAATGCGAACAATGGAGTCAATGTGCAGATCCCATACACAATTTCTATTTCAAACACGGCTATTCCTTCTACTGTCTCACCGGGTGGAAACAAGTCCAACATGCCTCCTATGGCTCCTTACCACTCTGCTCAACCTCTTATGCCTCAAAGTGCTTGTGCCGGCACTGGTCATATGGGACGATCTCCGTGTTGTCCAGCTGGAGCTCCAACAATGCCGCAGGGAACTGCTGGGTACTCAGCACAACAACCGAGACCACCAATTTGTTCGTCGGCTTATATCACTGGTAGCTATCCTGTTCAGCACTATGCCTCTTCCGCATCCTTTCGTGCGGGATCATGCACACTGTCTGGGACGCAGCCACCTTCACTAGTTCAACGACCATTACAATCTCCGTCGCCGCAGGTTAGCAAAGAATCTCCTGGCCTCAGTGGTGTGCAGGTTCATCCCTCAATAGCTCAACAGTCCGCACAGCTGCAATCATCCCAATTATCTGTTTGCCCATCCACCCCATCAGACTCCTCGAATCCTTGCTCATCCTACCCGTCTACCGTGAACTGCAAAGGCCATGGACTCCCAACTCCTAGGTCTGGTAGCACTGGCCCGTCGGGACCAATGTTCAACAATGTCACCGGGTGTGGTTTGCCATCCAATATGGTTGGGCCCCACACCTCTATCACTCCGCCTGGAAGCATTGTTTTGAATGGTCCAGGTCAGCCACTGGGGCAGTCAACCGTACTGGGTGGCTGCCTGCCCATCGGATGTGAAAGTGACGTAAAGGTTAGTGTTCTCACACAGATTTCTGTAGTTGGCCTGTCTTAGTTTTGCTTTTTGTCTCTCATGTTGGCAAAGTCGTTTTCGGTTTATTCCATTCTGACTCTCGTTTGACTTATTTATATTCGAGTAGTTGTTCATGCCCTTTACCACTCTGTGGGCTTCTGATATTTTGGAGTGCCAGAAATTTCACTCGTGCCTGTTAAGAGCGGACCCTGGACGTTAAAAAAACGAACCAAAACCCACAGTTCCGATTTTTTTACTCCATTGCAAAAGTAAGGCTGTGCACGAAATCTTCGTCTTTGATCCATTAAATGGCTTGTTTGTATGTTTGGATGAGCTTTTGTGACTTGTGATTCAGCTAGTCTCAACCACTCAGCTTACAAACCCTATGTTCGTGTGACCTATCTATGGAAAGCTGATCCGGTTGTCCAACTAACAGGCAGGTTATTGGTCGACTCGTTCACCCACATCTGGATCTGGCCAAGTCGGTGTTCGATGAGCAGTTTCCTGTCGAGGAGACTAGGGGATTTATCTAGGTGTCTGCTCGATGATAAGGATTTCTTGTGGGAGCGCGGAATGATAGGAACCGCATTACACCCTTTCTGCACTGGGAGATGAGGTATCGGTCTCATCCGGGTGTCTTGAATAGGCTGAATTTTCTGCCTCGTCTAGAGTGAACGCAGTGGATATCCAGTGATAATCTTACAAATCCGGGACGGTGGCATGCCAGTGCAGCGTGATGAACCTACTTAATGGTCAACAGCCTTTGTCATCTGGGTCGTTATAAATGAGCCGCCTGGCTAAATCCCAATAACAACTACAAAATAAAACAATTCTCCGGTCAAGGTAAATTTCAATTTAGTAACGGAAATAATGACACTTGTTGGTAATGAATGAATGTCGACTTATTGCATACTTTTCCACTTCATTTTTCAGCTTCGCTACCATTAATTTGCATTATACTTGCAACACGTTCGAACGACTGGTGAATTGTGCGTACGGTGGTCTACGTTTTCGGTCACATCCAGTCCTGAAGAGTTCGTTGATTTACACAGAATAGTGTGTCATTAGCGTCTGTATCATCGACTGCTTTACAATGCAGCTGAAATAGAGCATTTTCACCGCGATGTTTCCTCTGTGTGTGGGGTTAAGCTGATTTTCAAGAAATTAGAATCTCAACTCTATAACTTCTTCTACCGACAGTCTATGGTGCTATCGAGCTACTACTCGCCTCTGGTTTTTACCTTGAACGAGAGAAGTGGAGATTTCGTACCACTGAAATTTTTCTTTCCACAGGAGTGTTTCCTTTTGGTTAAACCAGACTGTCTCCCGTGATTTTCGTGCTTAAAGACATCTATCTATTTGGAGTGGTTTACCAGTGTTTCTCTGTCCAAACTATGGTTGCAGTGGCTGGCAACAACAAGCCTTCCCGTAAATAGAGCAAAAGGCATTGGTCACTATAGTGGTTACTTGTGTACCATTGATAAATTTCGAATTGCATGTAGGGGACAAACGCTCGAGAAGAGCGACGAGCACTTACTCTTGGGAGGGATGACTGTAACATTTTTGTTTCCGAGTTTGTTACCGAAATCGGTGCACTTTTCCGGCTTGACTCCTTCACCACTGATCCTCGCTTTTGCTCCTCCGTCCTTCTCACCAGTCAAACAAGTGACTGAACTGAGCATGTCTCATTCTGTAGCAAACTTCTGTGTGTTTGAGTAACCGCGCTTGGTTCTTTGCAGAGTAGGAAGGTGCTTCTGCTACTCCAATTTTTGCTGAGGAGCTTGAGATACCTTAAACAGTAAGGCGCAAGCTACCGGTCGAGGGGTCAGTGGTTCGAGTCGATCCATGACCTTTCAATTTCTCATATCTAGTATTTAGCAACTTGACGGTCCCTTACTCATGTTGTTCTCTTCGTATTACATAACAGCTGTGCTCTAAGAAATTGCCACAGCTTTTGTCTGCACTCGCGTGTTATTTACCCATTGGGGTACCTCGAGGGGAGGCTACTTCCTTGGAGGGTGCTCAACAATTATCCTCGACTGGTGCAACATTGTGCCATTTCCATTTTACGTTATGCTCTGCCTCGAAGGTATCACCATGCTTGCCTGGTGAATCTGTGGCAACCTAGTGGGTCTTCTTATTTGGTCGGTCTAACAGGAACCTTCCGATCTGTGCAC
Source organism: Opisthorchis felineus (assembly GCA_004794785.1). NCBI lineage: Eukaryota > Metazoa > Platyhelminthes > Trematoda > Opisthorchiida > Opisthorchiidae > Opisthorchis > Opisthorchis felineus. The sequence goes on from SJOL01008593.1 coordinate 308,204, forward strand.
TCAACCTGTGGCTCCGTTTTCTTCTGTCTTCTCTGGATGCGTGTATATTTCTTCCTTACTCTCGTCATCCTCGGTACTACGGGGGGTGTAATGGTGTTTAGTGAACCAATTTAAGTTCTGCAGTTCACATACTACCACGTGACTTCGTCCCGTCGCAGCGTGAAGCACTGTGTAGGCTAGCTGCATTAAGAGCCGTTGGGACGTGTCTGCCAGTGAAAACTACTGACCACCTAGAGCCGAGTTTAAGTCTTTCGTGAGGCCAAATGAACAGTTTTTGTATGCATGTATGTATGTAATCGAAGTAACCAGGTGAACTTTGTGTGCGTCTGACGCACACATTCACACTGTGCCTCTAGCGATCGTTACCTTATTTTTAACCAGGTATTTTATCTCCTCACGTGGGCGGGATGGGTAAGTATTATTTAACGCTTGAGAAGTCGCATATGTTTTTCAGGCGCCTACATCAAGCGGTTGCGAGATGGCTCAGTGGGTAGGGCGCGAATTTACTGACCGGATGGTCCGTGGTTCGAACCCGACCTCTGCCTCTCGATTTCCCCTGTCTAGGCTTGGGCAACCTGGCAATATCCCAGCCCTCATGCTTCCTTCGGGTGGCATGGCAGCTAGGCACCGGGTGTTACAGCTGAACAATTTTTTTTACATCAAGTGATTCTGAACAGTAAGATTGATCGATGACTTCGTGCACTCTGATTGCAAATCATTCCCTAATACGGTACCTTTTCGGGTATCCCTCCATCACAGCTCTCATCTGGCGTACCGGATGGCTGCTATTTGCAATCGCGACCCATGTCTTCTGGACCCCGGGATCCAAGCATCTCCACACTTACTGCCAATGGACCTATGGGATCGTGTTCCGATCTGCTCATGTCGTCGACGTTTCCAATGTCGAACAATTTGAACGCCTCCAATTTAGTGTACGCTCCCAACCAACAGCAGGTGAGTATCAGACCGGGCGACTCGGGTTGTGGACATTCTGATTAATTTTCGTCCAGTTCCTCCTACCTGCAATTTCTTCCGTTGCCGTAGTTTCTCCCCTACTACACTGGTGGCAGGCTGGTAATACTTGCGTCACTTAGACTCAACGGAACCGTTTGATTGAGAAGGTTGTTCCATTCCAGCGACTAAGGGTACGATGAGCATGTTTTTTCTTATGACTCTTGTTGTGGCGCTTCGAAATGCTATTTAGAGCCACCGCGTTTTGCTACGACTTCTCAGGTGACCGAATACACGGGAAGATGATGTGGTATGATGATGATTAAACCAATAAGTATGTTTGTTATCTACTTCATTTTGAACAGAGATTGGACTTAATCGATTTGCCGTGAATAATACACCTGAGAGATGCAAAATCCTATTGGACCCACCCATGAACTAATGATCAACTCAGCCGCCTGGTCAGCTAACAATGGCCTTTATTATTTATATGTTAACTGCATGTTGATTAAGGCTCAGCTGCAAAGTATTGATCAGCGTGCCTCGTGAAGTGTTTTCCCAGTCCGTGCGTTAGTGACAAGGTTTCTGCGTACTAATGCGGCAAAATGGGGGCGTTGCACACTGTTAGAAAAGGTCAAATATAGTGCTTCTTCAAATAGGGACCACCTCATCTCGATCCTGCGGACTTTCCCATTGAATCGGTGTGTAAAATGCCCCCAAAGAGTGACCCTAAAATTCTTGAAGCTTCGGTCCTTCCCAGCAAAGACCGCCTTTTTCTGAAACTGGGGCACGTGAACACTATTTGGCAATGCAGCTGATTTCTCGTTACTTAGCTTTACACCTGAACTAATAGGTAGGCCAATGGCTTGTCTGTAGTATAACGAATCATGAGGCATATCATTGAGCGTGACCTCAACGGTCGTAAGCCCGGTTAGGGCTACGGAACCACATCCGGCTTTCTCAATCGTTCAGCTGTAGCACCCATTTCGGTGCCTACCTGCCATGCCACCAGAAGAAAACACGAGGGCCGGGATATTGCCAGGTTGCCCAAGCCTAGACGGAGGAAGTCGAGAAGCCGAGGTCGGATTCGAACTACGGACCTTCCGATCAGTAAATTCGCGCTCTAATCACTGAGCCATCTCGCCCCCTAGGGCTACGGACACTGACGGGTATTCACTTATTCGATGAAAGCTCAGTTGAGTGGGCAGCAAATAGGTTAAGTAGACCAAGTCGGTAGGCAATCATGTGAAGGTAGTTTGGTCGGATCGAAAATGCGCCACGCTGCTCTGCTGAGTCAATCTTAAGCTGTTGATGATTAACGCTGTAGAGGTTGCAGTGTCGTCGAAGTTTAAAGAAGGCACATCTTCCACTCACTGTTATCTGAAGATACTTTTGTAGTCTGCTCATTGGTACACATTTCTACGGTTCTCCAAAGATCGCAGGAGTTTCTACCTGAACCGCTACAAAATTTTACCAAAGGAGTTCCGAGAAAAGCGTTTTGGTTGTAGCTAAAATAAAGGTAACCGTATTTGTCTGCTAAACAATTCTATTGAGCATTCGTCCAAAGTGACCCCGGTGGCATGGAGTTCAAAACTGAATATTTAACCGTACTAGTTGGTATGCCAAATTTCATTATTCTATGTATCAGGCCACCGGAGGAATCAACGTATTTCGTGCACTAAAACCTTAACAACCTTCAGATACGGCTCAAATTATCCATGTCCAGTAGTCGCACATCAATAACCGGTTGCCTAAATTTACCTTGTGGCCTCAGGCTTGGTTCCTTTTACACAAACTAAACGAATTCTTGATTGTCGTTCTGATTCCCTTTCCTCAGATTATCTTAAAATTCTCGTCGTCATTGTCCTCGGTACTTGTTCTAGGCTGCACCGTAACGACTGACAAAATTCGACGAATGTCCCACATTAGTAAAAGAAAACGATGTGTGTGCTAGATGACCGTCCCTGTCGTCCGGATAAGCACTACTTCTCATTTGGTTTGGTACTGGCTGAAGTCACCGGTCTATGTTTGTTTGCTTAGCTGTTTTCATCGGACACCGTATTCTTAAGAATGCACAGAGTTACAAAGCGATTCATCAATAAAAGATCGGCAGGTGGAGTATGATAGGCTTGCATTAGCACCCCTGAGATATAAGACAGCTAAACCCGCGGTGTGGCTAGAATTTACTTGTCGTTGTTTAGACGAAAACAGACCATTTTGGTCTGCAAATGGCTCCAGCATTCTGGAATGATAAGCCCGCAATGATGCTAGAAATGATTTTCTTGGACAGTCGTTTTGCTTATAAACCAGCACCAACTTACTATGTATGTCTCGGCTACATCTTGTGCGTGGTGCGTGTCCACCGCGTGCATCATGACCTTCAATTGTTTACTTGCCTCCATATGGTTTGACAATTCTGAACCAATAGTTGGATGTGCCGTTCAGTCCTGTCTACTCGCTGCCCTAATTTCCTCCGATCCGCATTGGGATAAAGAGTTTTCAGCTGGTTGTACACTCGGCTGAGCTCGAACCGCATGTGATCTTATCGATCCTGTTCAGGTTGCATCGGTGTGGCTTTGGGTCAAAAACATATCGTCCGCCAGAATTGAATTAGTTTTGCTTGCAGGTTTGCGTTTGCTTCCCCGCTTCATAAGGGCTTTATACAGATGGATCCATTCCACCATCACCATTCCACACGTCACAGATTTTCGTTTCACTTCATTTCCTCGATCACGATATGTCGTAAAACTACTTCGACGTTGTTCGGTTTAATGTTACTTAATGCTAACTCGTTCCACCGTTAATTTTAGATCCCTATCCTTCCTGGGGACTTTGATGCTATGAATTCCAACCCATCCCCAATGATGATGATGACAATGAACTCCTCATCCCCTGTACCTGGAGGACCTCTTATGAACGGTGCTGCACTTCCCACAGGGGTCATGAACATTGCCATGGCGAATTCCGCTCCGGCTCCGCCCCCTTATCATCAGACGGCTCCGACCAGTAACTGTCGATCGTTGGGTTCTTCTATTTTCTTCGGTACCTCTGCGATACCATCGGTTACTGGAGCCACATCAATACATTCGAATGGGGTCACCGTCCTACCTGATGGTAGTGCCGCAATGACTGCGGACAGGCATTTTATGAGCATACCTGGAGATAATACTATTATCACAACCGGGGGCAAGCAACAGCCATCGGGCACTACTAAGACTGCCCGACCTAAACGCACCCGATCAAATAAGGTGAGACTTTTATCTTCTTACATCCTGTTCACGCTGGTTGTAGTATTGCTGGTCCGTTATGAGACTCTTTTTGTTCCGCTTTTTTGCGTCATTTCAACCGGTTATCTTTGAAAATATCGTACTTCAAAGCGCACCGGGCTTCTGTCACTTGTTCGCAAGTGATTCGAAGTGATGCAAAGTTATCCATATGCTACCTGTGTCCATAGTCTCACCGCTTTCTAATCTGTCCCAGGCATTCGGTAGGCCTAATTTGTGTCAATCAATTTTTAATACGCATATCACAAACTTTTGTTTTTCTGCGAGACGCACACATACACGGGGGGAGCTTCGTTTCCTTAGTACAGTTGAATGCAAAACTCTTCCTTGTCTATACAACGGTTGTTTGCACCTCTCCTATTGTGTGCTGGTGGCGATCGCCTTTGTATGTGTGTACTACTGCTGCCAGTCCATTTGATACACGCCTATGCACACACACACACACATACACCACTACATGCTCTCCCTCCGAACGAGCTAAATTGACCATCATGACTCCCCGTTCAGTCATTCGGCCCCAGTGCGGCGTCTGGTCCCACCTCACGGTCGATCGACACAAGGTTTTGTGCTGTCTATACAAACCCAGACACACACACACACACACGTCGGTTTGGCTATCATTGTCGGTCGTCTCGTGTGTCAACCGGCTGCAACCATGTTTCCAACCGACCGAAAGCGGACATTTTATGACTGCACCTGATAGGCCTCCTTTGTTCTTTCCAATTAGCTCAATAGGTACCGTTTTATGCTAGAATGCCCAGTGTCAGCTTGGATTCGAGTTGTTCAAGGAAGCAGATACCGAGCTGAGTTGTCTATTCTGCAGACCACACCTGTGTATTTTCCGCTCTTAATGCTGCCACCTAACTCAGCTCATTTCCCTAGCACTAATCACATGCCTCTGTGCGGTTTATATCGACAATACTTTAGTAACAATTTCTTGTACACTGTATTTTATCAACCTACGATTATTATTATTTTTTGGATTCGAATAGCCGTTGTAATTAAAACAGTACTGACTCTCACAATTCCAAATGTAATGGAGAAGACCATCGCATGCACCACCAGACCGAACAACTCCTCCTAGGAGAAGACACCTTCCAGGGTGTCAAAGTATATTCTTTATGAGGTATTTCTTCCTGGGACTAGGAATGCACCTACCCAGGCTTTTTCATGGATCACCAGCTTCTAACTGAGTCAAGAAAACACCACCAACTGTACAGATTACCATAAGCGTCATAATAGTAAGAATAGCCATGACGGAGCAATGCGCATATTTATCGCGAAGCCACAACCAGTCTTGCGCCACCGTTAGTGTAACCGAACTTGTAGTCTTTATGTATCTTTTATATGTATATATTCTCGGATTTCCGTGCTATTTGACCTGACCTCTCTGATCCACTAACTTGCACTATTGGTCAAATCACGTGATCGGAAGGTGCGGTGAAACAAGTAGAATAAAGAACTCGATACGCCTTTGGTAGGAGCCATATGACAATGTCTACACTGAGACCCTGAAACTTCAGACGTATCCTGGCGTCCAGGAGCGTTAAGTCGGATTTCACACCCTATCCGAACTGAAGGCTGTTTTGACTCTCAAATTAGCGTCCTGCAGCGTGAGGAACCCGTGTACTGGTGGTCAGCTACTGTCATTTAAATTAGCATTGATCTTCGCATCATCTAGCTGAACTCAAATGTGTGCCGCAAAAAGAGACATTTTTCACACTTTCCCTTAATTTAACAATGAAGACAATGGGAATGATCAAAAGACTGACAATTTCTTCCCGATCGACGGCGGAACGTGTGCAATCCAATCGCCAAGCCCAATACATCGACCAACTCGATGTGTTTGAAGTTATTGTCTGTTGCTTTTCCTGTTTTCCAGCTTCAGGATCATCGGAGCGTGCTGCAGTCGGCACGTGCACCCACGTTTATTGTTATGCGTCTATTCTCGGCGAAAATATCAGTCAAGCCAAGTCGGCCTATTCAAGAAGACCCCGACAGCGCGATGGGATAGTGAATCACTAGTATGCTTGAGAGAGCTCGGTAGTTAATATATGTGACTACTGACAGGGAGGTCTATGATGCGAACCCAACCCCAACGTTTTGATTGCTCCTATCTAGGTCTGGGCAGTTGGGTAGCATATCGACCCTCGTACTTCATTCGTGTTGCACAGTAGCTATGTGCCTAAACGGTGCCACCGCAGGACGATTATTATTTGATGTCACAGTCGACCATCATATATGGGTTACCGGCGTAGGCTATTTTCCTTGTGGCGTTTCCCCTTGGGATTAAGTTGGATGTTTTTGGTGGTGTTTGCGCGAAGTGGGTTACAGTAGAAGGAGGTTTCGTGCCAAAAAAGTCTCCTCAATGTGGATATTTCTTTGTCCAGAGAGAATAGACAGGCAGCAGGAAAACCGATGCGAATGTGGGAGTGAAGTCACCCTGAATAGTGCTACACTCGGTAACCTTCATCGCGACTCATAACTGAAAAATCCAATTTTTTCGATCCCATGGTTAGATTTCTGAATTTCATTGGTTGGCCTCTAATCACCAGCCCAATTGTTTGACATTTTTACTAGTGGTATTTACATAGGGCAGTGATCGGTCCTGGAAAAGCAATCCGCCACGCGCTTCTTCCCCATTGACCTGTATACTCAAGTATAACCAGTAAGTCGAGATGCTGTTTCAATGACTATTTTACTGAACCGCAATCGTATCCCCCTGATTGTCAGCCAAAGGCCCTTTAGGCTGTAGGGCCGGACGTCACCTGCTCGAACCAGTGAGGCGCTCCGCCGCGCCCACTGAAGCGACCGTCCTTTTAATCCATTTGTCGGTATGCTATTGTCCTTCCTTCATGTCTAGTGGTTTGTTACTATGAGAAGATGCACTGTCTGCATGTGTGCCAGAGCAGATTATCTTCTTACAGTATCACTGGATATCGGTGCGAATAGAATTCTCAGAATCACAAGACTTGTTCTAGATGACAATATGTGATTCACGAGTTAACAGGTTAAGCATAGAACTCGCAATTCATTGAATTCTGACGACTATCAGTCCAGTTCATGACCTGTTCAGATGGAGGTCAGTCATCCAGGGCAACGGTTGCACCCGTTGTCCAAGTGTACAGCTACTACATCGTCAAAAGTGCGCTAAGTCATACTTCATCAGTGGATGGTTTGCAATCACAGCGTAGTCGACGCTCGAATACATTTTAGTCCCGATTATGTCGCTTTCAATATGTACCTTTGTGAGAGTACCTCCTCTCCGGGAATAGAGTTGACGATACTTCTCTGCAGTGGCCACTCGATTAGCTTGTTTTTGAGAAGACGTTTCCAGAGGAGCTAAGGATGGCCAAGCCGGATCAATACGACACACACTCAGCTCTCTGGGCGTTTTGAGAACAAGATGTCCTTCATTGATCGTAGCCCGTTCATTCTCAAATGAACCTTTCCAGGCGAGTGTTGCTTACGGCTAGAACAGCGGAAAATGGAATATCGTCCGACGCGTAAATAGTTTTTTATTGAGCTGTATGATTTCCGCGATTGTCCTAACAAGGTGGAATAAACCTTGTTCTAAAACTAGCTTCTTGACCGAATATCACCGATTAGGTTGCTTAAGTTCTACGATAGCCCACCACCGGTTGCGTCTCTCTTTGGGTTAGTCATGTAGGCGTAGTCCCCGAGTTTCTACAAGCCTTATTTCTTACTTGAACACCAAATTCTACACAAGTGGAATTATGCACTCATTTGCAAATGAATTTATTGTTAACCGGAGACTCAACTGAATGTCAACCGAATCTCTCGTGTGTAGTAATCTGCCACTGAATGTGCTGGACAAAGACCGCTTTTTCAAAAAACGCTATTGTCTACAGAAAAACTACAGTTTATTCATAGGTGTTTTCTCGGAATAAAATTTCTCCGCGAGGCTTCCAAAGTAACTAAATTCATGTAGATCACTTCCCACATTCGTGGAAACACCTGGAAATTGCGCACTCCATGCGTGAAGATAGAGTAACCTTTTCAACTATTTTGTGAATGTTTGGAAGTCCCTATTCATCCTATGTATCGTCGTTGATAACAACACTCTAAAGCCGTCAGTTTATTCAGATGAAACCTGGTAATGTATAGAAGAAACGTTAGACAAGGAGCAGGGCCTAGTGCTGTTTTACCACAAACGCCCGACAAGCCTAGCACTAGTCTACCTCAAACACCCGAGATGCCCACATCTCTGGCACTCAGTGAGACAATCTGGATAGAAGTTGACAGCAAAACTGTGACCTTGAACGAACAGAACTAAATTAACGTGATGTAAACTGTTCCAAGGTAAAAATAAGCCCGAAGTGTACTAAAGGGAAAATCAGATCGGTATGGAAGGGATAATCACATCCAGAAACGAGTGGAAATCCCAGGTCATTAAAACCTCCCGAAGGGTTTTGTTGCGCGAAGTGCAAACTCATGAACCTGTTTCGAACACCTATCTACCCTTGACACCCAAATGACAGAAAAATAGCGACAGTTCTCCTGTAATCGATGTGCTGTTTCAACCAGTTCCTCAACGGTAAGCACCCGTCTCTGTGTGCTTCACTGGTGCATTTCCAGTGGTAATCAACATGTCTGTGTTCTAAGGAAAATCACCATCATCGTCATCATCAGCTGTTAAAATCGGGTACTTGTCGTACAGTGGTTATAGCTGCCATCGCTTCGTTCTTTGGGAATGTGAGCTAGATAGCTGCGCATTTGAAGCGGTAGCTGGTGTCATTTATGCATAGATACATGGTTGTCAGTGGACATTTCATTCCGAAGATTGGGAAGAGAGCTGTGCTTTGAAGGCAATAGCTTGGATGCAAGAGCGCCACTGAGGGCCTGACTGGGCAATGTCTGACAGTGTCTCTAACAGCTGATGTGCCCCGTCTGGGGGTCCCCATCCAGGGAGACGGCAATGACCGGCTCCTCATACTTCCATACTTCGCTGCCAAGTCATTTTTTGACCTCCCCTGGCTCGTTTCCACCCTTCGCGTGGCTCTGCAAAAAGATTCCTTCGAGGAAGTCAGTTGACTGGCATGCGGAGCACGTGGCCAAACCAGCGTAACCTATGCAGTGTGATCAGTTCATCTATCGAGGATGATTTATTTCTTCCGAATACCATTCGACGTACTTTAGCATTGCTGATCCCGTGTTCCCACCAGACTCGGGCAATGCTCCGAAGACATCGATGGTCAAACACTGAAAGTCTTTTAAAGTCCTCGGCGCGCAACGGCCAGGTTTCTGATCCGTATAGTAGTATGGAGCGCACAGCAGCATTGTAAACTCGACACTTGACGGATAAGCTGATGCAGGTTCACAAAAGCTGCTCTGGCCCTCCCAGTATGGATGGAAATATCCTCTTTCGCTAGACCACCCAGATAGACAAATTTGTCTACTACCTCAAGTGGCTCAGCCACAAGCATGAGGCTAGGGTTCGAGCTTACCCAGTCTTGCAGTAGCACTTTACACTTTGCCGGTGTGAAGCGTATGCCAAACCGTAGGACGGAAGTATTTAGATTATTTAAGATTGTTTGCATTACCACGGGGTCAGATCCAAGAAGAGCCATGTCGTCTGCATGCTCGATGTCTGTGGGCGGACGCCCTGGGAGAACTTTGACCCCACAGGCAGTAGAGGCTGGTAGTGAGTCCTCCATAATCGTATCAATGATGAAGTTGAGGAGGAATGATGAAAGAGGACAGCCCTGCGTGACATCACTTGATGTGGTGAACTCAGGCGACAGCTTCCCGTAAACCTTCACACGGCCGTGGGAGTTGGCGTACAGCACCTTAAGGAGGGTCAAGAATTTATGGGGGATACTTTTGCTCCACAGACACTGCCTAGTGCCATAGTGCCTGACAGTCCACAGAATCAAAAGCAGCTTTCAGATCATTGTTGGTTGCTGGAAACAGTGTCGCTCTTCAGGAATCTGTTGGGGGGTGAAAACGTGATCGATGCATCCTCTTGCAGGACGAAAACCAGCTTGGTTTTCGCGGATTTGCCTCTCCCTGTGTTCAGTCAACCGTCGAAGGATAAGACCAGAGAAGACCTTTGATGCCACAGCTACCAGGCTGATTCCACGGTGGTTTTCACAGCGTCCGCGTACCATTTTTGAAGACAGGGATTACTGTCGACATGCCCCATTCTGCAGGCACTTTCTCTTCATTCCATATGGCACAAATAAGCTTTGTCAGATGGGTCACCAGGGGTTTTCCGTCTTCTTTGAAGAGGAATGGATACAGACCGTCTGGTCCTGTTGCCTTGTCACTTTTGAGTACCGATATTGCGTACTTTATTTCGGCTCCGTGTCGGGCGTTTAAGGTTTACATTCCATTCGTCCGTATGCACTATCTCTACAGTCTGTGTTGCGGAAGGCCAGCTAAACTGTTCTTCGAAGGCCCATCTTTCCAGTCGACGTTTTTGCGAGTGAATTAATGAGGGTCTTTTTCACTTATCGTGTCACTAACTGCTGCTCTCCTAGAACCAGTCGATCGTATCAGTTGGTAAAGGGTACGGCTGTTTCCGGTACCATAAGCCCTCTCGATCTCCTGGGCTTTCAATGTCCACCAGAGCTCTCGGTCTTTCCTTGGGCTGTTCACTATTTAGCGTTTGAGGGATTTGCGCGCGCCGTCGTACTCGTTGCCTCTTGGTGCAGATTTCCTGGCATCAATCAGGACTAGCGATCTTGACGATATCCAATTGATTGTATCAGGGACGTCGGACAAACAGCGCTGAACGCCGCTAGCACTGCTCCGTTCACATTTTCTCATGCTTCATCCACGTGCTCCCTACCAGTACCGTATTAGTTTACTGTTGAGTGTCGTTGAGCTAGCTGAGGTGGATACTGTTGAGCTATGGTAGTTTTTTGAAGAGGGTGGATTGGCATGCTTCTTGATGACTTGTGGTGTCCTGAGGGGAAACGAGCTGTCAGATGGGCATGCACCATGGTGTGATCGGAATCAATTAGTGTGCCCTAAAAGAAACGGCAGTCTTGGACTCTGGCTCTCCACCGGTGGCTGATGGCCACGTGATCCAACTGGGTCCACTTCGAGTTGCAGTTGATGGCCGCCAGATTACACGATACGAACGTTTGTGCTGAAAGTTCGTGCGGGCGAGAAACATTTAATGATCGGCACAATCTGTTGTCTGTGCGATGAGCATCGACTCCAAATCGACCACCCGGATTTCCACTCGTTCCGGTGAAAACGACGTCACTTGTTATATCAGTTACACCACAGCGGGCGTCGTCATGAGCCACTTCAGCGTGTTGAAACACTGTTTCGTGTCCGACTTTTCGTGGGATTCGCCTGACCCATTAGGAGAGGAAAACTCATTCTGACTGTAGTCTGTATTTGCCATTTTTATTATTCCAACCCATCCCTCGGAGAACTTTGCTAACTATGGTTTCTATGATTGCACGACTTCTCACAATTGCGAGTTTCTCCCCAGTTTTGACGCTTCCGTCATCGGAGAGCTGCAGCTCAGGAATATGGGACTTACGGTTGATGCAGTACACCATTTGGATGTTTTAGACTTCCGACAATGTTGTCCACATGGTTCATTTAAACGATACAACAAAGTACAAGATTATACTAACCAATCATCGGGATGTCTCTAGATCCCATGTCGCGCGAGCATGGGACATGCGGTTTTAAGCTATCCCCGCTTATTTCCACTATGTGAATCGGCTGAACGAAACACTACTTTCAAAAAAACCAGAATGCGATCGCAGTTACTTTTTTCGACTTGACTGGAACCCAAACTGGTCACCATGGTGAATCGCAACGTCCCCAGATGGTGAGGCGATGGTGTGCTTCAGAATGCATTCCAGTGTTTTTTCTTGCATAGGAGTGTAATTTATCCGGAACGTGTGTGCGCCTAATTTATGATCACATGACTGCGTAATTTGTGATTTGTCTGGTCTGGTCTATGAAAATACCCAACCCTTTAGCAAGGATTGCTACCAGACATTCCCTTGAAAGCTTGATCAAATGACACGGTCCTACGGCGGTATATTACGGTGTGTGCGAAATAATTATACGGCCATCCGTTTTAAGCGATGATATAGCCGTCTCTGGCTAGGGAAATCCGTTTCTTTCGCAAACGTTATGAAGCCCAAGTAATGGTACTTAACCACGTTAACGTGTCGAAATAATCATTTTCAGATACGTGGAGTCAAATAAGATCAGCTGATCATTTTAGCCCAAATTGGCTAAGTTAGGTCTGACATTGGGGGACAGCACAAACGGCGGTCCTGTGGTAGGATGTAACCAATATGACTCGCCCAAGCAAGATCGGCTCACCCGAAGCGTGATTTTATCCATATTAAACGGTGGATTGCTGTCGCACCAAGGGAGGAAGGAAAACTGATTTTTCCCCGAAAACAGTAGGCGGAAACAACATAAAGCACAGCTATAAAAAAATCACCTACTGAACTCACTGACTGGGAGGGGGACGAAATTCGCCGACCATATCAAACGCGATTTCTCGCCAACACATTTCGAAAGAATTGCCGGAAATCAACGTTTCTATGAGATCGGATCATTTGCCACATTGGCTTATTGCACGTTGACTACAGTACTTCATTCATTAATGGAACCATCTATTCGTTGCACAATAATGTACAAAGTATCAGCTTACTTGTATTTTTTTCTGGGATTGATGTTTTTAATGATGCGACCAGCTTCGGGTTAGATGCTCCGGCCATTTAGATTTCCTGTTGATGCGCCTTATAAAAGTAATATTCATTCAGTTGTGACACTGTAGGTGCCTAGCTGCCGTGTCATTCGAAGGCAACACGAGGGCTGAGCTACTATCAGGTTGCCCAAACCTAGGCAAGAGCAGTCGCGATGCCGAGGTTGGATTTGAACCACGGCGCTCCCGGTCAATAAGTTCGCCCCTAAACCATTGAGCTGTCTCGAGTTCTGATGCGCCCTGCAAAGATGGAAAACATTTTTGTTTACACAGAAATTACGCTGTGGTGGTAGTAGTGGTTGTCGTTTTGTGACGTTTTTACTGAGTCTCAATTGAAGTGACAGTTCTGGACGGCAGTCAAACTTCAATGCACTGTATAATTGCTAGTTTGTATCATTATGTTATTTTGTCGCAGAATAACTGGGGCAAGCATGTAGTCATAAAAAAAACTGTGCACTCCCTCTCGGAAGATTCCAAACTATCTCTTCGACACAGGCGTTCCTCCGAAGGATGATAACCGACGTGAACAATATCATACTCCTTCTGCGCCCCCCTCCTGGAGCGGTCCTAGAAATGCGTTACTATGGTAGTGTATGTTTATTTCGCTCCACGTTTGTGATCTTCCTGTTATTGAATTGTGTGAATTGCGTAAAACAGGATACGCTGAAACTCCTACTGCTTTTTTACACCTATTTATGTTTTAAAAAAAGCTATTTTTGTCCCACCATTTGACGAAGTTGTCTCAAATAATCCAATTAATTCATGATTCTTTAATACATGATAGACGTGCAATATTTCTACTGCCTGGCCACAATGATCAGTCCTCCAGGGGTCTGTTTGTCAGTGTGTCAAAATATTGGTAGCTCGGGTGCAATTGGTGGTGGTTGATCAGATGGCTGTTGATCTGTTCGCCGAGCTTCTCAATTACCAATCTCAATGGACTTCTGATCAACCACCAGAGGTCTGTTTGTTTACGACCAGTTCTGTGTAACAAAACCGGGTCGGAGCCACCTTTCAAAGAAAGCCTCCAAAGGGTTGAGAAAGACTGTTCGCTTTTTAGACGTACTCACAATCCCCTCCCCTCCCCCCCCCGCCAAAAAAGGTACGCCTCTCTCTATAAAGTGGAAGTTTCCCACCCGCTGACGTTTTTTTTTGAAATTGTAGGTACTGTTATTACTACCGCCGCTTCATTAATGACTACTGAGCACTATCGATTAAGCCATCCTTTGGAATAGGGCCTTCATACACAGGAGTCGCAGGAAGCAAATGTCACGTGGTACTATCAGGTGACTAACCAAGTCAAACCTTCAGCGAAATGAAAGTAGATTAGATATCATCTTTGGCAGTATAGGTGGCCTTGCGGGGGAAAATCCAACAGCAGTTAAGTTTATGGTTTTACTGCGCGAAATAGGTACTGCCTGCTCCCGATTTCCGTCATTTCGTGAGAATGGACCTAGATTAATCGTGAAATGTGTTCACTGTATTGTATGACATTTCTGTAATGGTAACAAGGTCATCATTCTCATCATCATGGACAGCATAACATCAGTGTTCCAGACTGATGCTTCGCTGCCATACAACCATGATTTGTTTGAAAGCCTTATTGTGAAGGAAAGAATAAAGGTGGACGGGGAAGGGACAAGGGCAACAAGGTCTGCTTCAATAAAATCGCCATTGATTTGGTTAGGACCATGCGCTAGAGGACGAATTGCTCAGCGGTTTCGTGAATTAGTGGTGCGCACCACTTGACATTTGTCGAGTTCAGCTGGGATAAATGTGACATGTGCTAGGCACGAATATAGGGGTGGCCGGCCATTCGGTGACACGCATCAAGTTGCTCCTTGTACCGTCATGGCTGATGCACGAGTATACAGTGCGCTGACTTGCAGCAGCTAAATGGCGTATAGTCCACAGTTTATGCCAAGTAATGATCTTTAGTAGACAGACTGTTACGGTTCACCTTGGGAGTTTACTTGACTTTGCGGTAGCACGCCGTATTCATCTGGATTTCCGCCGCCCACTGATAATCATCAGGAATGCGTCTGAGCGTCTTTCCCAAATGATCAATTTCGACCTCATTTTGAAACGAGAACAGTGACTCTTCTGTAGGACGACAAGGTTCATGTCATGACATCCACGGTACTGGTCGGAATTCGTCCATTTTTCAGAGATATTCGTGTTTTCCTCTCTGCACTGGTATAGATCTCCTCATGACAGCTGAAATCCCGGCTTGCAGGTCTCGGTGTTTTTTTCTCCGAAAATACGGAATGCCAATATTACCATTAGCACCACCAATTTGTTACTGGTTGCCGGTCGATGAGCTGCAACAAAGCTTTCTGGTTCGTACCACAATTGGTTCAGCTTACTAATTGCAACGGAAGTGCAGTGGATTCTTTTCCGCTGATAGTGATCAAACCGCAAAAAATTCTGGTGGCTGGATGAAAAGCCCATTATTTTACTACCGGAACTATGTGTTGCATGCACTAGGTTGCCAAAGCACCGAAACTTGTCCCAGTGGCAACTGTTCTGCGCTGCATCTGCAAACTCTTCGTTATGGGCACCCAATCCAAAGCAAATCAGTGACGTTGATCTTCGGAAATATCAGTTTCATGCAGAAATGTTCCAGATCCGGTCTTCCGTGCCTTAACACATCGTATCTCTGCAACGGCAGACTCTCAGCATGAATCTGACCGCCTGGTTCGTCTTGCACAAGACTACAATTCATATCCGTTTGCTTTTTAGCCTGTACATGACATTACTGAATGTTATCGAAGTTTCTCGATTGGCCTTGTTTGACCCATGTTTTATCCTGTCAGAACAACAAACGCCCGACTTCTTTCAGAGGTTGGGCACATGCACAATCATTGGTTTAATCGTTTCCAGAATTCATTGATCCTCCATTTGTTCGTAACACTGCTAACTTTATCCGTACACGTGGTTGCTCACCATTCAGGATCTAACATTCACTGTTTACGAGCGCTCGTGACACGGTATCGTCGCGGATTAGACTCCAAAAATCAACCCTGCTCCCCTTCCATTCACACCGTGGGCAGTCGTGGGCATACAACCATTGGCTTTTGGTGTTACGCACCAGTGTGATAATGACGTTATCACTTAGAATTCCAATGAAAATAGCCACTGAGACCCTTGTGTCAAATAGTCCTTTGTATCCTGTAGGATTAGTGGTGTCCTTTGGTGGCCTAATGACCCAACCCTATCCAAAATATAAACTTTCCCATGTTACCTTTCTGCAGCCGAGAAAGTCTAACTTCGGTGATCTGTTGGTATCGGCCCTTCAAATCGAGTCGTTTTGATGCGGTTTCTTTTGGTGAAGAGCTAGCTTGTGGAACTTAAGAAACTCGAAGACTGAACTACTGAACCTAGCTCGTACTGGCTCGTAGGTCTTCCCGACTGTAACAACAGGTATAGACGGGGCTGGTGGTTCATCCTGGGACAATTGTGTGGGAGCGAACTCGCGTCGATCGCATACCACACAATTTTGTGTTTTGAACTTCCGTTTGCATTAAGTTAGTCTTATCGTATCACTGGCCTTTTGTTGCTGGCACATGTTAAACCCGACTTCTTGCTGCGTACACAGTAGATCTCTTCTCTTTCGACCTATTTTTATGGCATTTCGACAATCAGTTCCTACCTCTCTGGTAACAACAGACTGGCAGTGTTTGCCCACATTACTTCCTACAGACTTAGTGTCCATTTGCTTAAATACTGCACACCTTTATTCGATTACAGAGGGCTCTGTAAGGGAGTCGAAACGCCTCGGCAAATCGGGTTTTTCTTGTGATTTCATGAACCGTTGTGTTTGAATCTAGTTTTTATTCGCACAAAAAGTCAGCTTTGCTGCATATCTTCTAACGTCTACTCCGATCTGCATGGTGCCTGTTTTGGACCGACTTCGTCGGCGGTCACTGTAGAAGGGTGGGTGCCGGAAACGACCATCGCGCTCCGGCACATCTGAGCATACTCAGGTGGCGCGCTGATTTGGTGAATTATTGTTCACATTATCCTACAGACAGCTTCCACGTTTTCGTCCTCGTGCTCTGTGGACACGCCACTGGTTGACGGGGTTCAGTTCACATACGTTTATCGGTCGATTTCGAGGCCGCCAAAACACGTCATTCCACGCACTCTCCTGTTGTCACACTCGGAATCGTTTCACCTCCTGCCAACTGAGTCCACTGTCTGTTGATGGTCTTGCCATCACACAGGGCAGACAGCACGACACAACTGGCTGACTCAGCTAGGGCTGTTACTGGTGCTGCTGGCCTGTGTTTTCTCGGTTGCGTTATGCCTATGCTCCGCGCGCATGTGCGTGTGTGTGCTACCGTATAACTTGAAGATGCTTGCCTACGCGTGCGTCTGTGCGCACTTCTCCGCGCCCGGTGTGGATCAACGAATCGAATTGCGGCTGCTTTGGGCCATGTGGCCAGTCACTCGACCATTCTGCTGAAGCAGGTAGTAGGAGGCCTCGAACATGTGCGTGCGTGCGTGCATGCAGCGCCTAACAAAACGAGACGGTTCGAGATAGAGGAAGGAACAAAAACAAGACAGAGCAACTCATCATCGGCTGCTGTGCCTGCCCTGACCAGTCGGTCATTCGCCCTCATACGCACACGTGTCTGGTCATTGTAGTGGTAGCGACACCCATGTTGTGTCTGGTAATACGCATTGTGATGGTTGTTTTCCTGCTAACTGCACACAACTGATGCCCGAACTTTTGGAAATCACAACCGATTTTCTCGTCAACAGAGGCGCACGATGACGAGGAACTCGTCGCATGAATTGTGGACTGTCAATAGACAAATCATGATTACTCGAACGCACCGCAGCAATGATGGTGTAGTTGTGTATGGGGAGGGATTTTTTACCAGCAATTTCGTGCAGTTCCGTTCATCCCAGTACGATAGCTTGTCTCTGCTGGTTATCCCACTCCTTATGAAGCGACTTTCAGGGGAGGGAGCCTTTCGGCCTCTCTGGGCAAGGGTTCACGTCAAATTCTGGTCGACAGTAAATGTTGTTGTATCCCTTCCAGGGGAAAATCTCTTCAGTCAACTCCTGTGCTGTCGTTGTAGATTATTCGGTGATTCCAGTAGAATCTTCGTCGCCAGCGCTTCAACTATCGCCAAGTTTACCCAGTTCGAAGTATGAGCTTTCCTCCTGTATATGAGCTCAACAGATCATAGTTGTGGATGTGTGCACCATCATCTTTACCATCATAAGCTTTCCGTGATGTTTATTTACTAAAATCCTAATAATTGCCGTGGTGTTTGTTGTCATACTGCCTGCTGTAATTGATCCAGATGACAAAGGCTGCTAGCCATTAAGCAGGCTAACCGCGCTGTTGTAGCATGCATCAGTCACCGATATGCCAGAGTATAGAAAATATGACGCTCACTCACACCACTACACATTCATAAAGACCGCATAAAGCAGCCATGACCCCGATGCAGAACCCGTGCGACACGGTTCCAGTTAATCTCATCTACGAGAAAACATCTCCAGGAAGACAGTGCCCAATCACCCATTTTCCCGTTATCTACTTGATTGGTCGATCAACCCACCAGCTCAGTCAACAAACCAATGATAGCAGTCCAGTGATAAGCCAGGTTCATTCTAGTTGGGTAGACACAAGTCTTAGGGGACTACCATTTGCCATCGGGAAACCGTGGTATTTCTCAGTGGTTAGAGTGCGAATTTACTGACCGGAAGGTCCGTGGTTCGAACCCGACCTCTGCCCCTGTCTAGACTTAGGCAACATGGTAGTATCCCAGCCCTCGTACATCCTTCTGGTGGCGTGGCAGTTAGGCACCGAAAGGGTTCTACAGCTCAACGATTTTTCTTCCCATTTTATGTTTTTGTCCTGTGCATAATTGAATTTCCTCTAGGACTCACAGTGGGCGCACCCGATTGACATTATTTCTTGTTAGATGTTACAATACTCTCTGCCCCGATATCACTTCGAATTTCCGCTTTTTGGATGTATTTTCAGTCGTTATGAGAGCATCATTGTTGCACAAACCGTGAAGTGTCTGAGTCTTTTATGCAACCCTGTAAATATATGGTCGATTCCCAGCTGAAGTCATCGTGTGATTATTGCTTCTAGGACTCCCCTAGCCAGCACGGAAGTAAAGACGTTTCCAACCTTTCAGACTAGTGGTTTGCAGGCTTGCACCTTATGAATGTCCCAAGGATGCTGCTGTCTCTCTCTTTATATCGAGTATCTTCAACGTTAGGTGATGGGATGGTTTATGCGCTTCCACGTGGTTCCCCCTCCAACATCACATGAATCTTATTCAAATTTGTCTGTGTTTTGACGTGCGAAATAGTATGCTTCTTTGATGTAAGTAACCCGTGTAGGTGTTGTGTGCCATGTAACGGTAACAAGTAATCTCAGACAAGCGATCTGTTTTATAATTTGACGACTAACAAAGTGGGCTTTATTGTGGTGCACTGGTATGTGCACCTTCAGAACCCATTGTACTATACTGATTGGTGCCCATATGACACTCGAAAAGTTTCTCAGTGTATGTGGGCCGACGATCGCAGTCTCCCGGTCTTCCAGGTTGGGAGCGAACAACTTTTTCCTGTAGAATTGAACCGCCTTTGGATTGCCCATTAGACACCACTGCATTGGGGCAAAACTTTTGATCCACATACTTTTATTGAGAATCCTAGTTAGTCGCTCTCCTATCTAGGTGCCCGTGCACAACAGAACGGCAGTGAGGCGTCGGTTTTCGATACAGACATTGTGCTGTGAACTTTTGTAGACCATTGGTATGACTGACGTTGTGTTCACGCCGTTGTTCGAATCATTGAGCAGAGTGAGCTTCGTTACTGTTGGAGAGCAAAAGGCACGCTAGCTCTCTGACTTCCCCGTGCCTTCGGTCAGTGCAGCACCCTAGGCTAACTGGGATCCGGAACTTTTGCTTGTCTTTGCACCACAACAACTCACGATGGCAACGACCGCTGGACTAATCCCAACGACGACAGTGTTGTTTACCTTCCAGATAGCCGTTTTTGACACACGTTTAAAAGACAATACACATCCCGTTACTTCTCTTGTTTGGGATTAGTATTCATAGTGGTCCAAACTATTGCGTCATCACTACTACACATTGGTCTTGACATTTCACACTATTCTGTAGTATAGTACTGCTCAGGGGTGGTTGATAACCTCCGTTCAAGCCCATTACCGTGCGTCGATTTGCGTCATCACGCACGCACGCACATACACACCACCCAAGAATGAGAGCGAAAGTGAATTCACGTTCCACGATCCAGCAATGTCCCATTTCAGTAACACAATGTACCGATTGGTGGACATGCTCCGTTTCGCGTAAAATATCGCAATCCTGGTTTGTTGTGACTTACTACGCAAGCAAATCGATTCGTTTAGTGTGTTGGGAGTAGTAGTTGTGTTGCTACAGCAGGTAGCAACACTCCGAATGCAATCCTGCTTGGTTTACAGTCCTGCAGTCACATTAATCTATGCTTGTTCGGTTCAAATGTTGCAGAACAGGCTGATGTTTCAATGGTTCGGATAGTTTGACTGAAGGGGTTCCAGCATTTCGCTACTCAGCCTTTGCAACAACACAAAATAGTGCTTTTTGGTTCCATATCCGCTGTTTACTATTCCATATTCCGTCTGCCATCATCATCGTCATCAATGTTAACACTGATGTTTCGCACTCGTGCAACTATGAGGCTCGTTTTTAAAAGTCCAAAGATGCAAAAATGGGAAAGACCAGGGAGGGGACCTGATGCTCGCTTAAGACCATCCTGAAGCAACTTCACCTCAAAACGCCCACTCGGACGATCTGGATGGAAACTGATGGCACGGGCGCCACTGACATCCGTTATCCTCCACATCTTTCAACGTCCTCAAGGTGGTTCCACGTGTGCCTCGGAAACTCGATTGTGGAAGGAAGCTCGAATCAACAGCACGCTTCCATCAGGTTCACCTCGCATTTCGCACTATTCAGAAACAGGCGTTGGGAACAGTCAGCAGTCTGGGTGGGTGGAGATTTGGCATGTTTACCGTGTAATCGAGCCACCGTAGGTTACGATGGTACTAGATTTTTTCGGCCACTAAAATACCTGTATTTTGGTAACGAATCCGCTGACACTACTCAACGTCAGCAACTTTTCTGCGGTATTGGTCGAAGGCCTAAATGTGCTTCACATCCTTCGCTCACAACCACACAGCAACATAGACCGTCCATAGAACTCGGTATAAAAGTAGCTTCTTGAACGCGATAACTCGGGTCTGGGATGTGTTGTAGCTCAGGTTTCTATCTGCAAGACTTCAGCAGCGAGATGACACAATAAATAGCAACAACCCCCAAGTTCCAATAGTGGACAATATGCTCCTGGCTTCGTGAATTCATCACGTGACCATTGGATGGAACATTCCTTTTAAAGCGGCAAGCTTTGCGTTACTGTTAGCTGATAAAGCATCCCCCCCCACACACACACACACGCATAACAACATCCCCCTATCGACAAGATGTTCAGCTACGGTGTTTTTGACTTCATTCCACCTTCAATGAAGTGAACCTTTAAAGGGACATTTACCGGGTCCCGAAACGATTGGTTACGGGCTAGATACACAACAGTGAATAGGAACAGGTCATGACTTGATTTGGTTTGGTCGGTAGTCCACACAATTACAATAGGACTTGAACTTACCAGAGCTGGTAAAGAGAACGAAGCGTTGTTTACTGAGTTCACAACAACCATAATTGTTTTTCAATACATATTCCTCAGGCAACCACCACATTTCTTGGTTCTTCAACGAGTTTGACTGGGTAGCACCCAGTTGATAGAATCTGACTAGCGTTGCGCAGACTTCTCATGCTGATCTATGTGTCTCGTCGAATATCTTGCTTGAGGTGAAAAAATGCAATCTCTTGCTGAGGAAAGCCGTTGAACGCACACAAAATAAAATCGTTGGTTAAGCTGTATTTCATCTGCATTGCGGTGTTCTAAAATATAGTTCTAATTAGCGAGGTAATCAGTGAACAAATCGGTGTTTCCATTTAGAGCACAAAAAATGACAAACGAGTCTGTCTTTGAGCATGTCCGCTAATGTTCTGGTGAGTACTGCACGGTTGTCCCTAGTGACCCAGAACAAAAGCGACAAATTCAAACTGAACCTGAGGATCACTTCAACTTCTTCTGTTGCGTCCTTACCATTTCAGGTATTCTTCGGAAAGTTTTGCGTGCTTGTTGGGAATAGATTTTTGAAATTTTTGCATTTTATACTCAAAGTGGAATGGTTTGTTTATCCGTTTGTCAGTCTGTCTTTTGGTTTTCTTACTGTCCGAGAACAATTCCTGCCCTTTCGAAAAGGTTCTGTCATTTCAGACATGGATGAGTTTCTTCCAATGTACGACCGAAGAGTCGTTTTCTCAGAATGGTTTATCGATTGCATCAAATCATATTTGTATCTGCACCACTCGTTTGAATAGTATTCCTCCCACCGGCTTTTTGCTCACCAAACGGATTCGGATCCCATTTTAGTAGGGTCTGTCAGTAATGAATATCCTTGACCGTACCGTAACTCGTAATCCGATCCTCTGACATGCGAGGTAAGCATCCATCAACCCGCTCTGGTGCACCTGAACTATTATGGAACGTGCATTATATGTGTGGTTTGTCTACTGCTTCGAACGACTACGCGGTAGCTGTCCCGACCCAGCTGGTGGACGACCAACGTTTTCGGAACTACCACGTATGAAGCTCGAAGGTTGAAATACTGCCAGATCGTCTAAGCCTAAATTCGAGCAGTCGCGATATGCGGAATGTATTCGAACCATGAACATGTTGGTTAGCAGGTCCTGTTTAATCTTGGTTCTCTGTTCAGTCAATCTCATTTTCTGTAGCCGGGTCATATGAAACCCGAAGTTTACGGTGCAGTGCTTCATGGTCATATCTATTCATTTTGGGGAAGACCTGATGGTGAGGTGAACACAGTGAGAAAGAGAGTGAGAGTAGAGGCATGGTTTTTTCCCAAGCAGCTTGAGGTGCCTACACCTCATAAACCGTCGCAAGATCGCATCGATTGGTAGCCATATAAATGTTTTATAGACGTCATCCTGGCATGCAGCCCACTTATCCATCTTTTGACGTAATAGCGCTCATTCTCGTAGCACAGTACTTCATCTATCCATCCATTTCACCGATTGCCTCTTTCCCCATAGTCTCGAAGACGGTTGAAGTGGACCCCAGTTTTTTTATTCCGTGACATTATCGTATGCTTCTATAAAGTTACTTCGAATCTGCAGATCGCTGTTGAGTGCAGCAGTCATACAAGAGTCCTGATAGCTGTGAAGAAGTACTTTACTCATTCCTACCCCTGATCTACTGATTCACTCTGCACTTTTGTAACCGCGGGTAGGAACAATGTGTCAGTATTTTTCACTTCTTCAGATGAAACGCTCGCTGACCTTTTGTTGTTTGCTGGCATTTCCGGTCTTGTGCGCGTTCCTGAGCGACAGATAAACTGTTGCAAAATGAATCGGGATAGGATATCCAAGTAACCGGGCCACTCTTGATTTGTCTATTACAGTGACCGCATTTCGTTTCTAATAGGCAACTATTTTTTCACTATCCTGAACTCAAGTCGGTAGTTAATAGATGGGTTTCGCAGATTACCACAGAAACAGGCGTGTTTTCCGTTGACACGCCAGTTATGTTGCTGCGTTTTTTAATTCGGATGGCAATAACCTTTCCGGATTTAGTTTACAACGTTGATTCTTCAGACTTTCTTATGCCGGCTAATTTTTTTCTGCTACATCTCGTTTGACTCTCGTAAACATAACAACGAATGCCCCATATCCCCGTTTTGTGTTCTGGCACAGCACAACTTGTTGACCGATCTCCAGGTGTTCATACTGAAGTGTTGAGGGAATCACTTTAAGAAATACTGAGTTGCATTTGGTTTTTCGTTGATTGTATCCATTTGCTCAAGCGGTGTTTGGTTTGGAATTGAAGGCACCTGTCAGTCTTGCAGTTGAAGCTAGACATATACTTGCCACCACGTGCGTTTTCCTATGGTGCTTTGATGCGCCCGAATCTCGCAGGTACATGTGTGCTTGTATGTTTATTTGATTATTTGAGTGATTGTTGCTTCCGGCGCCGCAGTTTTTCATGCCCTCAGTTAATTAACTCATATTGTTTGACTTCTTATCCGTGCATACGCGCGGGTAAACGTCGGTGTGCACGTTTGCTTGTACGAACGCTATCAGCCGTAAGTGGTTCTCATCTACACGCTATCTTCGCTGCCCTACTGTATATCATTACTGGTGCGACTATTATTTTACTATTATTAATTATTATTGTCCATTTGTTATCGTCAGGCCGCACCAGGAACCGGACGCAGCAAGGCTAGTACGAAGAAGGCAAATGCCGCCACAGCTTCAGCTATCTCTAGACCTCCACCAACTGGACCCAATCCGGATCCTTTTGCAATGAATATTCGCATGCCAACACAACAGCAACCTTTGCGACAGAAACTATCCACCTGGAACATGTGTCCTGCAAGCATGACCGCAAATTTCCCTTCAGGTATGACCTCTCCGCCACTGTCCTTACCAATTGGTGCCGACGGTCGTACCGGATGCATCTCTCCCGCTTCTTTCTCCTCTCCTTCCGGTGGCGTGGTGATGCGACCTAATTCAGGACCTCCGGTGAATTCTATGTTTGCCGGAATGCCTCACGTCCCGTTGTCCTCGGGTCCGGTTGATTCAAATATTCGGTCAACTGCTTCTCCTCGTCAATACCCTGCAGGTCAGGGTGTTTCCGTGCAGCAACAGCAACACTATGCTGCTCCAGCTAATCCTGGTTCGACTCCCCCTACTGGTCCATTATATTTCGCAAATCAGCCGAACCATCCTTCTCAGACATCTAATCTCGTGACGTCCGCTTGTACTACTGCAGCTGCACAACAGCAAATGCAGTCACACCTAACCAATTACCCACCAACTACCCGCACCTCATCCTCGCTGCATTTTCAGTCACAGCCACTCTCGGGACCCCAGCAGTTACCAATGACTTCCAACCGTTTGCCCACTCATCCGCCAAACAACTCAGCTAGTAGAGGCTTCACAAGTCAGCAACACGGACCCGAACCGATTTCCTCGGATAAACTATCCGCGCCTCCTTACTCGAGCCCCGTTCCTACTGCAACTGCACCCGGTGTGGTTCCTCCTGTCAATTTACCGGGAGGTATGTCCTCATTACCATAACTCGTGTGCTTCACTGATTTTAATAGACTGTATGTCATCATCCTTCTGTACGGTTCCTCAGTCGTCTTCTGTTTCTTCACAAACCCTATGCTCTGTTCCGCGCCCTTTGCAGCACCGTTGTATATTCCAAGTCGCAGTCAAGTGGCTATTCCCTTGAAGTTCAGCGAGAATTGAACCAACAAACAGTTCGGACTGTCACCAGATGGGACGATTGCTAGCCTAAATCGGCTGTGAGGCTGAAGTGGTCTAGGTTGGCGTTCTTCGAACTTTTAAATAATTAAGCCGTTAAGAAAAACGACCCGGGGCGGTTTCTCTTCTGATCTCTGTCTCTCACCCTTGAATTTGCACATAACGTAGTGTGTTTTGGAAAGACTGGAATAGACTTTTGGTGCAGCACTGGGAAAGCAAACACCTAAGGTAGTCACTTCTGTATTGCGGAAATTTTTGATTTGATAGTTTGGTTTGGTGGTAGCTGCAATGACGATTATGGTTGTTGAGGTAGGAAGTTAGGTTGAAACAAACTATAAAACTTGATGTCTGCCGGGATCCCGATGACCGAAATCGTCACTGTTGCCTCGTTATCTCATGCTAGAGAGAACACCTCAGGGGACCGTCCAAAGGTTCTATTCTGGGAGAGAGTTTACTATTGAAATAGACTTCAGGTGCCCGACTAGCAGTGCCTTTTTCTAAGAGACAGTCCTTTCAGAGAAGGGGAGCAGTTGGGTACCACGAAAAGTACTGTTGCGTGTTAAGCCTATAGTGTGCAACAACTAGAATTATGCACGATTGTTGGATATTTGGAGCATTCTGTACGGTTGAAGTGAAAAATTGCATCATCTGTCAATTGATTCCGCCGCCATTTGCGAGTGTACGAGAAGTTTCCTTCCTGTGAGGAAGCATTATGGTATCCTCGTGGTCGTTGACCAATCTCACCTCTGAACAGGCTTTGAACCAACTGTTTCTTCACCTACCGGGAATTAATTCATTTACACCATGAGTTTGGAGCACAGGGCAATCTGCTCCGCGGATACCAGGAATAGGTTCTCCATTACTTTTTAGATGATGGAATACGTTTTAGTTTTTTGCTCATGTCAATGTCTCTAATGGGTTCAGTCCAAATTTCGGCAACGCTATAAGAAAAAAGCTTTTAGTGAAATACACTCATTTGCATACCAATTTGGTTTTGACGGGAGACTCTCCTGGAACCCAGCTGAATCTCTCGTTTATGTTTTCAAGAAGCTTTTATTTTCAAAACAACGAAAGGAGCACAAAATTCTCCTTGCAGATTTTTACGTCTTTGAGCGGGACATTTTGACCGGTGAGCCGTCATTCGGAACAGATGAACGAAGCGTTGAAAGTCACACCTTCCAATTCCAGTCCCATTTTGTTCTTGTTCTTAGCCGTGAGAGTTTAGAATCATCGGATGTTTGCTGGTTTGGTGTTGTTCAATTTTGTTAACCATACTTATCTCGGATGATAGAAGTTCGAATTCCACTCTATGATAGGCTAATGGGAGCGGGAAAATCGAACGAACACTACAGTGACGAATAAGATTCACTTCGTAAAATGTCCATTTGGTTGATTTGTCGGTGGCTCCGAGACACGGTTTGGTAGGGAAATAAATGGGCTCGTAATGGCCCAGTGGTTAAGGCGCGAACTTACTGACCGGAATGACCGTGGTTCGAATCCAACCTCGGCATCTCGAATGCTCTTGTCTAGTCTTGGGCAATTTGGCATCACCTTAGCCCTCGTGCTTCCTTTGGGCGGCATGGCCACTAGGCACCGAACATGTTGCAGCTGAATTATTATTCTTCTTATTACTATTATTAGAGAAATAAATGTACGTACGTTTTGAAGCTAAGAAAGAAGGAGGCGAGTTAAATACCAAACAAGAACGTCCGGGAGTACTGGTTGAACTCAGGACAACAGTGTCAGGTATGTGGTAATTAGATAGGTGATTCCTGAGTTTCGGGCAAACATTCACAACCGATTTGGATTTTCTCATCACTTTTCATTCACTTCGCATGTTCTTTGACTATCTGAAAGTGCTGCAATGTGGTTGACTTATAGATGCGAACCCCGGGCATTTCGATTCGCACCACTAATGGTCCACATAAAAAATAACCGGAACGCAATTAGTCTCTCACGCAGCCTCTAATATAATCTAAAAGCTAGTGTTCCGTAAAGTACACATTCTCTGTTAAGGGGAAATCCTTCGAAAAGTGGAAGAATTTGGTGTAAGTACAGGATATTTTTCTTTTTGGTTGAGCGTTCGTGTAAACTGTGCGGAAGTAGTAACAGCGCTTTCACAATAACTTGTTTGAAGAATGATAAAACTAAAGTAGATAAATGGTGCTAAGAGTCTGTGATGTTTTTTTCTACGAATGCCAAGGCAATTTCCATTCATCTCCTGTGGTTAGTGATGCAATCAAAGTCAGTATTTTTGATTTTGTCTCACCTGCTTTGACCTACGTTTCTGAAAGTCCTACACGATGTTATAAATAATGATAACCGTTCAGCTGTAACACCCTTTCGGTGCCTAGCTGCCATGCCACCCGAGGGAAGCAAGAGGACTGGGATACTGTCAGGTTGCCTAAGCCTAGGCAGTGGAAGTCGAGAGACAGAGGTCGGGTTCGAATCACGGACCTTCCGGTCAGTAAATTCACGCTCTACCCACTGAGCCATCTAGCCCCCAGGTTGACTAAAGAAAGTCCAGTATCCATCATATTTTGTTTGCCCTTCTTGTTTCTTTAATTCCCACTGACCAATCTTTGGTTCCTGGGTGACACCTCGAATCGCGCGCATCGACTATATCGATAGGCTAACCAGATTCGCTGTCTGATGTAGACCTTCAGCCTAGCCATACCACTCTTTAATGGGACGTTCTTCATCATGGTTGTATGGCAGTTGAACCCCATTGGTGTACTTCTATCGATGACAATGATGACAACCGCCATCATACTTTAGTCTCAGAGGAGGAGGCTCTGTGTTACTTTCACCAGCATGAAAGTTTATCTCCCGAATTCTTTGTGTATCGAATTCATTGCGTGTCCATTCCGTTTGTTGTGATCTTGAGATTTTAAGACCTCAATAGAAGTCAAGTGACTTTATCGGATCGCAAACTATTTTTGTTTTTCATGAGCTTCCTATTCGTGTGTGGTCAAAACTAGGTCGTTTTATCGTGGATGCAGGTGGACCAATTTTGTCAGGTATTTACTATTTTCCTATAAGCTGCGCGGAAAACGGAGTTAGTCTGACTTAAATATTCTCGCATACACTTAAGTGGGTGGCTGTATTCGGTCAGGTGTAAACGTCACAAACATCCTATAGCCTAAACCGATCCAATTTTACCGCGAAGATCATCTGTTAGCCTTCGCACACTGTGAACACACTTCAGCTACAGGAGTAACAAACCAATGATGCCTTTGCAATGATCACTTTCCTAGTGTAACCACCTGAACACTGCCAGCTGTTCGGTTAAATCAAACTAAATTTGGAAGGGAAAATGATCGGGAAAAGTCACAAAATTTCAAGCGGTTATTTGGTTCCAAGCCAGGCTGAAGATGAGTGTGAAACGAATAGCAACCAGTCACTCCCAACAGAATACGATATCACTGTTGGGCGGAATTCTGCACCCCAACCGCATAACCGCATTCACCTCTGCACTGCAACGGACAGTACACTTGACTCGTGCTGATGGAATCCGTCCAGTATCATGGCGAGTTTGGATTAGTCCAACAACCAATAGCATTTCAATGTCCGCTTCGCGTCTCTTGCCGATGCCACGCCCAGGAGAGATTTGACTTCCGAGAACGCTGCTGACGCACCAATTTTAGATGCGGTAAACTTGCACACAGTTTTCGACCTGTTTTGAATGTTTGCTACGCGGAATATTTTTTCGTCGTTCTGCTGGCATCGTTTGGGAGATCAGACCGGTTTTTCAAGTTGATTTGCACATAGATTTTTCTTGCTCTTACCACTGAATACAGTTATCTCCGATTTAGTTAGCCAACATTGCCAACGAAAGTGTTAATTTTTTAAAACACCATTTAGGTGGATGGTGGAAATGCTATCAGCAACACGGGTTCTGTCGGACAAATGACCATACATTGTCACCGGTTTAGCAACCTTATCTAGGTTGGCAGCTAAATAGATACAATCCCAATATTTTTACTGAAATTTTTGTGACAACTAGCTGCCTTTTTGAACACTCATCCGAGCTTATGAATTCTTCTAGACCACTAATTTTCTCCTCTGTTGCATGTGCATTCAGAAACCGATCGGCTGGTTTGTCCAATCACCAACGGTATGGTTTGGGGCCCTACTCAAATTTCATTGGCCGATGTGATGCATCAGTTTCTTCCTGGAGGCATCCATGTTTGTCGCTTCGAATTCGACTTGACCGCAAACCACTTGAACACAATTGTTGGACGTAGTGACTTGGACATCGTCGTGTGCAGTCACCTATTATCTGAACCACTTCAAGTCTGCCATTGGCCCTCAGATGCGGTGCAGATTCGCTTCAACGAATATCTTCTGCGATTGGATCGAAGCTCTGTTGGTGGTGGACAATCAGCGCACAAAGTGGCTTGCGTGAAGCAGTTATGTAGACCCGGTAGAAATCAGTTGGAGATTGCCATACTGGGTCTCGGAGAAGATCCGAGCCAGGCAGCCACGATGAACAAGAGGCATACGATGGCAGGTCTCTTGGAGGTAAGACCTAATTGCATCTTAGCACATCACTGAGGGAAACAAGCTTCCATAAACTAAGTGCGCTTTCGAACTGGATGAAACAGTTAACTTTGGGCGGAAGAAAGCCCTGGTAAAGAGTGCGGTGAAAGGGAACGTAGGAACTGTAGAAGTCCTAGAGGAAGCCTGTAGAAGTTAGGGAAAATGATCAGAAATACCTTTGAAGATAAAGATCAAGATAAACAAATCTGGGTGTCATGTCAAAGTAAGGGGCCATTAGCGGGATTTACCCAGCATCCTTCGTGGACCTCACAGGACATAAACCCAGCGCACAACGATGGGCGAACTTTGGCTAGACAGTCCAGCTAGAAGATGACAGTATGCGCACCAATGAGATTGGTTGTGTGTCATATTCTGTTCGGTTTCCAACCGTGTGCAAACAGGATCATTCGCAACCCAGCTAGGAAAGCGCGAAGGTCCCACAGTATTCAGTTTGAATGTAACCCATTTTGGTTCACATTGCCATGCCATGGCCTGTTCTTCGCGAACCTTTCGCTAACAATGGCTTAGAACAGAAAACAACGCTTTCTCAGGTAGACTAGGGTTTGACGCACGTAGTACGTGTACCAATCACCTCAAATAGGTAAGTTTACTGTGTTACTTTAACGATTCTGATTCGTTACCAAGTTCCCGCTTACGCACCACTTCGTTGCGTATTCACTGCAACTCGCTAACTCCTGCTATGCTACGGAGGCACCGTCGATCAAAAGCTTGAATATCATATATGGTTGCATTCTGCCTTACATTGCATAAGTCTCGTAACTGCCTGTGACGTGACCTTAAATGGTACGAATAGAAAACGCTCAATAATCAGGGTCGAGACGATCGATTGAAGGGCACGGTGGGCTTACTTCGGTGTGCGTCGTAGTCCACAGTTTATAAAAGTACGAGTGTTGCAAGGCTGAGGAGGCCTTCAGTGAATCGGACAAATCATGTAGCTGTGGGAATGTTCATTCGACTTCATGCTCACATCATGTAGCTGTGGGAATGTTCATTCGACTTCATGCTCACATCTATGGTAAATTGTCTACATGCGTTTGTGTGGCAAGTAGGGTAGTCAGTCTCAATTGGATGGCTGATTCAGTTTTTCACCCTTCCTTTGAGTGGAAACATGTGGAAGGGAAATGTGCTGAATCGCACTCGCCTCACCAGCTCGAGCTGAAGGCCTTTAGAACGGTTCGAAAGGGACAAGCCTTTATTTTGGAATTCCTGGGATCTTGAAGCCTGCATTTGTATGATTATGCAAGTTTGCTTTTCTGATAGATTACAGAACATAATGTTCCCATTTCCTCACCCTAGTCGTTTTTACTATTTTACTCTAGACTACCAGCTTCAGGAGACTGGCTAGCGTCATCAATCGGGGGAACAGAAAGCCCTCCACTTAATTAGGTTTATCTGATCTTTATTTTCAAAAAACTTTTCGGTGGCATTACTCACTTGCCTCAGCTGTGCAATGGGAGTAAAACTACAAGTGTATTCACCGGCAGTCCTGGTCTGTAGCTAATTTGGAATGTTTGGTGAAAATGTTGTCGGTTCCGGAAAAGTTCAGCTACACAAGGCCGTTTCCCGTATTGGGGCCTCATAGATGGGCATAAGAGATCGATGGCTTATGACAAGATACCCACCCAGTCGTTGGATTGCCTAAAATTCTGTCATCCTGGAGTTTTAAACCACATTCTGAGTCCTGAGCCCTGCATTTTAACTGTTGTGAAAAAAGTCTGCCGTCCCTGATGATACGCTATCTGTGTTTTCTGACATCCCTCTTATGCTGTTTTCTTGTCTGAGGAATCATCGGCCACACATTTCCGTGCTATTTTATGTTCTCTTTATTTCCGCATCAACTTAAGACGCACCGCTTTGCGGCATTCATGGCTCACATGCCCGCACTGAATGTTCTCTTGGACGGATTAAAGCGACGGCGACCAGCTGGGGTGAACGCGCTTTGCGACATCCTAGAGGGTCGGGTTGGGTCCCGCAGTGAATCCTCCGGGAGTCTTCCTTCACCTGCCCGTCCCACTCCTGTGGTTGCCGAACTAAACCTGGTCTGTCCTGTATTTCGAACTCGCATGAATGTGCCAGGACGCATCATGGGCTGTGAACACGTCGAAGCGTTCGATATGGAGGCATTTCTTCGTCGAGAAGTCCTTTGGCCACGACTAAACTGTCCGATTTGCAGGTTGGTCCCAACTGAATCTAGTGTGCTTAAAGTATCCGGTTGTTGTGGATCATCATTGTTAGGTTTTTGATTAGGATTATTGCACTTTTTGTGTCCCTCGATTACAACTAGCCTCTGACCATTGACATCATGAGCTAGTTACCAGTTTTCAGGTTTGGGTCAAATTTCAACTCTTTCCTCTCGATGCTCATGATAATTTCGCGCAGTTGAGTCTAAGATATTTTCTAAATGGCCTCAATGTGACACAACAATCTCCCTCAAATCAATGAACCACTAAAATTCAGGTGAAATATCTTCATTCGCCTTCCCACCTGTGAACGTGCAAAATGTTTATTTTTCGTGAGAAATGAGAACCACCCCAGATAGCTAGGGTCTCGGTTCACCTCGGCCCTTTCGTCGTCAGTTTTTTCTTTTCAATTCAGTATCAACACGCAACCTCTAAATTCACCTTGTTAGTGACCTCATTCATCAGATGGCTTGTGACTATCGATTCCCGCTGACCCGGGTTTTTAAAACCTTTAGCTTTCAGCTAGTCAATCGAAACATCGTTCACTCTAGAACAGCACAACATGTGGTGATCAGGACACTCGGTCAGCAAAGTATTGTATTCTTATTGCTTACGCTGCGACTACGTCTAGAACCCAAGGTTTCTGTAGGGTCGAGGAACAGCTGCTGGAACGAGTTCTGGGCTTCTTCATTTTTTTGGATGACTTGTGGCTACCAACGGCATCAGTATGAATTACCCCGGTAGACCACTTGGTTTTCTTCTTGCCATAAAGGACCGCCAATATTCCCTAGTCACCCAATGCTCCCTCCATCTGATTCGTTCATTATGGTTGCTTACCTTTCGTGCTCAGCTGAAACTTGTTGAAAATGCCATATCAATGGCATATATATATATATATATATATATATATATATATGGTCAGCTGATTAGCCATGATAACTAGCTTCGGAATGCCCCTGTTATGATGCATCCCAAGAACATAGTTAAGCCGATTGGCGCTACGGACAACATTTAGGTTAATCTCTGAACGTACTTCATGGGCATTTCAAATTTTGCGGTTTTCTTATGCGAAACAGGATTTAGGATAATTCCTTCAGGTTAAAATCATTTCATTCTAAGGTTTATTGTTCATCCACTCTGCAATATTCCGAAGCGTCGGATTATAGAAAACCCAGGTTCGTACGATACCATGTCCATGTCTCTCAGACGCGAGCTGCTGTAAGCTTATTTTGCATTTTGTGAACATATACGTAGTTCAGTCGGTTCATTAGGTACCTGAGAGGTTTCTCAGTCATTGAGGCAATACCTCTGACTACCTGTGGAACAAAAGACTTCCTGTCGTGCATGCTGTCGCTCTAATTCATTTGTCACTGACCATCCTGACCATCTGTATGCCTACTAGAAAGCTTTGGTTTTCGTATCTGTAGACACAAGAGCCCTGCTGGACTGGACGGTTTGTGCATCGATACAACCATTTTGAACGCTTTAAATCTCGTGCACCCTGCAATTGAAACTATTTTGGTACGATCCGACGGCTACTGGAGGTTACCGGCCCATATATCGTTAGATTTACCACCTGACGTGGATCAGTGGCAACCAGTTATTGGTCCACTGACAGAAACTGTCACCCAAGCTTTTTCTTCCATGGCGATGGTTAAAACGGGTGAAGCTAGAGGAACACAACCCTCAAGTGCTACAGCTTGTACAACACCTGATTGGAACACGGGAGTATCAGGAACACCATCAACACCCCAACGAACCGGTCAGTCAAGACCCAACTGTTTGAGCCGGTCGAAATCAGGCCCCGTCGGTGCACCACCTCTAACACCTGGCAAGGAGGTTATATCTTCTCCCCCATGGCCCGTCTGGTCTGGATCACCATCCGTGCAAGAGAAGATTGGCGGGCCTCAGTCCTCAGAATCCGGATCTAATGAAGGGGCTAGTAACGTACGGCAGCCAGGAGCCACACGACCATCTTCACAACCAAGTGAGTCTATGTCTTTCGACTTTATACTAATATTATTATTAATATTACTGCATTTGGTGCGCTCTCTCTGGCTCCTACGACAAGACAAACGAGCCCCGCTACAGTGTAGACTGCGAGGCTTTTACACACAGTGCTGTTAGGAGTTCGGAGTCCACATATGGGATCGTATCGTGTTCCGGTTGGCCGCTGGATCGTGAAGCTAGTCCTTGGATTTAATTCGCGTGCTATTTTGTGGGCTTCATCGATATCAGCGGTACTGATGCTACGGTGCTAGTTAACTGAAGCCAAACAGCGGAGCCGTACACCCAATGGGAAATTATTACTGAGCTGTCTATCAAGTCACGCGAAGTTCACCACCCCTGTTATGATGGTGGAATTCACCTCTGTCCCGTCACCACTCTTAAGGTTCGGGTTCAGTTTTTGATCTTTTGCATGCAAGGTCTCTTGCATATACCAATTTATGCTCAATGTGCTAAGAGTTGCCTGTTTCACATGCAGCTCTAGGTAGGTATTATCTGGTCTATTAATCGGTACTCACACACAACACCTACTGAGCGTTTGCCACATAACTTCATGGTTGGTGCTCATCTAATGGATATAACCGGGTCGGTCACACACCACAGCTGCTGTGCACACTGGATTGATCGAGTAGCGAAACACCACTGTATCATATAGGCCATCTGTGGAAGTTTGCGCGAGTTACTATGATTAGTACGAACCAACTCCCTGACTAGGCTTAGTTCACCTGGTATTTTTTTGAGCTAACGTGACTCACTGGTCACTTATTGGGTGTGTATCCAGCGCGCCGAAGGGATGTGAACGCTGTCCATATCACTACATAGCCCGTTGTTTTACGAGAAATATACTATCTCTGAACACGAAAAATTGTGGATACTTCTGGCCTTTGAACTGTATTTCGGAAGCTGGTCTCAGTCTACTAGTGGAATACTTCTCCATCCCGCTAGTTGAATATCTTTTATTGGGCGTAGTTAGTCGACCCCAGCTGGTGCAGTGTCTTCATACACATTCTTGCTTCAATGCCGTCGCTTTTCGATCCCTCAAATACGTCAATCACTGTCGTCAGTCGTGTAGGTACAGTTCAGTCATTCTCCCGTTTGTACTGCGTTTCTTTTCAGCTTATATGGCGTGGCTTGTTTCAGTTTGCCTTCCTGGGATTAGTGACCGTCAACTCCGACCAGCACTACTGATTTGCAATGCTTTATGCTAACTCCAGCCACTCACCCGCAAATCAGCGAGGGATTCTGTCGTAGGATGCTGGAGAGAGTTTAGAGATACTGAACGAAGTGCTGTTAGAATCATCCTGTTTTTCCTCTATTTCTCGAGCACCCTGATACTCAAAATGGTAAAATTCGGTTTGCTGGCGACTGAATTGGTTGTGGTTTTGGATGCGTCTTAGGTTTCCAACCGACAAATGCGGTTGCAACAGATAATGGAAACATTCGTTCTGCTCGAGAATATAAATACTTTCTTATTCATGACCAAGATACATCCTCCGGGTGTGCTTTGGATTGTCGCACGTTTTCAACCTTAAAATACTTACTCTCGAATGATCAGAGACTTCAGTTTATGGAGTGTCTAAAACATGACCATCCGCATATTTCACTTCGCCAGGGGTCCATAGACACGTTTTCCATGGTCTAACCTGGACTGTGGGAAGACCCAATCATAATCTTGATTTTATGAAAAAATTACCACAATTCAGGAATGTGTATAACTGCTTTTTCTGTGGCGAAAGGTTGTTCATCCTAGTTGCTTCCTCGGATGAGAATCAACTCGTTCAATCTCCTGATGGGTCTAGAATCACTAGCTACCTTCCCACATCCGTAACACTCAGTCTCCACGGGACCACCATAGGCTTTTCAATAACCGTTGACTTCATCTGTTGGTTGAAACCCATACCCCTATTATGTGAGCCCTCCTTTACACCTTCGATTGTAAATTTGGAATAAAAAGCAGGGACCAAATGTCTTAATCATGTGGACAGATCGAGTAGAGAAAGGTGAGCACTAGGTTATCAAACGCACATTCCACTATTATTACGGTAGTGAATCTAGTTGGGTCGATCGTGGGGATTAATTACCAGCATTTGACTTGAGTATTGCATTGACTTCTACCAATATTAGTATTACTTTCCCACAGACAGGCAACTATTGTGACCTTGGAGTCTGAAGTAACCCAGGTGCTAAGGCGCGAACTGTCGATTGAAAGGGTCCTGCTTCGAATTCCACTTTCGCTTTTCGGTTGTTCCCTTCTAGGCTTCGGAAACATGACAGTTATCTTGGCTGTTCAGCTTCTATGGCAGCTGTTGACCGCAATTTTACCATATTCAGACGATTGGCTGTTTTAACCTTTATGTTTGTTAATGGATTGTCTTCCAGAGCCTGAACAGTAAGGTAACCTAACAAGTGAGATTAGGTACTAGACGGCTACTCTTCGTTGCATTATGTTGCAACGCGTCGCAGTATCCCCACCAGTTTTGCCATAAGTGACTGAATTCATCAATGACTGTGTAAAGACAACGCGAACCGGGGTACTGTATGGGTGCCTGGTACAATCGTAGTTTCTTGTTGCTTCTACTTCGCTCTGTCCTTATCCGTACGATGACGATGATGATGATGATGATGATAATAATAATGTATCTTTATCTGTTCGTGCATGTTGCCTATACGTGTGACCTCGTGTTTGTGCACGGGCGCACACACGTTTTAATCACTCATCTGTCCATCTGTTCGATACACACTTTTTCACAAATCCGATCGTCTATCGGCAATAGAGAGTTACACACCGACACCAACCAGGATCAATACTTCTAACCTAGCAGTTTTTACCATCAGTGGCTAGTTGCTTGGTTGGTGGATAGTTTAGTTAGCGTGTTAGTAGCTCAGTGTGTGGTCAGTTTGGTTACGGACGGAGCAGAACCGAGCAGTGCGGACAGACAATTCTGCATCTGGTCGGCTGCATCGCGGAGGAATCTGTCAGGCAGCAAATTCTTACGGCAAAAACAGTTTCATTTCAACTTTTGGTTGATGGACTATCAACTTATTTGGGAACTTCCAAAAACCAGTTACTGGAAATTCATCTTATACTACACACACATACGTACATATTACACACACATCCGCAAATGAGAATACATACTCGGACATTCGCATTCTAACCCATCGGCTTTCAGAAAGAGGAAGCAACCGTTTCTTTTCGAAAGTCGGTTGTAATTTTTTAGGAAGTCGGGTACATTGTTTTGGGTGTAGATCCCCGACGTCGGCATTGCCAGCAATTTTTCACAGTCTGTCCACACAATGCTAACTAAACGAAGATCTTGCCCATTGTGGTTGATTGGGGAATGTCGTTTGCATGGCACTTTGGTGAAGCACGGTGCCCAGAATACTCCAGGTAATGAATCGTCCGAGCCTGACACCGTACGTGTCCTTTCCTGCTGTCCAGTGCACCATTTGCTATTGAGGAAAATGGTGGTAGCTCCGGTAGCGTAGATGGTCGTTGGTTGGTTGATTGGTGATGAAACGTTTTCAATCAAATTGCCCAACCAGCGAACAAACTAACGATCAATGTAGCCTTTATCCGCATGCTTGGTGGTGTGCCGCTGACTAGTCCGTGAAATTGCTGTTCATCCCATCAGCATAACGGAAGCTCCCGACGTGGGTGAATTTGAATGCTCAAGCCCTCGATACTCGTGGGTATTGAAATTAATTTTAGGTTTGAGGCTCATCAGGCGGTTACACTCTCCGAGTTTTCAGTAATTTTGTGAGTAGTTTCCCTCATGAAAATACATTGACATCGGTTTATCACAGCGTTGCAGGTCATTACAGGCCGTTTATAAGAGAACTCAGCGAGCAGGGGCGACCTCGAAAGTCTCTTCTTGTGCAGACTTGGTGCTCACCAAGACCGTTCTCTTTAGAGAGCCATAAGCCTTGTCAACTGTTAATAACTCTGAGGCAATCCTATCCTGTATTAACCCAAGTTTTTTGGTTCATCGTCCGGTCGTTTCTGAACTTTGTCAACCCACTTTGATTGACTCATATTGAGCTTAGTTGCCAGAGTGTTTATATGCGCCCGGGTTGTCATCTTCTCCGGTGACAAGCAGTTAAAAGGGAGGTTAACCGATTTCGTTGTGCATATGTAATCCGGTGCAAACTAATGGCGCGTCATTTGCGCCAACAGCCACGAAACACGTATGCTGAACGTTTTCGCCTCCCCAACTACGATATGGTTACTTGAGGTAAGCCGATTCGTGCCGTTGAGGGCGGTAGATAAATCTGCTTTGAATCTCGATCGTAAACGCCCATAGAGCTCGGGATAGCTCAGTGGTAAAAGGCGGGCTACTGGCTGAGAGGTGTCTGGTTCGAATCTAACCCTGACCTTTCGATTACGCCTGTCTAGGCTGATACCTAGTATCATCTGAGCCGCTGTGCTTCTTTCGGGTTAGGTAGAAGCTGTGCAAATAAAAGACACCAGCAGAGCGGTTTGTTATATGCCATGGGGCATTTAGTAGTTCGTCAAGAGAAGAGCTTGCTGTTTTCAGATTCTGCAATGTTACTCATATGGGCGCGTGAATGACAGGCAGTAGTGCGCTTTTTTATGTTCCTAACAACGAAATGTATATTTTTTTGTGCAGCTGTCAAACAACATTTTTTTTGGATCCCTACCGAACTAGATGTTGAATTTAATTTGCTCTTTTCCCTGTTTTAGTTACATGGCTGGGGATGCAGTCGTCACCGCACGAGCAGCGTATTACGTTGACCCCTCAGCACACACAATCACCGAGGTCAAGTTCTGATTCCTCGAACGCATGTCAATATCCATCGACAGATCTTGTGGATAGCAAATATCAGACAACGCTTCGTCAACCTATCTCAGCGTATGACAGCACTATTCCGCATCGCTCGACAGACGCGTTTGATGGCAACTCGAAGCCCCGCCGCAGTTCCACTGGTTCGACTCGCTTGACTGCTCTTGGTACCGAAACTGTTTCCACATTGCCTACTGTTCCTGAGCACATGATTGTTTCCCAAACTACGCAGATGGGCTGGTCCGATTCAGTCTCTTCTTCCTCAAGAAATGGTTCTCCAAGTAGAACCCCCTTATCAGCCAGTCATGCAGGCTCCTCACTACCCACTTCTCCCACTTTGGTAACTCGCCCCGTCGCATCGTCGAACAGTTTTGCACTCGCATCCATTCCGGGAGTTAATATGCATCCCACAGATCATATGGGCCCCAATATAACGTCTCCGTCTACCTCTGTTGGGCCTATGGGCGTTTCTGTCTGCCAGGACTCCATCTGCAAAAGCTTGCCTCGGGAACCTAGCAGTTTTGAATCGAGAAGCCCATCAGCGTCTGCGGCCTCCACAACGACTACCTACTTTTCCACCGTAACCAGTGAGGAAAGCATCCGGGCTATGAGTAAACCTCAAGATCATGCTTTGATTGAAATCTCAGAGGAGGAAATTGTGTGCAGACGAGGTGCTAACGAGTCCGAGTGCAGCAAGAAGCCGACATCATCGTTGAATATGGGGTTGGATTTCCTGCTTTCTGAGGAAAATTCGGTGGTTGAGCAAACTGCTAACGGTGCGCAAAACTCCAATCTGGTAGCTCAAGTTCAACCTTTGGGAGATCAATCTTCACTAGAAACCGGTACGACAGCTAGCGATCTCAACCCACTGGATGCTTGTGACCGACCACATTCCTGTCAGAGAAGAAATACACCGAATATCGTTCCAATTCCCAACACCGTGTCCAGCGCCAGTGACGACACAGCGAAAACTTCTTATCATTGTAGGAGGTTCTCGGGAAGCAGCGATACAAATGGACACTCGGCCCAACTCGAGTCAAATCCTATTGTTAAGCGGATCAAATTGGATCCAGAATCAATCGACTCTGAGGCGATCGAATCAGATCTGAAGGGAGGTTCTTCCAAGAATTGTTTCCGTGATTCATCCGAAGATTCCCAGTCTGTTGTTGTTGACCTGAAGAAATCTGAAGACGAAAAGTCGCAGCTACCCAGTCCGTTTCCAAAACAACCGACCAGCCCGTCATCCGTTGGACGAAAGCAAGTATTCTGCAAAAAAGAACAAGGACTTCAGGAGGAACCTTGCCCAAATGGTTCATTCACATCTACGAACGACCGTTTTTTCAATGAACACCTGTGCAGCGACTCCATCCATTCCTTATCTGCTCAGATTGATCGGATAGAAGCGTTTCTTGACGAGTCCTACATCTGCTTTGTTGAGAACTTTCCCTGCGTTTGATTTCTCCCAGATAAACACATCACTGGGTCCCACTGGTTCCACATTACAGCATGGTCCATTCCATCCCACGACTAAGTTTTACCCATCTGAGCGCAACCACCATGTGCGTGGTGCGCTGTGCATTCTAGGTGGCCGCACTATGAGCATCATTAGTCTGTTTTTATCATGTTTCCGCATTTTACGAATACTCTGCTACTCGTTAGGTCTTGTATGTATGTTAACTTTACACTACTTTGTTTTCCCACCACAGCCGAGCGGTTGCCATTTGTACAAATATATTGTGACAATTTGAACTACTTAAATTAGTAGGTAGTAGTACAATAAATATCGAGAGAATCAAACATCGCGTATTCTCAAAGGAAACCATATTTTTTGTCCGTAAGATGACGTCCACGATATTGATCGGTTGGGATCGTATGCCTTCGAAATTTGTAGTTACTTGTATTATTCAAAATGTGCATTTTCTACAATGTGACCTGCTTCGACTACTTTCAGAAGCTGACTTCTCACTCCGTTTTTGATTCTACCTACTGCTGCGGACTTCGGAGCACGTTTTGAATCTCTCGTATCCTTCTCCTGATATGAATTTTTCATATTTTTCAACCACCTACTCTCCCAACAACAAAACAACTCACTGTGCATACGAACTAACATTATCTTGAATGTAAAAATGTTTTTCTTTCACGGAGTGCTTCATCCAATTACAGAAATCCACTTTTTTCTGGTTATTTTATCCCCTATCGCCTGTGTGGAGAGATTCGTCTTCTCTGCCCTACAGAGTTTAGTTTTTGGTGGTCCAATGAGGCAGCAAAAACTTGGAGCACATAGGTTTATTTGTAGGTTGCTGGTGATATCAGATTGGTTGTCTTAAATGGACTCCGGTAATAGGAACTCTACTTAGACACCTGGACTCGCTAATTTGATGCAGCCTGAAATCACAAATTAGACTGAGCAATTGAGTGATAGCGCGCTAAGTCCTCTCTATGTGTAAACTATTCGCACTGTGCTGAGCAACTTGTGGCTGAATAACTAACCGGAATGTCACCGGTTCGAATCTTCCTGGACATTCGTGAGATAAGCACTGCTGCCATTTTGCGTTTTTAAATAATGGGTCAATACCGTGTACTCGCTTGCACTAGTTGCCCGTATCCACAACTATTAACCCTCAGACTCGAGATGCCTTCGAGTTATGACGTGAATTCCTCCACTATTACTGTGTGTTGGTCGATCACGAATGAGTCAGGAGACCCTTCTACATTTGTTTTCAAAAAAGTGTCCCTGTGTTAGTCTTGAAGCACATGTTTTGAAATTCTCATCATAATGGTGGCGTGCTGGGAGTGCGCAGAATGGTTGATCTGGTAAAAGAAATTGAGTATTCCAAGCTTAGAGGCTTATTGCTTTACTCAGTGTGTTTGTGAGCAAAATGAGAAGCTCACCCACTTATTTACAAGAGTTACGTGTCGAATTCCAAGGATATTTTTCGACTCAGCTAATAGTGTCTTGGTCCAGGTTAATGGTTGATCACTCACTTCGTCCTACCGATGTGTTATCCATCTTGCATGTGGCTCCTGTGCTGCTGTACTACTGACGAACACCCAAATACATCTTAGCAAGATTAGGCGCATGCGCCACTCCGTAACGACGAAGCCTGACATGTTTGCGAGGTTACTTATATATCCTCTTTGTGCATACTTCCTTCACAGCCAATTAGAACGTTTCAGTCAATATTCCATCGGCTATCAGAAAGCATGCCAAAAGTGTGACAATTCACTTGAAAGTATTGTGATCGATGGTCAAATAGACGGCGCCATGACGACCGTTGTGGACATCAATGCTCGGCAGGTAAAGCGAGTCCAGCCGGTTGAAGTAGCATGGGGACTGTGTAAAAGAGCAGCATGAGTCACTGCTATGCGAGATGTAACCACTGTTCCGGGAAATGGATGTTTGTATGGAACCGGGTAGGTAGCTCTGAAATACACACTCACTCCCTTGCGTGGCATCGGACCAAACATCTACAACTGATTAACACTGCCAGAACTACCAGGAGGAAATTGAATGAACACTGGGTCAATTATGCGGTCATCTTCGATTACAGACTGTAATTCTGTAGTGATATCACCGTATTACTGGGTAGGGGAAACTCCGTAGATTTTCATTCCTACACGTCCATATCAAGCGTAATTGATTTCATCTTTGTCAGTTACGGTCGTCAGGCGCCAGATTACACCCAAAAATGTGTCCTCAATACGACTAACTGATCAGTTCTGGGTACGACACACCTAGGCATTTAACGTGTAAGTATTGTCCACCTTTTGATCCGTTCGAGACACTGCAAACAGTTTGCAATCCAGTATCAAGAAGTGGTGTTTTTGAGGCACCCGAGCTTTTGTGTTTTGGTAGGGCTTGCATATTTCCCAGGTTAACTGACGCAACACCTGCAGATAGAACCTAGACAGCTGTGTCATTAAACAGCCCGATGTAGGTCCTGTCTTTGCGGTTTACCGGAGGAAAAAATGAGTGTATGCTGCACACTTTCTGTGATGTGAGGGCCTGCGAGTAACAGAAAGGCTACGGAATTTCGAAGGATGCGTAGCCGGGGCCGTTTAAGAGTTTTGTTGTTGGTCATTAGAAACCTTGGGTGTGGCAACTGGGATTCGATGACCAATAACAAGTATGACCTAGTGGGTCCAAGTTAGTTTCTACATGATAGTTTCAGGCGAGTTCAGAGCAAAACTGTTCTGCTCGTGCTGTAATGTCTTTTGGATGTGGGCATTCATTTTTCGGCCCATAATAACAATAAATTGAAACTAGTGACTTTAAATGAGTTCCCCAATGGTAACACCAATTTTCACATTGCGTTGCTTCGCACACTAGTATACTCTTGGGAGAATTACAGTCACGATTTGACGTATAGTACTTCCACTTTAGCAAAAAGTCCTCGCAAAAATGAAGGTTTCCTTCCTTTCTTTTCTTACCACTTAGTCCCATTTGGAGAAAAAAAGCAACACGAGGGAATGTCCCATAAAGGAAACTTGAGCAAATAATGCTTATCATGAATTGTTCTGGTTACTAAAATTGTCAAGTATGGTCTGAGTAAACCCCAACACACTTGTCCAACCGACCAGATAATTTGACAAATTCATTAACGGAGACTGGTTTCGCCTAGCTATAGACAATGAATGAAACGGATATTAGTGCTTCACCTAGATCTGCGGGATCGTGCCAGGCCAATAGTGGTCCTCAGTGAATTTACACCCACATCACTCTCGTCTGAACGACTCTCCCCCTTCCCTTATTCTGGTGAGCCCACACCAAAGATGGGAAGCAGTGCCTCGAGTTTCGCTGTCACTAGGACTCA
Organism: Opisthorchis felineus; assembly: GCA_004794785.1. Classification (NCBI taxonomy): domain Eukaryota; kingdom Metazoa; phylum Platyhelminthes; class Trematoda; order Opisthorchiida; family Opisthorchiidae; genus Opisthorchis; species Opisthorchis felineus. Next base: position 351,979 of record SJOL01008593.1, read on the forward strand.
TCAGCATTGAATAACCTTGGCCACGTCGAGATTTGAGCTCCGGACATGTGACGTGTGAGAAGGTGTCACCACTATTCCACTAAGGCACGTTGAACTTACCCAAATTATCACGTCCTAACATGCGAACGTGTTCACGTGAGCAGTGTGATTGATTAACCCGTCCCGCACTGAAGATGACCGGAGTCCAATTCCGACACGGCCAAGGGTGTGCATTGCTGATGAGCTTTAATATGGGCGAAACTCGAGTAGATTACTTCCCCTATTTGGTGCGGACTCATCGGAATAATTGCTCCAGGACATGAGTAGGACTGTCCAAACGAAAAATGGTGCAACCACTTGCGGTGAATAATGCAGTTTCACTCAGAAATGGGGTATTTTTTGGCAACTAACACTCAAACAACTACGGGAGAGCGATCAAGTGCGATTCGGCCTCGTTTCGTAGCAAGAAGCCAGGCGACCGGACAAACATTCATGCTCGCACATTGTAGCTCCTACACTTGTTCATATATCGTCTAGATTCGGAAAGCGACGCAAACCATAATCACCCGTTTGCTGCGCGCTTTGCCTTGAACGGCGAGGTGGGTTATGCGTACCCATATATGTCTCTGGCTCGCGCACACCGTTTGCCTCTACGGCTTGGTGGAAGAACTTCTCTTTCGGCCAGTCGTTGCACGGATGACCATGAGTTAGTTGGGTACCTTTCCGGCAGTTGTTGCCTTCCGATCTGCTTGGCCATTATGTGAAAGCGGTGGTCTGACTGCTGTTGGTCCCGGATTTATTTTGCGGTCCCGTCGCATCGCTTTATTCCTCACAAAGTGACGACGCAACTAAAGCCTGAAACTTGTTCGGTTCGAGTGAGCTTCGTTTCCCCACAAAAGCTACGCTAATAACATCGAATAGTATCCAGCAAACAGAAGGCGAAACAACAATTAACAGTAACTTTGTAGTACTATGTGCAAAAAGTGACGAAGCCTCTGAAATTCCATACCATGTAGAACCGTACAAATCGATTATTGTACAGCTTGTGAATGACGGTTGTTTTGTGAAGGAATCAAAGTAAGCATCGCAATCCGAGCATCGCTGTGGCGGCAATCAATACAGTGTAATGTGCGCACTTCCGTAAATGAAGTCTATGTAAACCAATGAAAATAAGGTCGGTAAAATTCGGAAAATGATCGTATGTTCAAAACAACAACCCTTGATACATTGATGAAAGTTTTAGGCTTGAATAAGTCCGGTGGTGGTTTGCCGCAGAGTTTTCACCGACCTTGTAAGGAGTGTTGTATCGAAGAAGAGGTAAGCGATTTTAATCAGTTTCGAGAGGAAATCACTTCATACAGATGTATATTTGCATTGTTGCGTCTTATCGATAGACATGGTTATTTGCGCAGATTGGGTTTCATGACTTCCCTGAATAGATAATGTGGAATTTGGTAAGTTCGCCGTGCTCTAGTACTGTGGCTGGCGAGAGAAAGTTGGGGTAGTAACATTTCACTATCTATGCCTTCTCATTCCGTTAGTCATTTAGTTTAAATAGACTCGCACTTATACGTAGATGGCTCATCTGTTCCACCCCCTGAAGACAGATCTCGGTCCTGTGTCCGCGAGCAATCAGAAGGGCTACCTGTCTTTTCACAAGGAATTTGTATGGACCTGGTGAATAACAACTCTTCATAGGATGACGGAATAGGTATGGACGATAGTCTTGTACCTCGAAGGGGAAATTGATGTTGGATCAACCTCAAAATAAACAATAACCCGGAGTTTTGGCAGCTTAATCTTCAGTAAATGTGCAGGAGATTTAGAAAGCCGTGAATTCAGAACAGGTGCGATTACGATGCTATTACATGAAAGGACACTTGAAAGTAACTCAGGTAGCTTACGCAAGTTCAGACATATAGCACCAATACAGGTTTAGGCAAGCTCAGAAAAAAAGGTGAAAACCACGAAGGTCAACATGTCGAACGAAACGGTCACCTTCGTGTTGATCATCTGCCCATGTATACTTCACCGGATCAGCCGAAAGCCACTATCAGTTCACACTCCTCAGCCGAGCTGAAGTTATAGCTGTGCAGCTTTGGAGCTCATGTTCGCGGAGGTCAGCAGATTCCTTAAAAGCTAGTCCTGGTAATCCGAAACCGTTTCCCAAATCCACATAATGACGTAACCGAAAGCGAAGCGATTCTTTTCTATTTTTCATAATTGTAGTTAACATCACAGATGACTCATGCTTTTCATTCCTGTCAGAGGGATCTTTCAACTCTGTCTCGATCCAGTGACAGCTTCAAAGGACTATCAGAAAGGCCAGATGCAGTAAAACATCATTATATCTAGCTTAGACTATCTGTGTGCGAATGCATGTCGGGAATAGAAATTCCTGAGACGGAAAAATTTATTTTTGTGAACTCTGTTCCTGTGTTATAACGTGCACTGCATTGCTTGGCATATTTGAGCGTCTTAATTGTGACTGCTTATGCCAAAAACGCATGCCACAAGTGAATTTTCGGCAATCGTGCATTTTCACCGGAACAGAAGACATTTCTCGAGTGATTGATCTCAGATTGGACTAGCTAATTTGAAATTCATCGAGATGTTACAGTCGACCATGTATGGTACCGTTCTTAGGTGGCATATGCCACTCTCCAGCCAAAGGTCATTAACATGGATAGGTAAACTAATCTCTAGAAATATCAAAAAGGTAAATAAATTAGTGGAAGTCATACTGCGTTTGTCGTTGATTACAAAGCAGAATGTAGTAGTACAGGGAGGCTTCTGCAAGCAGACTCAGTCTGACCAGTTCACAATTGTTGGTCAGTACGCTGAGTAACAATAAATAATCTGAACCCCATCAGTAAATGCGATAGCGATACAGACTGTGTGTTGTCAATTTTAAAGTCTAGCTCAATACCACAGTAACCGCCACCATTGACAGCAACACCAGATGAAAACACTGGTACTTCGTTGCCGTAAAACCATCTAAATTTAGTGAAAAAAAGCCTTACAATGGAAAGAAGGAAGAGGGGATGGAGAGGAGGACCTAGGGTTAGCTTACCACAAGCATCCGAGGTGTCTACACCTCCAACAGTCAGTTAGACAATCTGGATAAAAACTGACAGCATGCATGCCACTATTATCGGTTAGCCACAATATTTGGTGTCTCTAGACAAGCGAACATAGGGTCGTACGGGCACCATCCTGGAAGGCAAACAGCACTAACAATACCCAGACTTTCCACAAAACCGTTTGCTCCTTTCTACCATGGAAAATTCTGTCAAATTCTAAATTTCTGCCACTCTGAATTGGGCCCGGAAAACAGCGCTCATCTCGGTAAACCGTAACTCGGCATGCGTAACACAGCCCAGCCAACTTAACTTGCAATGCTGGATCAATTTTTTTGCGTGAAGTATCGTCCGCTTCACCACAGGCCCGTTTCCTAATCGTCTTATTGCAAATTCGCTGGTTCCAGCTGATTCCAGCTGTACATCGGCGGTCAAAGACCTGAAATTGCCTTAGATTCTCCACCTTTCGCGGCTGCACAACAATGCAGCCCGCACTTTAATCTGATAGATACGTCCGTTGAGACCTAGTGAGATAGCCTTTTGAAGCCGCAAGCGCAATTCTGGTCTTTGAGATTTGTGCGTTGACAGTCTGTCATACTACCGTCAGGGCTAATGCGATTTCCGAGACACTTGTAGCGTTCCAAAACTTCCAGCGTCACTCCTTGAATTCTTAGAGGCATGTTCAAAGGCTGTACGTCCGGCAGCATGAATTTGTATCTTGTGAGCAAAGTACATACCGACCGACTAAATGAAGTTTGTCATCATTTCAAGTATTGCTTGCACTTCCTGATCTTTTCTAAAAAGGAAAAAAATACCGATAAGGTTCTCGCTCCGAGGGATCCGAACACCGGGGTTTTGAAAACCTTCCAGAGTTGGACTCCACACTTAAACAAAAACTAAACGAGAGTGGAGAGAGTCAACACCCTTGTGGGGATACCATTGCTTGTAGGAAAGCTTTTGGATAGCTTCCCATACACTTTCATGCAACTCCACGTTTGCGATTACAAACAGCGCATGAAATTCACGAACTTCTGGGGCGTGCACTGTCGCGTAAACATATTGAAAAGAATCAACCGGTCCATAGAATCGAACGTGCTTTGAAATCAAGGAACACGAATCAAGGAATACGAATGTCGTTGACCTAACACTTGGAGGAATTTGAGGATGTGGCCCACATAGCCTCTTTCAGGCCGGAATCCTGCTTGCTGTTCTCGGCTCCCGTATTCACGCGTATACGTAGGATGACGTAAAATAAGCGAACCAAGGAGCCTGATTACAAAGGGGGTCGAGCTGGTTCCTAGTGATTGTTGCACTCGCTGCGAGCACCCTTTTTGAAAATGGACATCACCATCGACTCACCGTTGATTGGAACGGCGTCTTACTCTAAGATGGAGGCCAATAATTTAGACAAAGACTGAAGTATTCATCATATCGCGTATGGGTTAGTCAAAATCAGCATCACGATTGCTAAATGATCCGTACACGGGCGACTATCAACGGACAACCATTCATGCAGAGGATCATCGGCCCGGTGGCTTAAAACAATACCAACCCCAACAAAACCAGTTGCAGCGGTTTCTGCATCAACATAGGTGCGTAAATGGAAGCGAGAGGGAACCGGTAGGGAGGTCGGTTAAACAGCCGTACTTGGGTATTCATTCCTCGTTTCAGAGGCGGCAAATATCAGTAGAAAGCGACCCCAGCGTACAAGCAAGAGAATGCCGTTTTCCGGGTTGTTTTATAATGCAAACGTTAGAAGCTACCAGATGGACTGGGTTGGTGTAATTTGGCCGTAGCAGCCGAGTCGACCGCAGCTAGTGGCAATGGGTGGCGGACGGATCTGCCAGTCCTTAAGAATGGGCCTATGAAGGTGCCGCTAGAAACGGGATGAGGAGGGGTACGAGAACAGATTTGTGAAACAGAAAGAATGGGAGCTTCAGCAGCAGTAGCTTGTATTCGCTTGCCCACCTTGCTGCATGCAGCAAGTAAGGCGACCCAGTTGATGGCACTACACGACGGCGGGTGTGGCGTCGGATTTTGAGTGTACATTTCATGGTTGTTCGTGGGTTGGGGCCCTAAACAAAGGCTTTTGGCTCAAAAAATCTGACCGCAATGTAGGGGGTTGGTGCCGACATACTACTGCATTAGTACATGCTTTTTAAGTGACAAGTCGCCGTGTCTGTTTCAATCTCCAACCTGAAGGACCAAGAGACGTTTATTCAAACTCCTACCCATTGACCAACCTGGTATGAGAGGTTCTGTGAGTGTCACAAGTATAAGTAAAGCTCAGTGGGTTATGGAGGTGCACAACCAGCTACACCAGTCGTCTCTTCGTGACCTTCATTCTTCTGCTGAGCAAATGAGAGTAAAAACCGAAGGATCTCCGACCCAGTCACTTAACGCTGGACTGTTCTATGCTAGGATATATGATCTCAAACACTCGCCCACAGTTTCTCGCATCCTACGCTCACAGTATTTTATCCTGGGGCTGAGGGTAGTTGTTATTCCCATGGCCATGCATTCCACTCCGATTCGCGGGGTATACACCTTCGTGCATAGTTCGTCTGGGCTGATTAGTTGGTTTAATCGAGGCTAATAGGTGTGTTCTGTGCTGTCAGACAAAATAACCCCATTTTGCTGATACACTTTCCTCGTCTACTATTTTTTGCGAGTGACCTATGTTCAGGTTCTTGGGCTATGGAGGCAGGTGAGAACTAATCAAAACACTTGATAATACCATAGGCAAAAGTTGCACGGTGTACTGTTCAAAAGAATCCCCCCGAACTGCAGTTTAATCTATGCGGGATTCAAGTGGAGTAACGCTAAACCGCTTGAAGATAAAATGACAGACACCGAGGCTGAGGTCAGAAGGTGAACGCATTTCGCTTCTTACCGTATTTGTTAACTGTTTTGATTTAGTATACTCTCATCTGGCATAGTGCAAGCGGATGGCGAGAAAACGTACATTAACTTGTGTCGGAACTATCGACTTAAGCATAAGATTTTTCTTACTGAACAACCCATGCGCAATTTTTCCGCGAGTAGTGAACATTCTTCCAGTTCTCTCCCGCTGGAAGCCTGTCGCATCACTCTCCTAATATCGTCCATGTAAACGGTAACAATTCGTGTTCATCAATTTGATGTATTTTCATTCAGTCAAATGAAAGCTGCATTGAGTATCATTATGAAGCTGCTGTTTGTATAATCTCTTCCTAACTCGCAAGCTCAGGAAATCCACCAACTCCGATTGGATTCACTCGCTTTCTTTGAGTTCTATTCAGTAAAGGTGGCCCATACACCAGCCAAGGGAGAAATCAACTTGACGAACGTGCACCCTCTCGGCAAATTCCAAATCTTCCGCTTAGAACTAAGTTGCCTTAGAGATAAACGAGCACAGAAAAACGTTACCTTTGTGCGGACAGGATTGTCAACCCATCCTTCTATCGGTACATGCCACAGACGATCTATATTTCTGCTGTGGTGTTTGTGAGCTTTTCTATCTACACGTCAGTTTTCATGTTTCTGAGCACCATCTTTAATTGGAAAACGTCACAGCTTAATGTCCTCGCGTGCCCGTCGGTCATTCCATTGGTCACCCGAATCACGCTTCCTGCATGGTCCTGCCTTACATATTTCATCCTAAAGTGCACGTACAGTTGCATGGGTAGGTGAATAAGGCCTACTAGTTAGCATATGACGATGGAAAACTGAACTGCTTCTGGCCTTGGGCACAACACTTGAAACACTAGAAGGCCAACATTGTGGATGTGTACAATGTGTAAGGCTAAGTGACTGGTACCAGCGGAACCCAAATAGAAAGGATGACGTCACAAAATTTCACGTGTATCCTGATTGTAGAAAAATCTGCTTCATCAACTCCGTCGGTGTTCGATTCACGTTAGCTGCCTGTTCAACAGTGAAGAGAGTAGACTACGTATAGCTATAGATTTGGTTCATCACCAACTTACGTATCAGAGACGTCATTCCAAATCAGTTAGTAGATT